>VZTI01000933.1:1951374-1973425 GCA_013397865.1 Struthidea cinerea | reverse complement strand
AGGGAAGGGAAGGGAAGGGAAGGGAAGGGAAGGGAAGGGAAGGGATCTTTTGGTCAGTTCTTGTTCTGCCTCAGTTTTACATCTGAACATATGGATGGATAAGTTTCAGACAGTTTAACACTCTACGTTACTTCATGATCTCTTTTTCCTGGATCAGTTTTGTGTCATTATGAAGTCATACAAGCTTTCCTTGATGAATTTTGTGCTTTACAAAAGACTAGTTCAGTGCAGCTAAACATATTCACTACATTTAATAAAACTGTGAAAATAAATGAGGGGATAGCTTTGTCTTTACTCTTCTTCCATGACATTGTTTTTCTTTCCAGTGTTCTTTGGAGAGTATTCTTCAAAGGCTTGTCCAAGCTGGTTGTAAGCCTTTTTATTTAAAAAGAACAAACTGTATGAAGACATGATTTTGAGCAATGCTGGATAAACAGGAACTGTCCATCAAACCGGAGTTACCAAATGTTTATTTGTTAGAACCACGACCTCAGGAATTCTGCTGTCACTTCACTCCTGATATTTCTGAGCCCAAAGCAATGGGCGATTCAGGTAGGTTTACCATATCAGGAATGGATTCCCTCTGCATTATTTTTGTATAATATAGATTTGACATTACCACAGCCTATTTCTCCTCAGGATAAAATATTTCAATGTTACAACAATCTGCCAGTGAAATCCTTCCTCTCTCACAGTTTCCAAGTAAGTATCTTTACCCAGACAAATCTTTGCCAGTCTTACGAAGGTTCGTCTAGTATGAACACAATGTGATTCACGGTGGTGATTGCTTCAGTGTTTATAAGATTATTTTTATAACAGTCTATAAGGATGAGGTAAACCTTCAGCAGAAGGTCATAGCATGCCTCCTGACATTTTGCCTCTTGCTCTGCTCACAACTCGCACTGAACTATTTATAATGTTTTTGGTGTGGACTTGCCAAATCCTCATAGGGAAGAACTAAAACCTCTCACTACTCTGATTCATTGTATTACAGCTTAAAGCTGTAATAAGCCCTTCCGAGAAAGGCTCTGACAGCCCTCAATAGCTAAATAACTGTGATTATGATGTCTCAGGACAAAGAAGCAGACTTCAAAGCCAGCACAATCTTTGCCACATATAGATGTGGAGAACAGGAGCTCCACCTGCCCTAACACCAAATGACAGGGAGGAGGAATGCAAGCCAGAGCTGCCCACAGCCTGCTGGAGACTGTGGGCAGAGCCAGAGAATACTCAGCAAGAGAATGCCACTGTCTGGAGCCTCTTCCAGGACAATGTGTCAGGAAAGGGCTACGGTAACCACAGTCACAACCCTAACACAAGAGAGGATAAAACATTAAAAACATCTCAATAAATTGTAGCATAATGAGCCATTGGCTTCCAAGCCTGTCCGGAAAGGCCTGGGACTTGCGCATTGCCATGTCCCATATGCCCTCCCATGTCACCACAGTCCACTTGGGAGAACTGAGCACATCAACACTCCCTGCTCCACCACAGCACAAAGGTCTATGCTCAATTCCCTGCTGCTGACACCTATTGCTTCAAGGCACTGGTTGAAAACAGCTGAGAGGACTTTCAGAAAGCTCACCATCTACCTCCATCCTATAACATGTAATGAGTGCTCAAGAGTACAAATGCACTTACTTTCACAAAACGGATTTTGTTTCATTTTTCTGCAGAAAAAAATTACCTCTCCCAAATCTTTTATCCTTTAAGAACTCAGACATAAAATGAAATCCATGAGTCACCTGGAGCTACTATAGTCAGACTAATGTAACTGCAGCTCAGTAACGGTGCAGCAACGAAAAGACTCACAATCATAAACATTTTTGTCACCTTGGTATCTTCTGTGAATGAGGAGCAATCACAGTCCTGACATCATGACTGGTATCAGTCTGTCTTATGTCTGGGTTCAAGAGATATTGTCATAAAAGTTACACAACTGTCAGCCAACAATTATTCTTAACAGCAAATTTAATGAACTGTTTTGGCATCCATTCCTGGAAGCCTAGAACTTACATAGCTTCTCCTCATCTATTCCATGTGCACTTTGAAGGATAATGGCACTCAATCTCTGATTATAGATTCAACACCCGTAATTTTGCACAAAAATAAGCTCAATATGAAAAGCATAAATTAATTTTTCAAAAATCAATAAGGACTATAAATAAAAGTTGGTGGAAAGAGGGCGAGTGTTCTGTGAAGATCATTAGCTTTCCATAGTACCACCTAATTAATTTAAGGCTGAAATGGAATTATCATACTTTAAAGGATAGATGATTTACTAAATACTTGCTTTTTTTTTTT
Source organism: Struthidea cinerea (assembly GCA_013397865.1). NCBI lineage: Eukaryota > Metazoa > Chordata > Aves > Passeriformes > Corcoracidae > Struthidea > Struthidea cinerea. The sequence goes on along the minus strand of VZTI01000933.1, from coordinate 1,971,121 downwards.
TTTTGTGATTTAAACATACAGTCTTAGTATTCAAGGCATAACGAAAATATCCTACACCCAGTAACTATAGAACAGTGAAAAAGTAAAGAGAAAGTAAGTGAATAGGACTATCCTCAGACTAGCAAATTTTCCTCTCTGGTACAACTGAGAAGCTTCCTTGTGTTGGACACAGTCTGGGATTAAACATGGGAGTTCAATTTCCAAAACTGTCAGTCAAGAACCTTTCAAACAACCTAAATTCATTTTGAAGTGCTACAGGAAATACATGAAATAGAATCAAGCCTTTCAGTGTTCACAAAACAGAGCTGATTTAAAGCAAACTCTATAACCTGTTGCGTGGGTGGACTTTTATCTCATGTGGGTTTAGTTAGCAGAGCTAAAAATGTTAGCCAATACAAGGTTGGAGGCTGTCCTCTGAACAGATGCAGATGATAACCCTTGTGAGCTCAGCTGTCTGCTCCAACTGCCTTGCAAATGATAGTGTGTTTCCAGCACAAATTACAGGAATTTAGACAGTTTGTTTGTACAGAGTGAAATTGCACAACTATACAATTCTACATGCAAATACTGTGGAAGCACAGTGGAGGCTTCCTCGTTGGGGCTCTAAATATGAGTTACCAGAACTCTGAATAAACTCTTCCCAAACAAAATAATCCTTCCAGTTCTGGGGAGTAACTGTGGCCTAGCAATCTTTCTTTGTCCTTGGTACCACATATGCAACGAAGGTCATTATCTTTCAGTCATTTATTCCAAACTTAACATTTAGCCAAGTTGCTAACAGTTTTTGTCCACTTAATGAGGGGCTCTCAATACCAAGTATCATTTATTTTAAAGGCTCAGCTCCTGGAATCCTGTGATCATTCTCCCACATTTCTTTTACAAATGTAAAGCACAGGGTATGCTAGTGTTTGACAGTACTCTAAAGCTGATTTATATACTCAAGGCAGTCTGTCCACGGCAGCACAGAGCTCCACACAGGCTAATTGCCCTCGCTGCACAGTTCAGCCTACTGATACATAATGCATGCATATTGCACTATTGATACAGTATACAGCAGGTACATTTCAAGCCTTCATGACTCTACAGGGAAGTACATGAAATAGAAATCATCAAAAGAAGAAAGAAGATTCAATGAACCCTGCTTCTCTTGTGGTTTTCGTGATCTGGGGGCTAGGTTCATTAGTTCTGCACAGAATGCCTGATCTCTGCCGTTCAGATAGGAGAGCAGTTTGGCTGCAAGCCCAGCCTGCCTCTCTACCTGCAATACTGCCAGCTCCTGCTGTCCTTAGGCCCTGTATCTTAGCCCTTCCCCTTTCAGAAGGGCTGCGTTGTCAGAAACTCCCCGCAACCAACATTAAACATCACCAACGCGAAGCACTGGCACAAGGGCTGCATACCTGGCCTCGTAGTCCTCCCAAATCTTCCTCAACAGCACAGGATGACCCAGGGTGGAAAACTGAGTCCAAGACCCTGAGTAAGCAGAAAATTCCTTTAACACCAGGCTACTGGGCTGTTCCTCAAATTTACATAAGTGTTTCAGCAATACGTTCTACAACGTTTTTAAATGCCTCACGGAGCTGGATTATTTATGGCGTCCCACTATTGTTCTGTTTAAGGACTTCTTTTATTGTATTGTTGATAGAGAGGTCAGACACCCTGAGGACAGTGTAAATGGAAAGCATCCTGGGCGGAAAATGGGCTTAACGTTGCTTTTTAGCTACAATTCAGCATGAAAGTTCTGTGTCGGGAAACTGAGGCGAGCAGCGCGGTGGGATTTACTCGTCAGACAGCAATGTTAAACACAGGAGTATTCACAGTTCAGGGAGGCGCACACACCTTGATTCCACATTTCATCGCGCGGATGCTCACACGGAGCAGGGAGGAGGCGGCTGGGGACCCCACCCTCCCGCGCGCCGAGGTGATGCCATTGCGGCCGCTCCCCGCACGGGGCCCCGCAGGATTTCCTGCCTCCGCAGCCCCTCAATTCCTGGAAACGATCTCTCCCGAAGGCAGGAAGGGCGAGCGCGCCGCGCCCGCAGCCCNGCGCGCGCTTCCCGCCGCCGCGCGCGCCGCTGTAACGGCCGCGGCAGCAGCACCGCGTGCCGGGGCGCGCTCACGTGACGGCGCTGGTTGGCTGGGACGCGCCCGCTCCGCTCCGCGCCGGGAACGGCACGGCACAGAACAGAACGGCACGGTACAGAACGGCACAGCACAGCACAGCACGGCACAGCACAGCAGGGCGGGACGGCACCGCACCGCCCTCCGCACCCCGCTGAGCGTCACTGCTGTCCTGTCCCCAGCCGGTCCCGCTCCGCGCTCAGGTGAGGCGCTGCGGCCCCCGTGGCGGGAGGGAGTGAGGGAGGGCGCGGGACGGGCAGACGCCGCCGCCGCCGTCGCTGTCGGTCGCTGTGGGTGACCCAGCGGGGCCGGACGCCGTGGGAAGCTGCGCCGGAGCCGCGGGGAGCTGCGCCGGAGGAAGGAGCGGCGGGCGGCTGGGGCACCGCGGGGCTGGGACTGGCGGGCCGGGGGCGCTCCCCGTTCCGGGGCAGCTCCTGACAGGAACCCCCGGCTCCTGCCTCAGGAGGGTCTCCGCACCTGCCCGCCTCGCCCTGGTGTCCTGTTCCCTTCCGCGGTAAGGCCAGAAATGCTGACAGCTCACTTGGGTGTCAGGCGGTCCTGCTGCATCGCTCCTGAGCCGTTCCATACCGTTAGACGTGTTCATTGTGTCTCTAGTTTCTCACGGTGCAGGCAGGGCGCTGGGGTATTTATCGCTACACCTGGCATGACTTTTACTCGCTCGTGCAGAGGGCTTCTTTACAAAATTCATCCTGGCTAACCCCTGTTTGTGAAAACTAGAAGGACAAAACTAAAATCTGTTTGTATTTAACTTGCTGGATATTGGTTTGGCACACTTGCCATAGAAATGAAACTTTCTTCTCATATAGAATCTCCAGGCACTTTCTGAATGCACTTTGTTTGAAAAGCAATTTGCTGAATTAACATAGCATGCACAAAGATAACTTGAGTTGACGTACTAGCAGAGTACCATCTATCTCGTGAGCAAAAAGGGAATATTCCTGCCCTTAGGTTCCTTTTTAATCTTAAATTATTAATGGTTCTCTGCATTACAAGAATGAAATTTGTAATTGGTACAGAGTGCAAATGCATGTAGAGAACTGGATATGAGAGGAGCTGGTTATAAAGAAGGATGTGCCTCCCAAAAAGACCTAGCAGGAGAATGAAGCTAAAGAGCCCCTTCTCTACAGTTGTTGAGAACCTCTGGGGAGAAGCAGTGGGCCATACCCAGCCCAACTCTTTTGCAGCTCTCTGAAAAAAAGGAATGAGAAAAGAGAAAAACTCTTCCCTACTTGGGGAGCATAGGAAAGTAGAGCTTTACAGTTACTTGCACTTTCGTTTAGCAGCTTTTTAACTGAGTTGTTGTGGGGGCTCCTAAGATAGGGTTAGTGACAATCATAGTATCCCATCTTCTTTTAGAACCTGATTGTCAGCTTCACACCAAATGTTGTCATTTGTACTTAGTTAAATTGAACTATTTATATCACACGTCATCATGCCGTTGTCTGTGTAATCAATACAGGTAAAAGTTCCTTTTTCACTGAGAGAGACTCCAGGAAAAAAGCATACTTGCCTAAACTGAAGTAGAAAGGGCAAAACACTTGCATTTACTTTGGATTCAACAATGTTAAAGGTTTGAAAATATGTAGAGAGGAAATGTTGGTTTAGGTATCAATGGGAAGTAACATTTCTACTGTCTGTTCAACCATGTAATGTAGAGCAAGTGAGCTGTGTCATAGTAAAGATTACAACAGTGAACTAAGGTTCTGCTCTACCTTTTACTTAAACTTCTTACAGTAGTTGAACTTTTAGAGGCAAAAGTTTGAAGTGAGACCATATTAAGCAAGTCAGAAACATAAGGCTTAAAAGCAGTTTTCTTCCATATAATCCCTCAAAGTTTGTTGAAGAGATTTGGGGCAGATGTACTGTGAAAGTGTGGTGTTACAGAAACTGAAACCAATGCACAGAGGTGATGGGCTAGTAAAAGGAAACTCACAGAAAACTTGAGAGGAGAAAATTCTGCAATATCGTTAGTTTGGTAATAATAATAAAACCCCCCCAACAAACCAAACAAAACGAGTGGAGCAAAGACTGGATCAGCTAAGGCTTCTGAACAGCACAAAGGTGAAGCTGAGGTGGATTTGAGGGGAAAACCAGGCTGAGTTTTCTTGAGTTTTCTGTAGTGTCAGTGTTAGAGGAGTGTCTTGTGCATCACAGAAGAGGCTTCTAGACCAGATTAGACATGACTGTTGGCCTGAAGTAGTCATCCAGGGAGCCCAGTGTTCCACCTGGCCTCTTCTGCATTCCTTCTGGGCCTGGTTTGCACTGCAAATGTTTCACCTGCCAATCTGCAGCAGGTGTTCCTGTTCCTCACCGTTCTGCCTGTTTAAAAGAAATTCCCCACTTTGGAGAATTAGATCATATAAGTACATCCCTCACTGAGTTACCGTGTGTTCCAGCTGGTTTTAGTTTCCGTCAGCCCACGGTGACCTTGCTGCATGTCCTGCCCACAGTATCACGGTGTGCTTGCTGTTGTGGGTGGGCATTAGTTCAGGTAATGCCTGCCTGGGTGTGGAGCAGATGGGAGAGAGAAGGAAGTGCACTGCCACAGCCACAACTGATACTCTCTCTGCAGGCACACAGGATGAGAGTCACGGGAAGCCAGCTCTCTTCTCAGCTGTGAGCTCCTCAAGGCTCTGATAAGGAAGGTGCATGTAAGGTTTAGCTGCTCTGTTCTTCTGAGTGCAGATCATCATCACAGAGAGAGATCTGCTTCCACTACCATGGCATGAAAGATCTTTATATTTTGGAGTTGTAGTAGGGTAGAACAATGCTAATTAAGAATTAAGCCTCTGTTTTGTGGACTCAACTATCTTCAAAACTAGAAAGTGGAAGACTGAGGGGCAGGGGGATGAAGGCCATAAACTTTTATCTGTGAAGTGGAACTTTTAGGCTTATGCTTTAGTAATGATGAAAATCAGGTTTTGCTACATTTCTGTCTGCTTGCATTCTTCAAACAACTGGTCTGACTTTACAGTATAACAATTAAAAAATATCTCAGCAAGCAGGAGAGTCTTAATGTGGTCTTTAATAGGGCAATAATGTAAATGATTAATGATTGATAAAAAAGAATAGTGAATGAGCTTGTGGAAGGGCTTTGCATGTCTGTTTGAGAGTAAGAAGGATCTTGATATATCCTTGGAGGTCATCTCTGTAGATTTTAATGAGGGTGAAGCAGAGAAAGGCTGTTAGAAGTGAATGAGATCTCAGTGAAATAAAAATATAGAAAGCTCTGGGTTTATGAACAGATAAACCAGATCCATTTTTTTTAGTTTGGTTTTTTTGAAAAGGGATGTTCTGAAAGAAGCTGCAAGTAACTTCTAATCAACCACCAATACTCAGGAAACAAGTAAACAGTAATGAATGGTACAGTATCACATAAGTAGCTATTTAAACAGTTTTAGAGCCCTGAGTGTGCTAATGTCACTAATAATTTGGGGGGTTGTTTCATTGTGGGTTGAGGCTGTTATTTGTAGGGCTCACAAAGGGAGCTGTATGGGCCTGCCTTGGAGGAAGTAAGGGCGAACACAGTAGGAGAGATGGTGAGAAGATTCTCCACAGTTGTAGCTACATGAAACATGGCAGTTCAGGAAGACTGATATGTCTTTGCCCCTAAAATGCTTACTGATAAGCAGCAAAGGGAAGGGCAGGACTTCTAGAGGATATAGACATCATGCCTCTAACTCTAGCATCAATTCTTGTGGCTTGCATATTCCACAAAGGTGGAATGAAGTGTTACTTCATTTTCTGTTTATTCTCTCCGTTGTGTTGTGCTGGGTATCTACAGAAGGTGGGAATTTCTGTGAGAAGTTAATTTCAGTCCTAAATTGAATTTTGAAATGATCCTGATAAGAAGGGAGAAATGCCTAGGAAAGCTAAGTGGGCCACTGCTCTGTTCATTTGAAGACTTTGCATTTCACTGATGCTAATCAAGCTAGCATTAACCTCTGAAACCTACTTGTGCCATTGAGCATTGCTTTTAGGGCAGCATCTGAGGTGAAATCAATGTTGCTCCCACCTTTGGTTCTTGGAAAACCTCTGCCTTGCTCCTGGATGGGAACCAAGCCACAATAATGCAGGCATTTACCAAACCCAACGAAGGACATTTATAATTAATTTCATTTGCTACCAAAGGGGGAAGCAACACAGAATTCCCAGTTCATGTATTATCAGGCTGTCAGCTCATATGTTAGAGTCTTGTCACCTGCTTGAAGGTAGGCAAAAAAACCCTCCTCAAAGTCTGTTGCCTGAGAGAGAGGAGCTGGTTCACTGGGATACAGCAGTGTTTGGTTCTGACACCTAAGGTGGTTTGGTTTTTTTTAAATCTAAATCCAGAGGGAAATTATTCAAGAACAAGCTTCATTTGGCAGAGCTGTGTCAATCTCCAGTTATGCTCAAAAGCTCATCGAGCTACCCATGATTTCTTCAGTGCTTTGGAGCAAAGAGCGTTCTAGTAAAGACACACAGTTTACCTGTTTGAAACTTTGAAAGACTGTTTTGTTGACCAAGCAGGCCTGTTTTACCATACAAAATGGATCATAAAAAGATGTTGTTGCTGTTGCATGTGCTGTAATTTTAGGTTGAAAATAGTAAGGTTTATTCTCTTTTTTTTTCCCCTTCTTTCCTCCTTAGGAATGCCACAGTAAGAGAAAGACATGAAGTATTTTTAATGGAATTCTGCTTTTGATCAAGCTGCTAAAAATGGATGTGAACATTTTCTCCTGTGAGGTAAGTATCGACACGGAGAAACAGAAGAAAACCTGACTCATTTCACTTAGTGTTGTCTGTCACCACTGCTCTTCTGACCAGCAGCTTTTGGTCAGGTATTTTAGAGTTATAGCATCTGTGTCTTGGCAAACTTTGTACCAGAAGTCTTAACTGAAAAGTCGTACAATTAATCACTTCATTTACAGGATTAGTCAGCTTTGTTCTGCTATTCCAGCAGATAAAAACAAATGTATAAAGGCTTGGTGTTGCAAGGCTGGTAATGAGCAGCTTCTGCACAGAGTAGCTTTTGACCCAATGTCAAGCTTTTTTTCAAAGCATCAAAGAAACGGAAGCTGCTAAGTCTGATTTTCAAGAGTGAATACATAGACAGACTAACTGCAGGTGCAGGAAATGAGTGAGATCCTGGGATGAAGAAAGAGTTTGTACCACAAATATGTAGGTACTTTTCCATGCATCCAGGCAGCTTTCTGAGTTCCTGCTCTGTACAGCTTAGTGAAAAGTGGGGCTGTTGCCAGCCTGAGTTGCAGGTGTATATTTATATTGCTTTTGTCAAGTATCACAGCCAGATCTTCACAGTTCCTGCAGGAAGTATGTAAGTTAGTAAAACCAAATATGTCCTTAATTTAGGATCATGGGAAAAATCAGGTTGTGAGGAACCTCAGGATACCATAGAGTCAAACCCTCTGCTCACAATTTGGAGTAGTCAATGAAATTAGGTCATTTTCATCCATTGGCCTTCTTAGTCTGTTACATGTTCAGAAGTATTAACAAAAGATGGATTTACAGCTTGCCATATGTATTAAATGTACATTATAATAATGCAGATAGGAACATAACATGCTGCTAAAATTTGTCAGAAGGGCAAATATTTTAATTAAGACAGGATTGCATGGGAATGGCCTGTTTCTCTGAACAAAGGAAACAATAAATCTCTGATGTGTTCATTACTTGCAATTGCAAATGAAACCTCCACAGGTCAGCTAACACAGTGACATGCTGCCAGTATTTTCAAGACGGGTTCCCTGCAAGAGTTACCCCTTCCCAGGCATCTCTGGGGAATCTATTTATTTACTTCCTCCTGTAAGCAAAATTGCTTTCTCATAATAAAAGGAAGGGAAGTGAACACATTGCTTATCCTGTCTGAAACATGTTACTGAAACATTTCCTCTGAAGTATAAATATTTGTTCATGGGAAAACATAGTGACAATGTGAACAAAAATAAGCATCTTGTCAGGAAGCTTAGGGAGCAGTCTCTCCCCTGGGCTCTAAAAGTAAACACACACCAAGCATCCCTCCTCCCCCCCATCATTATGTACTACCAAGCAGAACATTTTGTGAGCCCTAGGAATAACTACTTCCACTGTTTTGGCCAGGGAGGGTTATAAAATGAAAGGGTTAATCCTGTTGGGAGAAAGGCATTTTAGCATTCAGAGCCTCATGGGAGGGTCAGTGAAGTGAAGAGACACTTGGTTTACTTTGGATTTATGCTTATCTCAATGTGCTTTGAATTGATCCCTCAAAATTGGTAATTTAATAGCTTTAATAGTTACATTAGTAATTTAATGAGCCCCTTTCAGGACATCATCAAAGGCAAACATATACTTTGTGAATAAAAATAGAAGTAATTTTATAGGTAATGCAGTTCCTAAAAGCTAGTATACAATATTACACATATGCAAGTTGTGATTGTTGTGAGTTAACCCCACCCACAAGCTACGTACCATGTAGCTGCCTGCTTATATATCCCCAGTGCAAAGGAGAGGAAGAGAATCAGAAAAAAGGTAAAGCCCATGGGCTAAGAATTATTTAATAATTGAAATAAAATATAATAATCATTGGAATGAAAAGGGAGACAAAAGGAAGAGAGAGAGAAATAAAACCCCAGAAAAACAAGTGATGCACAATACAGTGGCTCACCACATGCTGACTGAGGCCCAGCCCAGCCCTGGGCAGCAGTTGGCAGCTCCCAGCCAGTTTCCCCGATTTATATACTGGGCATGACCTTTTAGGGTATGGAATATCCCTTTGGCCAGTTTGGGTCACCTGGCTTGGCCCTGCTCCCTCTCAGCTGCTGGTGTACCTGTTCACTGGCAGAGCACGAGGCACTGAAACATCCTCGGTTTGGAGTAAGCACTACCAAGCAGCACCTACAACATCAGTGTGTCACCGGCATTCTCAGAGTGAGTCCAAAACACAGCACTGTACCAGCAACTAGGAAGAAAATTAACTCTATTCCAGCTGAAACCAGGACAGTGATGCTGTGAATTATTTAATATGCACTGACTGATCTCGCCATCAAAAAGTACCTACTGAGGAAAATGGCACACCCAAGAACTCCAATATCTCTTTTCAGCTCTGATCCCAGTGTCAAGTCTTGCTTTCCTGTTTTTAAATCAATTTCTGAGTAACGTGTACAGCTCACGTAGCTAAATTACACAACAATATTCTCAGAAACTTGCTGTTTCCACACCGGTTCCTGTTGCTTCTCTGATGTGGTCTCACTTCTTAAAGAGAATATATCTGCAGGTCTGGAAAAAAGTTAACTTGAGGATTGGTGTGTGCTTGAGTCAGGAAATGCTGCATCTCTGGAAAGTGTCTGCAGAGGTGTTATTTACTCCTCAATATCCCAGTCATAGCTTATTTGCTTATGGGCTTCTGTGTCTCTTGAGGCATTATAAGACAAGCAGTAGTAAATTTAGCTCCCTGGGTAAAGAAGCTACTGCTCTCTCAGAGATTACTGTCTTCACAGGCAGTGGAATAAAATAGCTACGTGTGTGATTGCCTCTACAGGGCAATCTGGCACTTGAATTTAGCTGACAATTCAGATTGGTGAATACAAAGTTCTGGACTGTGCAAAGCCAGCAGGGGGGTGTGTGTGTAACAGTAACCTTCGGCAGAATTAAATTTATCAGAGGAAATTTTAAATTTTAAAGCCACTTGAACTAGTTCTTCTCAGGCTTATGATTGCTTGTGACTGGAGATTAAAAATGTGGGGGACTGCCTTGTGTGGGTGGTTCAGCTGTGAGGGGAAGGCCAGTGTTGCTGTTTGTTGCTTTTTATCTTTATAGTTAAATTTATCTTCTCTAGCACTGTTTATCACACTGTTGAACTCTGTGTTTCTGACTTCATCATGGGATTTCCTGTGCTTTACGTAAAGGAGAATGAATGATTTTCACAACACCTATGCAGAATCAGGAAGAATTTGTTATTGTGCTTCTGCATGGGCAGGTGTTCCAGTAATTGTCCTGAGCAACAGGTACAGTTTATACTTGAGATGGACGTACATGTTGGGGTCCTTGTGGCTGTCCCATGTTTCAGTTCTTGATTTATGGCTGTTGCTTAACACTTGAACTTCTTGAATTTGGCTCTTTGATTTCAGAGACATCTTTTTGACTGTCATGTGAGCTTATGACAATGATGTAGATTATTGGTCAGTAAATACAGAAGAATGTTTCATAAAATACTTTCCAGTCTTCTAAGGAAAATACCAGTGGGTCAGGCTTTTCTTGAGGCAATCCAGCTGTCTCCATTGAATTTCCCCAGGGGTGAGTTTTGTTCTTTTAATTCTCTTACGTGTTTGCAACTGTGCTTCCCACTGGCAACACTGTAATTAAGGAACTTTCAACATTTCTCTTACAATAAGGGTACAATAGTATTTTAGCTGTGGATGTGAATTTCAGCTAGAAGCCTAATGTATAAAATTGGAATGGTGGAGAAATGTTTATCTTCTGCAACAGATGCAGTTTGATGACATTTTATTGGCAATTGCTTCTGTAAATAATTCATACATTTTCCTGAAAAAATATTTTGGGGATGAGGTGTGGGAGGAATTTGATTCTCTTGAGGATTTTATAATGCTACAAAATGCACCCTGCTCTAGCAATTTTGTCAATATGTATGGGAGTAAATAAGATTAATACCTTTGTATTTCTTTTCTTCTACCTTTAACCAGGAAAAGAACTCTTGCCTAACTGAGAAAAGGCTGTAAAAATGTTTAAAAATAAAATGCTACGTGTCTTGCTACTTTATTGAAAGAGGAAAAAAAAAAACCCCTGATGGTAGAATTCATGATGGTTTAGCAATATGACTTTCAAGCAATGGGTGGATGAGAAATTTCGAGGCACTGGGATATTTGTGATTTTGTTAAAGCTCCCTAAATGGCTGATTAACTTCAAAACCACTGCTGGTGGTTCTAGTTTGTTTTTAATTTTACAAAGGTATATTCTGTTCCTGACATATTTAAATGCTGCACTTATCAGTGTATGTGTAATTGGAAAGTGATGTCTTTTTCTCAGTACTTTGCAAATTACACTGTATACACACACTCCTTTAAGCCCTCTGATTTGTGCCTAATCTGTAGTTCAAACCTGTAGCAATGATACTTTGGCAGGTCCTGGAAGTAGTGTCCTACACCCTCTGTGAAAACTGCAAATATCTGCAAGGAGTATATGATTTCATGGTTGATAGCTTTTGAATGGTAGCATTTAAAAGAACAGAATCCTTCTTGGTAACTATTCCTAATAAGCATAATTAGGGAAGTCTCATCAAGCAGCCTGAAATATGCAAACTGTCTTTATTGCCTGCTTCTTGGACTTGTAATCACTCGTGTGCGTTCTCTTGTATGGATCACTTGTGTGCATTCCTCTGCGATTTCTGCAATTACCGTTTTCCTTCAGCTACACTGTTTTGCTAGAATTTATAGGAAGCGTTTCAGGGAGTGAAAGATACCCATCAGAACCAACCCTGGTAATATTCTTTCTGCATATGATTTACGGCCTGAACTCATTGGGGAAACAAAACAGTGGTAACTAGATTTGTTTAGACACATTGAAGTAAACCACTAAAATACGTGAGTGGTGTTTGGACAGTAGAAACCTCATGTTGATATAATCCAGTCTAACCCACTGAATTGTTGTGTTGCAAAAACGCAAGCTTTGCAAGGCAGTCTTTGCTAGTGTGACTAAATCATGTCAGTAAACTGGTGTAAGGTGGTGGTAAGAGGCACAAGGTCTTACCTTCCTGGAAAACCTTTCTCTTTCAAAAAATGAGTGGTTCCAAGGTATAGAATATGGAGAATGTAGCAGAGTTTGAATTTTGGTCTTGAATGAGTAAAATCCTACAGTGTTGTTACTGTGCAGAATCACACTGTTCAAAATGAATGAAGAATTGTACTGTAATCTTGGAGGGGATTGTAATCCAAATAAGTACACTCTTTGAACAACCTAGTGAAAAAATATCTAAGTTACAGGTGCTTAATTAATTTCTGTTTTGTTTCAGCTTCTTTAAGTTACCATCTTTCTAAGACAGGCATGTAGCAACTAATTCTATGGACTTTCTCTTCTTGAATTACTCCCTGAATTGAAGCCCAGAGGAATCACTGGAAGATTTTCCCCAAGAGTTCCAGTAGGATTTGTATCAGGTTCTTAAAACCATAATTGGGTCTTACTTTTGTGTCTAGCTCACTATGGGACAGAGGTGCAGAAGAGTAAGTTGTAGCTAATAAGGCTCTTTCTCTAAGATCAGTGATGATGAGATTAAGCTGCCTCTGATTCTTCTGTTTAATCCTGCTCTGTTGGTTTGACAGCCTATAAAGGTCAGGATATGGCTGTTGGCTGCTGTTCCTGTATATCAGCTGTGATTCAGAGACCAGAAAAGACTAGGCTTTGGCAACTATGAAAAAGGTGACAAAATCCACTTTGTTTCTCTTCCCCTCTCCACCCCTACCCTGCATTTTCCAGTTCCTGTAGCTAGAGATCTGTGTTCAAGACTTGTCCTCATGATCTCTTTATACCACCAATAAAAGCAACTCTGAGCAGGGGTGGCACATTGTTGCAGTAATCTCTATTTGTGTATTACTCCTACCGAATTTCTGCAATCTTTGACCAAAATTTTAGCTTCTGAAGTTTGGTCTACATTTTGTATCCTCCTGTGTACAAATCTACTAGGCTTTTAATAGGTAATTTATGCAATCCTCAAAAGGCAGAGAGAGCATTTGTAATGCTTGGAAGAATAAGGGCTGATCCCTTTATGTATGGTTTTTAAAGCTGAATAGCTTAGATCTAGCGTGAGAAGCAAAGACTTTGTATGTCATTGAAAACCTCCTGTAGCTGTAGTATAACGAAGTTTCAAGTCTCTTGGAAACTCAGTATTTAGAGACAAGTGAATTTTGACTAATCTACATAGAGGAGAGGTGGAGACTGACAGCTAGCCACAAGGTCAGACAGACAGAAAATCTTCCCCTGCTGACTGTTTGCTATGACCCTTATTTCGTTCCACAAAGGAGTTCTTTCCATTCCATTAACATCTGATTAGATGGCAGAAACATTTTAAGAAGCTCTGAACAGTTATGCAGATACCAGCACTATTACTTCCAGATTCATTCCCTTGCCAAACAGCAAAATGACACAGTCAAGAACAAATCCTCCTACTAGTCAGTTTTTCCTATTTAGTTTTTGTTTGGAACTGTTGTCATAAGCTGATTAAATCTTTTGTATCCATGTTGTAGTTCTGAGGAGCTAGAAGTGTGGAATATAGCAAATACAAGCTGTTGCAAAATTGCTCCCGTTAGAAAAGATTACACGTGATACAAAACTCTGCCATAGAACCAATTCTTGATACAGCCTTGTCCTCTCTGGGTTGTGAATGCAGTGAGCCATAACTCTGCCACTTTTTCCCTTGGGAGACTCTTATGTAACTGCTCAGCTGTTTCTCTTGCTGTTCTTCTTATTAAGCCAAAATTTTGTTTTGCTGAATTGTATCCTGGTACACCTAACCTTGCAAACTGGGACTGTTCAAGTGAATCCACTCCCTTTTAAGACCAGAGCACGCAGTCTGTAGAAAGAGAAGTGCAGCAGCGAAGGCAGTATTAGAGTTTAAGGGGTCACAAGAGACTGTGACAGCACAAGTGAACAGGCTGGGACATACCTGGCTCAGCTGAGCGCCCTTCCAGCAGCAGGGCTCAGCCACGTCCAGGGCTGCCTGAGGTTGAGTGCAGCGAGGAGGGCGAGGGCAGGGATTATTCCCTTCTGCTCGGCACTTGGTAGGCGGGTTCTGAGGAACTGTGCTCAGTTCCAGGCTTCACAGCTCAGAAGAGAGATTGACCAACTGAAGAAAGTGCAACCAAGGCCCACTAATACTGTGGGGAAACTGAAACACGAGATGTACAGAGACACTGAGGGATCTGCTTATCTGGCCCGGAGAAGAGAAGGTTGAGAGGGCATCTAATTACTGCTTCAGGTACTCACAAGAGGTTATAGGGAAATCAGATCTTCTCACCGTTGCGCAACAAAAGGACAAAAGGCAGCAGTCACAAGTAACAGTAAGGTGGATGTAAAGCATTTTCTCACTGGTTGTAAAAAAAGCCATTTTCATTGTGAGCGGCTAAGCAATGGAACAGATGGATCAGAGAATGTGGACTGACTGTCCTTAACCTGATCCAGCTTTGAAGTTAGCTGTGCATTGAGGAGGAGGTTGGACTAGATGACCTCTGGAGGACTCTTCCCACCTAAATTGATATTCTGTTTTGGGGTGAGGTGGAGAGAATCAGGGTCTCATAATTAACAGATTAAATATAGAGGCAGGGAAATGCAAAAGCCAATTTCCTACACATAGTTAGACTGAAAACTAAAGCATTGTTGAAATATAACCATCTGGAAAAAATGTAATTACTGAATTTTTATTCCAAATTATAAGTATTGGCATTTCCCTTCTGTAAATGATTCCTTTCCTGTTTATTCAGCTGTTCAAAATGTATGCCTATATTAAGCCTTCTATATCCCTTTTCTAGTGAAAAAGAATGGGGAAATATAATTAATAAGGCAAACCACTGGTGCTATATATCATTCACAGAATGCTCTAATAAAATCTGGTGCACTGCGGGCTTCTTAAACAATGATGGTCTTGCACTATATTTAGCATTCAGTGAATAACTGCAAAAAACCCCTAACAAATACATGCATGTGTTGGTATCTAATGAACACAGCAAAAGTATTGTTTTGTGTGTTACATGTCTCCATCTCTGAGCATTACAACAAATGTGGGATTGTAGGAAAAGGGATGCAACTGGCCGAATCAATTTGCTCAGCTGGCTGAGAGTAGATGTTGACATCACTAAATAGAGACACCTTACGTCAAATGCTAACCAAAGAGAAGAACAGACTGTGTACAATGTACAATAGTTTTGAAAAGAAAGCTAATTAGGAATGCATGAGCATTTGGCAAGGGTACATTGCAGCCCTGAATGCAAACCTTTTAATACAACAATTGTATTGACAGGAAACGAGTTGAATTTTATTTCAGTGTTTATAGAATATGTTCTTAGATAGTTTTCTTCCAGGCATTTGTTCTCTTTATGAATTTTTTATGGATAAAATCTAATGAAATATATCCTAATCTATTACAAAAGTAGTTAGAAATTATTTTGATCTACCCACATCATTACAGTCTCTAAGCCTAATTGTGGGGGAAAAGTAGACTTCAATGACAGGAGCTGGGTAGTTCTGATATTTTAATTCACATGCTGCCAGTTGGCTGAGACTACATATATCGCATACAATGGGTGGATGGTGAAGTCCTTAACTGAAGTACCACGTTTCCTTATTTCGGTTGTACAACATTCACTCATGTTCTCTTTGTATTGTTGAAAGCAAATTTCCTGGACTGTAGAGAGCACTTCTGTTCCTGTGAGAATGCCATATGCAATGTGGAGCCCATACAGGACAATCTAACTTATTTTGTTTTACTTAATTCCTTGTGCATTTCTATTATTTCCACTAACAATTTTTTAATCTAAACATGCTCCTAAAGTCTTCTAATATGAAAGGCCCCTGCATTCAAGGATAAGGGAGAGAGAGAAACTCTAGGATGTCCTATACTATTGGGTTTTAGTTTTAGACAGTCCCAGGTGCTCTCTGCAATGTCAGACTTGTCCTCTTTTAGTGAACAAGCTCAGTTCTGTAACTGTTGCTGCTGAGTCTTGTTGGTGTAGCGTATCATAGGAAACTGCATTTGTGCTTGGTCATTACTACCTAAAGCAGAAGGGAAATAATCTCAGTTGTCCTGAATTAAAAACTTGAGTGGGTCCTCAGAGGAAGTAAAGAGCCATGTCACTACATTTCTGTAATTTTTTGTTTTTTAAGCAGACCATACCTCTAATACAGGGAAGAACCTCTTGTTTCCACATAGCCCTTGGGTCTGGGATGTTGACTTTGATTAACAGAAATATAAAATCTAAACCCCAGAGTTACGATGCTTAGACTATTATCCTTCTGCAGATAGAGCAGACATAGATTATGATGGGGTGGTAAGAAGCATGGGCTAGTCCATTTCCTCCCCTTCCAGAAGAGTTTTGTCAAAGAACCTGAACCAAGTGCTTGTAGTCCCTTCTTCCTGCGCTTCCTGTTATCCTTGACTGGTATTTTTTCAACCTGTCTCCTCCTGAGCCTTTCTCTGGTGTCTGGGGAGTGCAGAGGATGGAAGGGCCTGAGGGCTCTGAGCTTCAGCATTTCTGAGCTGGTAGAAAGTTCCTTAAGGAGTTCTGCTAACACTGTGTGTCAGAGCAGCCTCTGGTGTTAAACCAACTCTCGAGATCCAAGAGTAGAAAGGTTATTTGTAAACTCAGTTACAGTCTATGCACAACTGATGCTCTCTCCTGATGTTTTTTAATCATCTGAGAAATAAAGTCTCGAAACCAAAAGGTTAGTTTAGCCCCAGAGTAACAAATAATATATTGGAGCATATGGGGATGTGAATTTACATTTGTGCTTTCCAATGCATTTTGTAATTTAGCAAAACTAAGATAATTCTAAGTAGAATTCTCCATGGGAGTGAAGGCATTTTTTAATTATTATTTTAGTCTTTTTTTATCCAGTTGTTCTCTCAGTTGTGAGATAAGTGTTTAAAGCACATAACGGAGCTGCAGTGACGGAGCTCGCTTGGCAGCCCATAAACATGTTTTGGAAAGCTGTATCGACTTGGCAAAAGCAGACTGTAGTTAAACGCTACCATGGTCCAATGCCATGTCCTTTAGAATTGCTTGCAAAGACAGAGCTTATTCCCTTCTCCCTTTCCCTCTACTGTTATTCCTCCCTGTAAACAAACAAATGAAAATGAAAAATCCAAGCTGGCTACCTGAAATACTTAAACATCTAATTGGGTAAAACTTTACCGTTCACGTATTTTTAGTGCTTATGCAAAGTCAGTGGGAATACTTGTGGTTTATTACTGTGCTTTCTTGTACCAAAGCCTAGAAACTGTCAGTTGCTCTAAACTCTATTAGAGATGCATTCCAACCACTTCTCCATACGTCACTCAAGTTTATGGTCAAAACTCAACTGTTTGTTTCAAAAGTCTGGGAAAATGTAAATATGCTTCAATACAGAATTATGTATCAGAGAACAGAGAACTTCAGATTATCCTGGGGTTTTATTCTATACTTTGCTGGAAAAGCTGCAGTCTGAATTATGTAAGAAGTTTTACATTTGTGGTGGGAAAGCGCTGAATGGTAAAAGTTGCTGTAGATGATCATTAAAACGGAAAGGATATAGTAGCATGTACCTATTTCCAGAGCAGCAGAAGCCTTTATCACCCTTTGATGAAACAGGAAAAAAGAGAGAAACTTGATAGCTTTTCTTTTTCCCCATCAAAAGCAAAGCGCTCTTTCTCTTTTTCCCCTTTTAACCACCTGACTAATCTTTGTCATTGCTGTATTCTGCTAAATTTACTATTGTGCACTAAAAATAACACTTTCTTCCTGTCCTGTTCCCCATTTTTCTGTACAAAAGCTCTGTAAAGAGGTGGCAATCAGATCTAAAGGTTTGTGGGTTTTTTATTGGCTTGGTTTGGGATTTGGTGTTTTTTTTTTTTGTTTTTTTGTTTTTTTTTTTTTTGTGAATTGCAGTCCAATACTTCTTGAATCAGTATCATGGCAAGTCTGGTTGCTTTGTATCAGTTGTCTCTCATGTGTTGCTAACTTCCTGTTCTCACATTAACACTCACTGTTTGCAGCAGTGATAGTCTATTTTTAATAGAGGCATGGGTTCTACCTCTGATTTGTCTTCAGAACGTGATCATTTAGACTGTAGAAAAAAGGTACCAATAAGGAATTAAAAACTGCTATACTGAAACAGTTCAGTAAAAGGAATTCCTTTCGTATAACACTGCTTTGCTCAGCCTCCTGAATTGAGTGGGATGAACATGAGTTCTTTTGTTTTCCGAAAAACTGTGTGTCTGAGAAACAAGTGAATACGTGGGGTTGTTGTTCTTGCACAGAATGAAAATTTTTAGCCCTCCTCTGTGGAGAAGTTGAAACTTGAAAACTTGAAACTTAAAAAACAGAGGGTTATTACACTGTACATTTTAAATCTGTTGACTTCTTTTTACTTTTTGTTGCCTGCATTATCAACTTGATATTTCTTTGCTTGTAAGTAGATGTCTGAGTGAGAGTTGTTTTAATTTCTGATGCATTTGTCTTGTCCATCCAAACTGTGCAAAGCTAGGAGAGTAACACTTAGTATTTGCCATGATGCACGTTGTTCTGCCCCTATTAGCCTCCTTTTATATGAAGTGCAAACTGTAATTTGTCCTGACATAGATGTACTCAACTGAAAATTGTTGCAGTCTGACCTGGTTAATGTAAGTTTGGCTTCTGGGTATTTGAAAAATGTAAGTAATTGACTATAACCAAATACAGTTGGATACTGTTAACCTGTTATTGGTACAGTTAACTATTCTTGTAAGTGGGGTTTTAAACAACTTTATAATGTTTTCCAACAAATTACTGTCTTAATGCTATGAGACTGTGCAATGTGTGAGCCCAGGTTGCTGTAAGAGAATATTTTTTGAATAGTGACTGTTTTTTAAATAATCACGGCTATGTCAAAAACTGCCCTTAGCTGCAGCAGTTGTGCCCATGCCCCATACTGGTTAGTGACAGTTTTGTTGATGTCAAGTGGTAAAAGAAGAGCCAGAGACTACTGTTTTAGCAGAGAGCCAGGTCTGGATTGTAACACACAGGGCCTTGAGCTGTTTTCACTGGTTCGAAAATGCCAAGTCTAGATTGTCAATAAGAGAAGGGGAGGTTGTGGTTTAATTGTGATGTGTGTGTTTTACAAGAAGGCTTCAAACAGTGAAAATGGAGACAAGGGATTTCAAAAGTTATCATCAGCACCTGCAGTACGAGATCACGTGCCCAACGTAGGGCATCATCCAGGGAGGCCTTCAGGACCTTTGCACTGTGTATGCATTAACAGTATTTACAGTGTATACGTATAAAGACTGTGTATGGAGGGTGTTGCTTTGTTTTCAAGTTGTTTCGTGTTCGCGCTTTTCCCGTGCGAGGCCGTGGCAGAAAGCCTCCGCTGCGGGCCATGGGGCAGGGGATGCGCCCCGGAGCTGCCCCGCTGCGGGTGGCGGGACAGGAGAAGGATGCTCCCGGCGTTCCCCGCAGCGGGCCGTGGGACAGGGGCGGGATGCGCCCCGTGTTCCCCGCTGCGGGCCGTGGGGCAGGGGTGGGATGCTCCCCGTGTTCCCTGTTGAGGGCCGTGGGGCAGGGGCGGGATGCTGCCCAGAGCTGCCCCGCTGCGGGCCATGGGGCAGGGTCGGGATGCTCCCCGTGTTCCCCGCTGCGGGACGTGGGACAGTTTTTTTTTTTTGTTTTTTTGCTTTGCCATGATGCACGTTGAGGGGTGGGATGCTCCCCGTGTTCCCTGTTGAGGGCCGTGGGGCAGGGGCGGGATGCTGCCCAGAGCTGCCCCGCTGCGGGCCGTGGGTCGCTCCGCCGGGCGGGCGGGCGGGGGCGGCTCCATCCACCTCCCCTTTACGCGCGGCCGCGGTTTCATGAATGAAATCCAATCGCCGCGCTAAAAATAGACCGCGGGGCTGGCG
>VZTI01000933.1:1887045-1951204 GCA_013397865.1 Struthidea cinerea | reverse complement strand
CGCCACCCCCTCCGGTGCCGCGGGGCCGGGGCCAGCCCCGCTGCGCGCACCCCGGCTGCCGGGCATCCCCCCTCCCGGGTAGGTCCCCCGTCGCCCGGGCGCGATCGTGCTCCGAGCTGCCGGTGTGCGGCTCCGCAGGGGGCGGGTGGCGGCGCCCCGCGCGTCCCGTTTGCCCGCAGGTGCGCTCCCGCCTCGTCGGGAGAGAGCGGGAGGTGATGGCATCCTCCCCTCCTCCGAGGACAGAGAGGGCTGAGTCCCTGATGAAGCAGATCTGTCTGGCTTCCTTTTCCAGCGAGGCCACGAGGTGCAAGGCAAAAATAGAGGGGTATGATGTGTACGGGAAGCACAAACCTCCTGCCGCTTGGTACCTCGGAGTGTCATTTAGTAAAAACTCGAAGGATTTCTTTCCCCTCCTCTTTTCCCCCCACTATTTCTTTTCCCCTGCTGTGTCTGTGGAGTCTGTTGTGAGTTGCTGTGACAACAGCGGGAGGCTGTTCGGGGGTCTTGTGGCACAGATTTTCAGGTGTCTATGTCGGGACCTATTTGTGGGCCATAGAAAGGGGCTGCAGAGGCAAACAGTAGTAGACTTTTATTTTGTGTAGTCAACCTTTAGTGGGTATTGTGGCATCCAACATCTAGAGCAAAGAGAAATCAGTCACTGGACATACCGAGGCAGACGAGGTGGAGAGCTCCAAGTTGCCGTCTATTGGTCAAGGCACTACTCTGAAGGCAACAATATACTTGTTTAAAAAAATGATAATAATAAAAGAAGGCCCTTGAGGCTCTGCATATGGTCACAGCAAGAGCAAGGAAGTGATGCCAGAATAGTCTCAATGACTTTGTTCATCTTCAGTTTGTGTACTATTTCAGGACACACAGCTGACTTGAAGCCAAATGTTCAGCTTGAGCTGTAATAGAAGCCGAGGTGGAAATTAGGTTTTCCAGTGTGCTTAAGGGGAGTCCTTTAGCTGCTGGTCTTTCTAGGCAAAAATAACGCATGTGCGGAGAAACCCACCATTGTTAGAACTACATTGAAGAGTTGTCATGATTGCTCAGTGTAAGCAGCAATTGAATGGCAGGTCTTTCTGTAAAGGGTGTATTTCAGGATCAGGAGTCATGCTACATGGAAACGGAATGCCTTAATTTCTTTTCAGTATTTTTCTGAGGTCCTCTTACATTAGGTTATGCTTTTCTTTCTACGCATGTTGCATTTGTACACCTGATTCTATGTCTCAAATATACAATGTATCTACACACTATTAACAGAAGGAAAAAAATGTGAGTTCGGTATTTGTACTAGGGTTCTTTGTCTAAGTGACATAATACTTAAGGAGCCTAAGATCTGGGACAGGCTCAGATACACAGAAGTATTTTTACCCAAGAAGAAATAAACATCAATTTTAGCTCTGGGGAGCTTTCTAAAACTCCTGCCCTTTTAAAACTCCAAGCTTCATAAATACTGTAAAGCATTAGGCTGAGAGGAAGAGCTGATCACTTGACCAGTAAATCCTGATGTTTGATTCTTTGCTAATACATTTTATTTGCTGGAAAAATGCCTAAGTCCTGTATCCAGATGTTACCGTGTGCTGAAGGAGATGAAAGGACAGAGAAGCCTTGAAGGAGGAGAAGTAAAGGAGCAACAGGTGTTTGACATGCTCCTCCCTTGCTCCCTTCTATCCTGCCAGAGAAGTATACAAACATTGTAGAGCAAAGTATGTGCTTGGGAAGGAGGAAAAGGAAAAGCTGAGGCGTCCTTGCTGCATACAGCAGAGTTTCAGAGCAGCTGAGAGACTGGGTGAGTGTACCCTTGGATCACTGATTGAGTTTCCATAAAAGAGCTCAAAACTTAGTTCTGAAGGAGTGAGTGGTGCATGAGCTACAGCTGGTGCACCTGCAGTTTGTATGGTCATACCTGGGGCTCTTTGGCACTACAGACAGGTCATGAAATAAGGGTATGGATTCCCTTTGCTTCCCATCCAACACCATTCTACTTTTCTGTTTTCCTCTTCTTTCTGTCTGACCTGAGACACAAGACAGCAATTTCTTTCTTCTTTTTAAATTATTTTTTCTTTACAAATGAGTCTCTGCATGGCACTAGACATTACAAGGAAACACCACATCTATGTGCCTCCTGCACTATTCTGTTGATGTTGCTGGATTTGCATTTGAGACGTAACTGCAGAACTTGACTGATGATCTGAAAATAGCATTTACCTGGTCTGCCATCCTGAAGTGTTTGCTATTCCAGTCAGTGTTTAGGTCCTTGGGTGGGTTTTTCCTGCTGTCATTATGAGCTCTTACTCTCCTTTGGTAGTTTCCTTGTGGTAATAATGTCTGGGAATGAATAAAATCACATACAGTGTCTTTCTAAGTCTAGTGGGTTCACTGATTAACAAAGAAGAGAATGCATAAGGAATGTCACATAAAGTTCAAGAAGCAAGAGCCTGACTCTATCTTTCAGGAAGAGAACAAGTACAGAAAGTTAATTCAACAGCTCTCTGTGCTAGAAGATCACCAGTGTCTCTCGAATATTCTTTGTTTGTCGCTCTAGCAAAGCTCAATAAATATTTTCTCCACAGAAATGCACAAAAGTTGTGAGAATGACTTATTTGGTGGTTATTGTTGTTATTCCGTCAGTACTGTTGGGAACACTGCTTAGGAACAGCATACAGTGTCAACACCTGTTTTAAGTGAGTACAATCACTAACAACCTCTGCTACAGTATCAGGAGTTTAATACTGCACGAGCAGCTTAATTACATAAGAGTAAAATCAGGTGTTTCATGGAGTTTCTTACCGTGAGACCTAGTAGTGTTGAGTCAGGCTTTTCCAGCGACCCATCTTCCTTTAAGCTTTGAGTTTTATATGTTATCCCAGATAATCTTGGGCATGGCTGTCGCTAAGGATTCAGCTGCAGCTTTGCCCTGGTTATGTTGATCCAAACACCGAAGCAGGAGTCAGAGCACCTGATGCTCTATATGCATTGATGGATCATGTGATGCAGTAGCTGGGGACCTGGGAATGAAAAACTTAATGCTGAGGACCCCGTGTCCACAATGCACACAGATCAGGGACAAAGGGTGTTACTTCAGATGGTCTTTGATCTGGTCCCATGGACTGAATGCGTACTTATCACTGGTGGGTGGCACACCTTCCCCTTCAGAATTCAGTTTGTGCACTCTGGCTGCATCTGATGTGAACCAAAGCATGGAATATTTGCTTGAAAAATGTATTCTTGAGCTGAATTTAAATGCTATTAGTGGTGCACCCTTATTCAGCTCCTGCAGCATAATCTTTTGTTGCAGAAGGAGGACTAATCTGAGGACTGTGCATTTTATGGGTGGCTGCTTTAAAAAGTGCCAGCTGTTTGGTGATGATTATCACCATCAATGGATATTGTCCATTCTTCAGGTGCTTGGTTCTCAGCCACTTTTATTCATGTCAGCCACAGTTAATTTCGGTTTGTGATGATGTGACAGATTACGACCCACAGCAATGCCAGATGTTGGTCACTGCCTAGTCCCTTGTGTCTGCTATGATTATCTCTGGTGAGTGGAAAGAATAGTCACTTGTAGCCAGGTATATCTGGAATCCTCACAAAATGCATATGCAAAGCTAAAGTGCCAGCCTTAAATCAGGCATGTACCAGCTGTAGGGATGTTTCCCTCTTTCCATGGATGGGTTCATTATGGTCACCCTTTCCCGCATCTCTCTGCACACCAAGAGATAACAAGCAGAAAGGGGCACAAGGGACTGCCTTGTGTGGTGGCTTGTTCTTGAGGTGGACTCTGGAAAATTGGTGAAGGGAGGAGTGGCAGTGCTGCAGGCTCTGCCACAGTGTAAAAAACACTCATCCCAGATTCTCACACGTGAGGTTTCTGAAGTGGTTAAATGTCCTTCACCTGCCATGTGGATTAATTTCTAGGGCAATGATCTCATCACAAAGGATATCCCAAGGTATGTCACAGGTCAAAATAATATGTAAGCTGCTCAGTGTAATCAGCTTGTTGATTTCTGCCCCTCAGGTCTTCCAGAACTTGTCAGAAAGTTGACATAGCTCAAGTCTAATGCTGAGCTCTGCATGCGGGTCCTTATTTGGTCTGATACACTGAGTGTATATAACACAAAAACAGGTCCTTATGAGGTGCATGTTTTTTGAGGAGGCTCAGGAGAATCTGTTATTGTACCTAAAACTGAATGTTTTCATTCTCAGCTATTGAGCTTCAGGGCAGTCTGTTTTACACATTGTTATGTGGGAAGAATTTGTGTTTTACTAGTATCTCTGATTTTTGGGCATCTGAGGAAATGCTCATTCTTACTGATCAAAAGTTTTCGTGTCATCACAGAGGTAGGTCGGGCTTGACGAAGGATGCTAATAATTAACAGAAACAAGCAAATCTGGAGTCATGCAGGCAGAGAAAGAGCAGAGTGACAGCCTTCTGACACTGCCAACCAGGAATTCCCTGTCTCTACAATTTCTGTGAGGGTTGTAGTGATCATTTGACTGAGAAGTTTTCTAGCAAACTTAGAGACATCTGTTATGTCTTCAACTTTACATCATCATTAGGGCCTGCTCCTTTCATTTCTGTGTGAAGCCATGGTCAATTTTTCACTCCCTTTAAAACTTGAGGGATAGAGTGGGGATTATGGCAGCTGAATGGAAGCTTCTGAGAACTTCTTTCTTTAAAAAGTAAGAGGTAGCATCCAGAAATAAATCTGATGCTTATTGATCAAAAGCTGACATGAAAGAAGCTGGTTCAGGCAAGCCAAGTGGAGTGTCTCTTGATGACAGCCCCAGTGTTTAACTTCTTCAGCTATATAAAATTTTAGCAGCATTCTGAGGGATTTATTTCTGTGTTGATACTGGCCCTAAGATATCCCAGAACAGAAGAAAAAGGGTAGAACCAGGTTCTGCCCTTGTGGAAGACAAAGGTGTTTCTGTTGACCTGCACTCTTGTGGGCAGCAACAGCCGGGGTAATCTCATTTATCACCTTGTGCAGCGAAACAGCTGCTCTTCTCTTTCTACCCATGGGAGAGCCAAGGGTCTCGCATTTGTAGTTGGGTCAGCTTTAGAATATAAGGGTTTTTCTTCTTCCCCAATCAGTGGCTGTATCTGTTGTTCTCTTCTGCTGATGGACCAGGTAGGGCAAGTAGGTGATAAATTCCACAGTTAATCTTGAATTTCTTCCTTTTGAATCAGTCTCTTCCTTTTCAGTCTTTCCATGTAAACTGCCAGAATTTTAAATAATGGCAATATGGTAATGCTACTTCATCCTGGACAAGAATCCAGCCTGGTAAGCATCATGCCCACCTTTGTTCCCTGGTGACTTAGTGATCTGATCCCACCTTGAGTTTTACTACCCTTTGTTGCCAGCTAGTTCTTGGATGCTGACCAGGAATAGTTTTACTTTTGAAACCGGTCTCCCCAACAGCCCTCCGATGATTTAATAAAATATTAATATTAATGTACACCTTGTAAAAAATGTTTTGTGATGGTCTTTCAGCAGCTGGTATAGTTTATCTGTTACTTGATCCCATGTTGTATACTTCACAAATATACTTGGTGGGGCCCTAAATTCATTGATTAAATTGAGCCAAACCACAAAAGAGCCTTTTGGCCCTTAACCTTGCCCCAAATCAGAGCTGTCTGTGAATTCTACGCTCTTGCACAAATGAGCACTAAGTTCCTCCTGCTTTGTCCCCTGGCATCTCTGTGTTAATCCATTAAAGATTCTGAAACACCACATGGCAGGTTATATATTGAGAACGAGCATTTCACACACTTGTTCTGGCTCATGTGCTCGTTGGTCCTTGCCAGCGTGCTGGTGCCTTGGGATTCTGCACTGCAAGGTAGTGATTTCAGTGCCTGAAGAACTTGGCATTTTGTATCTCCTTTTCCAGTTTCCATGGTTGCAAGCAGTAATTTTGCAAGTTGGGGATGGAGGCAAGAGTGTTGCGTAGTCTTGTAAATTTTTTTATATTCTTTTTGACATGTTATTGCCTAATGGTCCTGTGAAGGAGTCACTCCAAAACTATACTAAAAAATACATCTCCAGAATAGATTGAAATATGGAGTGGCTACAAATGCACTTTCATATAGTTTCATGAAAGCGTTTTTTGGGGGTAAGTGTTGATGATCTTATTGCCTTATGGGTGGGCTGAGTTTTTCGGATAATTCCCATGCCCACCGTTCATATTAAGTCATGTAAGACTTTGGTGTCTCTTTCCATTAGATTTCTTTAGTAAAATTGTGACATTTTAATTGTGGTTGGCACCCCCTTTGTTTGAAAGAGTTCCTGGTTTGCATGTTGGGTCAGATTACTTGACACAAGTTGAAATTTTTTTTTTTTTTTTTCTTTTTCCCATGGAATAGCTTGAAGAAAAACTCCACTGAGCAGGCCAGGTTCTTACATGCTGTCATTTTGTACTGTCATCTGAAGAGTTTGCTCTTAGCACAAGAGCTAAGTAAAATGCTTGCTTTGAGGGGTTCTGTCTCAGTCTTATGGGATGTGTTTAAGTATAGAGCTAAGAAGTAAATGCCTGCAGGATCACCCCATAATCACTGATTAATGTAGACACTCTTAGTGATTTTTTTTGTGGTGTTTGTCATTTGTTTGTGCTGAAGAGAAAATGGTTGATAATTAGCTACTGCTCTTTGAAAAAAAAATCTCGGTAGTGTTCTGTATATGCTAAGTGAGGGTTTTAAACACCTGGACATTTCAAAGTGGGCATTCAGAGATCCATAGGGGTGGATTCCTGATCCCCCACAGGCAACTTGCTGTTGGGTTTGGATCTTCATCCACTTTGTTTCTAGCAGAGAAAAGTGCAATCATAGCTTTAAATATATTGAACTGCATTTTTAAAAGAAGTTCATGGTTATGATCTGGTTATCTATTGTGTATTAATACACCTACACTCATAAAGAGAGTGAGAGGGATTGTGTGTGTCTGTTGTGTTTAATCTGTGTACCCGTGGCCTCGATGATCAAGTGATGTGCTTCATCCACAGATCTTTTGGAAAATTTCTCTAGAAAGGGAGTGTTTCATTATTGAGGCTGACCAACCCTCATGCTATGGCAACCACAACTGTTTTATGGTGATAATAATAACAACTCATTTAAAAACGAGGAAAAACTACATGAAAAACAAAGCACTCCACAGCTGTTTGAGGTGAAGCAACAGAGAAAGAAATTGGTAGCCATAACCATCTGCAAGCCGTGGTTCAAAACAGCAGCCTTATATTTCTTTGGAAATAAATCAGCTTTATTTGGAATATTTTTTAACTGCTAATCAAGTGAATTAATTAAATGGCTTTATGTTAGATCTTGAGTCTGCTCACATCTCTTGCTTTTTTGGCTGCCTCTGTCTTCTCTTCATCTGCAAACAATCACAGGTGATAATGTGTAAATAGAACATCCTAAGAGATTTTTGACATCCTGTGTTATTCTTACGGATATCTTTTTCCATTTCCATCCATCTGCTCATCTTTCTTTAGAACTGGATTAAGCAGCTGAATTTTGTGCTCCTTTCTTTTGGAAACAGCGATTTCTGATCAGACCTTTTCCCTGGTAAGTTTCTTGCTGCCCCTCATTTGATGGCCTTTCTGTCTTTCTCTGGCTTTTTTGTCAGTGCCCTTTCTGGGACTGATCACACTTGCAGTAACTTTCCTCATAATTTTACCCTGCTTTGTTTTGCTAGTAAACTAAACTATTGCTGGTTGTAGGTTGGTTTTAGCAAGTTTTTTGTTGATCTTGGAATGTTATGTCTTTTTTTAATCTTTATATACGCTGCTTTGTTCTTGTCTAACCAGTTCAGTTTCAGTTCCAGTTGGTCTTCCCAGATATTACCAGACTTTCAGAGCTCAGATCTAGTTGTTGTTGTTGTTTTTTTAATTTTAGTTTTGTAAATACATGTTTAGCATTTTAAATCAGCATGATTATATAATAGGTTTAGCACCAGCTTAACCTAGAGGCTACTTTAACAAAACTAACTGTGGCTGTATTTTTTAGATCTTGAATGTATTCCTGGCTTTAATCATTCCAGTAGCCAGAAGGCATCTGGCTACATTTGTAAGCATTTAATCAACTTGTTTTGGTAATTGTTTATACTATAATTTGTTGTTAGCATCTGGTTTTACTTGAGGTGTCTAAATATCTATCCAGGCTTCTGTCTGTCAGTCTCTTCAGGAGCTATTTCTGCATTAATCCTTTCCTGAAAACTAGTGAACAATATTAAAATGATCTGCATTTTTAACACATAGTTAGATTATAGATACTGGAGAGTGTTTAAGAACTTTCCTTAGCATAGCCGCAGAGCTCTACTTTTGTTTTTATTCCCAGTTTATTTTAATCTCTGTCCTGTGCAGTATTGAGTCATGCTAAAAATATCTTCATTAGATTGCCATTGATCTACAGCAGGACATTCAGCCATGCTGTGTCTGAGTCCTGTGATAACTTTGCTTTAATTAAGTTAGTAAGTATATTGGAAAATTAAAACCCCAGTAATTTTAAAATTTTGTTTTCATGTGTTCCTTTTCTGGGATTCTCAGATAGTTGCATTGATTTATCTAGTTACTTTTATTTATATTTTCCTGTTAATTTTAAACTGGCTTTATTATCCTCTTCGAGTTTTTTTAAGATTCAAGACTCTGTGCTTAATACGTATTTTGGGACTGATTGAAGCACATTTTTGCAGAACTACCATTTACGAACTTTTGAGGATTTTTTAAATCAAACTGTTACATAATACCACAGCTAATCTGTGTAACAGCATTTTAATGGAATATTGGGTTGGAAGAAAAATTGATTTGGCATCTCTGCTTGGTAGTTTAAAACCAACCAGACACACTGGCTAGCCACGCTCCTTCATTTTGTTTTCTAGCCTTGTAAACATTTCCACATTCCATCTGTGATGTCTAGTCCATGCATGAATAAAATATGAAGTAATTGAATACCACATAATATGTCAAGGGGGTTGCTGTTTATTCTCAGACTTGAAACTTTTTAAGATCACATGCTGAAAGCTCTTGGGGTTTTGCTATTCATTTGGGGCCCTGCCTATGAGGCCATGGTATATGAAAATGCCAAGTTCTCTGTAGCGTGGAGAAAAAAAAGTACTGTTTTTGTACTTTTATTTATATCATGACTGTATCCTTCCCAAGTATGCTGAGGAGGAACGAGGAGTTAGCTCTTGGTTCTCTTCTTGTGTTGGAATCACAGAGAGGGTACAGAGCCCATGGCTATCCCAGGTATCAGCAGCACGGGAGCTTGCATCCAGCAAGCAGCTGGGGCTGGATCACAGACAGGGAGCTGGAAGCCTCTGGAGCGCTTTACCTCAAGACTAGTAACCCCTCAGGATGCAGGTTACAAGCCAGGTGAAGGGATAAAGGCTTCTCTTAATAGCTTTGTGTCCTTGTCAGTTCGAAGCCCTGTGCCGACGCAGCAGGTTGGTGTCACGAGGCCGTGAGGGTTCACGTGTGGTCGATCCTCTGTGTGTGTGCTCAAAGCTGTGTTGTTTGCTCTGCATCTGGCAGATTGCAGAGCTCTGCTTGTGCAACCACGCACTTGTGCCAGGATGCAAAGTGGATCCTACCATGTTTCTGTCCCAGGTAGGATAACTCCAAAATGTATTCTCATGTGCTAGTCTGTGCTGCAGCATTTCCAGAAGCATTCGGTGTCTGTGGAAACACCAGTGTGACACAGTAGTGGCAAAAATCACTCTTGCACCTTGTCTGTGTCATCCCTAGCTCCTCCCTCCACACATAAATAAAGATTACAATTGTGCCTTAGCCATTACAGTTATTAGCACACAGTCCATACCAAAATTTTATCTAAATGGGTAACCTTGAGTTCTAACAAGGACTTTTGTTTCTTGGTGTACATCAGTTTAAATAATGAAAGAATACAGGTAAAAGCAGTGTTTGACTAGTAGTTACTAAACATGATTTTTCTTAAATGAGAACATAGTGCCTCTGACAGTGAAAATTGGACACCAAAATAGCTTGAATCTGTTATTTTAAACAGCCTGACAGCAATATATATTCTATATTTATGTGTGAATGAGATGTGAATATTAAAAAAGGTATTAAAACAAATAGTTGGATTTCTTTATCTGTAGTGCTTTCTTCTCAGGAAAAAGGACACCATTACTCCAGATGATGACCTGTGTTTTGTCAATTAAATTGTTATAGGTTCCTTGCTGAAATAATTATTAGGCAAGCCTTCCTGAACAGGTTTGTGACTTGCATTTTCCCTTTCCTCCTTGATTACAATTCCTTGGCAGAGACCAGATTGCTCAGCAGACTGCTAGACATTAGAAAACCAAATTCAGATATATCAAGCTATGATCCCACATATGAAAATGACAGACTGTAGTAAACATGCATGAGTTGGTTTTAGTTTTTCAAATACCCGTTTTTCCCAGCTTGCATTCATATCCAGGCATTTGTTCAGTATGGTGCAATAGAATATTTAAGGAAATTGTTTCAATAATAACTTTCCATGAGGATGGTATTTTCAAAAAGCTTCTCTTCATTTTCCATTTCATGTCAGAAAGAATTTCTAGGTGTAGATAACTATATTTGTAAATTCCTGCTTGGCTCTTGGTTTCATTTCAGTCCATGATCTGTACAAACTTCTCCTTGGACAATTAAGTGTGTGCGATACATGCAGGATATAATGGGAATTGTGGTTTTGTAGCAAACAGTCTCTGGAGTCGTCTTACAAGTGAGTTTTATTGTGTGCTAAAGCCATCACTGTGACTTGCTGTTAGCAATATTGTTTGGGCAGCCCTAAATCAAATCCTGAATGGGCAGGATTGCAGAAGGCAGGTTTATACTGGTATCCTTAAGGTTAAACCCACTGATGCCCAGGCTTTTTTTCCTCCTGGCATAAAAAGTATTAGCAAGAGATAAGTTTGTGCTAGCTGTCCTTGTTTCACCAAGATCTATCTTCTGCAAACAGGCTTGTGTTTACAGAAACCAAAGTGAAAATAGCATGTGAACGGCATAAAGCCACTGCGGTCAAAATAGTTGTGTATTTGCATAACCGAGCAGTATTTAAAGGACTGGCTGGCTTGCTTTGGGACAGTTTACTACACACTTTTCCTTAAGAGTTTGTTGTCTCCAAGCATCTCTCAAGAAGTGGAAGTAAAACGCTCTGATTCTAAATAGCACTGTTTCCACACAGAAGTAGAAAACAAGTTTAACTGTCTTGTTCCAGTTCTTGATAAATGGACATTGACATGGACTACGAAAGACCCAACGTTGAGACCATCAAGTGCGTGGTGGTTGGAGATAATGCAGTGGGAAAGACTCGTCTGATCTGTGCGAGAGCCTGCAACACAACCTTGACTCAGTATCAGCTGCTGGCAACGCACGTCCCGACCGTCTGGGCCATTGATCAGTACCGTGTCTGCCAGGAGGTAAGGACTGCAGGTGTGCACAGTGTGCAGCACATGCTGCGAGGTGCTGCTCTTGTTTATTGGCAAGCCTTACCCTGCCAGGATGCAGCAATGAGCTCACAAGTATTTTATGAGTGATCTCTACTGCAGCCATGGTCTGATACACCTCTGGTTCTAAAGTAGTTTCTTTATCAAACCTATTTTTAGGGAGATAAATATTCTGCCTGTTTTATAATATGCATCGTTTGGTAAAAAACTATATGGGATAGACTCTTGACCTAGTGTGCTTTGGACCTTTTGATGGGGTGAACTAGAGAAGTAATTGTCTGATGGAGGGAAAGAGAATGTTCTGTTTGTTCTATTCTAGGTCCTTGAACGCTCAAGAGATGTTGTGGATGAAGTGAGTGTTTCCCTCAGGCTGTGGGATACATTTGGGGACCACCACAAAGACAGGCGCTTTGCTTACGGAAGGTAAATTGACCCAAGCAAAATTTTAAGAAATGTGTTCAAATTTTAGGGCAGAAATAAATTGCAAATCTGAATTTTGAAAAGCAAGGACTTAAAAACAATCACGGGTATTCATGTTCCTGCCCACTGCAAAGAGGATTATCTGCTGTAAGGATTAAAAAGATATAAATATTTAAAAAGCAGCATAGTTTTACTACACTACATTTCCTTGAACAGCCTGCTAAGCTCTGTCAACAACTGTTGTCCTATTTTGAATTTTAAAGAACATTCTCCAAAATAAGATCGTAGTGTTACAAAATTGAACATCAGCATTCTCTGCCTGTTCAAGCAGTGTATGATATAATTGCCTAACAAGTAACAAACAAGGAGAGATGTTAGGAACTATCACTCTTACTCAATGAAATATTTATTGTATTAAAACCTGTGATGTTGAATGGGCTGCTAACCTCTTGAGAGCAGAGCCAGATTCAGGAAAGATGACGCTCTTCTGTATTTCCTTAATTAAAGCTGAAGTTTTTCTTCTATAAATATAAAATGTCTGTTAGTGAATTGAATTAACCCTGGAAATTCTAAAAAATACATATATAATAAATACATATTTAAATCAATGTGATCTAGATTTTTCCAGCATGTATTATATATGTGTGTGTATATATATGTGTATGTAAAAGTTCAGCATAGTTTCAACAAGGACTGAAGCCAGTGATAGTCTTTCTGGTTTGTTTAATTAGATCTGACCTTGTGGCAGTACAGACAGCAGAACAGCTGTATTAGGCAAATACTGAGCTGAAGGTGGGTTTTGGACATGTATTTTCATAACTCACATTTGAGAGGTCTCAGTCCTCCCCCATTTTTTCACCTTGTCAAACTTTTTCATAACCTTTTCATATCTGCTTCAGTTGCTGCAGTTGGTCAGACTTTCATAGACAGACACTTTTTTTTTTTTCCAGCTGGGAATGCCCTTTGTAGAGTGTCAGCCCCAGCTTTCTATTCCATTTGGCCAAAATGTACTGTCTTGCTGTTTTTCTTCTCTCTGTGCTGCCTGATGACACAAGTGACTTTGAAGGAGGATGGTCTTTTCTATTCTCTACCCCTTAGAAATGCTGTAGAGGGTTCTGCTGGTTGAATCCACCCATTAAATTTTCAGGCTGTAGAACTCTGTGTGTTTGTACAAACCCTCCTTTGTGTACAGCACTGTGATAGTTGAGTTTTCAAAGAGTCATGAATTACCTGGAATTTTCTGTCAGGAGTCAAAGTGGCAACACATCTGGCCTGCACGACCTGTACCGTTTGTAAATAAGCTTTGTGAGAGAAGTTACTGACTTTAAGGTAATATTTACCTTAATATTTAGTGCTACTGGAATATGTCCATAGTTACTGTTTTACCTTTTGGCAGCATGTGGAGCTTGCATTGATAAATTGGGATGTAACTTCATGTTTCCACTCACTGTTCCACTTTGATGTGGCTTCCCCATATTCTGCAACAGATACTGTGTCACTGAGAAGATTACTGGAGATTAGGAGAACAGAATCAGGCATGTTCTGAACCCTGATCCCACGTTTACTGACAGGACGGGAGAGGGAGGAAACAACATACTTAGATTCTAATCCTGCAAACACCAAGGAGGACGTGAATAAGTTGAGATCTCGAGGATTAAGCATATGAACACAGTGATTCATTTGTGATGTTAGCAGAACTGAACTTGTGTAGAACGAGGTTTGCTATATCCTAATTAACTTTAAAAGGCTGTTCTGGAAGCCTGCTCTCCTGTTAGTGGCTTTCCTGCAAGTCTATTAATGAAGAAAGTAACTGGAAACTCTAAAGAAATACTTTTTAAATAGAATTTCAGCTTTAAAACGTTGTGATTGTAAGCACTGCTTAGGTCCTTGGTTGTTTTGAAAATGTTAATGTTGCATTTAAAGCAGACTGTTTAGTATTTCATCTGGGTTGGCTTTTAAAAAAGTTTTTCAATGCTGAATGTTCACATTTATAGGAATTTATTTAAAATCACCTCTGTACATTGAGCTACAGTCTAGTCAGCTGTGTCAAATCTTGCAGTACTATGAAAGGCCTATGTTATGCCAAACTTCTCAAGGTTACACCTGCAAGTGCCCTGTGTTTTGATTGTCTGAAGGATTCATATAATAATGTAATCCTTTGGTTCTGTTAAAAAAATTCTGTGCATCTGCACCGTATGCAGGGGAAGGCTTACTCCAGCAAACATTCAGCCAAGACCTCTAATTGTCCTAAACCTGGTGTAACAAGAACCAGCAAGTCATTAGCTCACCTGCTGCTCGTTGGGAAAGTTTGCTCCATACAGTTTTAGAAAATGGTACATAAATAAATTATGCTATAGATGACAGGGTGAACAGTTAATAGGACTTGCAGCACAGGTAAATCCTTCTCAATTCTTTATTTTTCACAGATAGAAACCTGAAAGGAGAATAAGAAAAGGAATCTGTTTTCCATTATTTTTGTGTGACAGAATGAGAGAAACATTTAAATGCCACTGGGGATGGAATAGTTAATGTTTCTACTGCCATCCCTTAATGGGAGTATGGAGAGTGAGATCAGCTTGCATTCTGCTCTGTGGTGTTTAGTTTAATAATCACACTCCTCTGGGAGCTTTGGGAAACAGTTCCTGACAGCTTAAGGGAGTGAGGGGGATGTGGCTGCAGAGACTTGTGGAAATATTTGCTGCAGTTTTACAGAATGACATTTTTCCCCCCCCTTAGAC
Organism: Struthidea cinerea; assembly: GCA_013397865.1. Taxonomy (NCBI): domain Eukaryota; kingdom Metazoa; phylum Chordata; class Aves; order Passeriformes; family Corcoracidae; genus Struthidea; species Struthidea cinerea. The sequence goes on along the minus strand of VZTI01000933.1, from coordinate 1,936,599 downwards.
TAAAGTGTGTGCTTTAGTTTTGGAAATATTCTCTTCAGTTCAGTTTAGGTGATGCCAAACAGCCATTTATTGGTAATCTCCCATAGGGGTTCATTTGGTGCACAATCATCCCAAAATGCTGTAAAATGATGATGTCTTATGATTTAGTGGATTGATTCCAGCTTCCAGGCACCTCTTTGTTTAATAACAATCTAGTCTCGGTGCTATTGTATTCTCTAAGCCTGCAGATAAGGTGTGAACTTCATTTAAAGCCCAAGTTGTCATTCTGTAGCAGTTTCTCTGGAGGCAAGTGTAAAGACAAGAAAACATCTTAATTTACATTTCAACTTGTCAGGATTCACTATCTTCCATCCTCCTGTCCAATCTGGTTTTGAATGAGAATGTCAACATATCATCACATTCAAACTAATTCTAGAAGCTGGCTTGCACTTCTTTTTCTCGCTTTTTGCATCCTTTTCTTTATCCTCCCTCCCCTCCCTCCCCCAGGTAAACATGTTTGGCTAATTTGATAAATAGCCTCTGTAGCCTGGGTTTTTTTAACATGCAGCTCTAGTATGTGTAAACATGAGCACAAACCTGCAAAGAGTTAATTCAGTCCAAATCAAATATTTATTCTCAATACCATGAATGGGGGTTGTCAGCTAATCCAGCCAGGATGATTTATTTACTTGCAACTTAAATATGAGCTGTAGACCAAACAAAATCTGTTCATACAGCATGGACAGAAAACAGCTTTTTCCTCCTGACTTACAAATGTGAATGAGTCTTGCTATGAGATTGCTGACAGAGCCTCTTAAAATATGTTTAGAGTATCTCCTCTGTTGTGAATGGATTTTGTAAGCCTTGTGGGTATTGTATGTACACAGAGGAACACATGCATTCGCCTTCTTCTGTGTGATTACAATTCCCTTCACCAGTTACGTCAATTTAATTGAATCCCTGAAAATACACCTTCTGAATGCTGCTGAAAGGAGTCCATGAAACAGGGCTTTATCACTGATATTTGAAGACTTCCACCAACCTCTTTCTGATTTTTTTTCCTCAAGAGACAAAGATGATGATATTTCTGCAAGAACAAAACCAAGGTAGCTTTGATGTAAAATGGTATTTGCATTCATCAGATTCAGTGAGATGAGGGTGAGGTTTGTGACTTCACGGAGTTACTTGGTCTGCCTTTAGTTAGATCGGTGCTCTCTGTCATGGAGCAGCTGGTGCCTCAACTGAGACTGGGCCAGCAGCTCCCCTCCTTTCTTCAGAGAAGGTCTGAGGTTTCAGAAGGGCCTTGTGAATGAAGGCTCCCACATTCCCTGTGCCTCACAAGCCATTACTGTCCTGGCTTAGAAGGGATCCTCAGAGGTTATCTCTGTAGAGCAGAGGTACTTAACAGACACAGGACAGTCATTTGCTTTGTTAGCAAAGGGTCAGCTGATGGGGAATCCACTTATTTTCAGATGTCTCTCACCTTGGCTGCTTCCTTTTGCTATGTCTTCTGCCACAAAAAAAGTGATAGGCAGTACCTTCAAATCATCTTCAGCCACCCAAATTTGTGAGCCTCCCCTTCTACTTTACAGTGGTTTATAAGGTTCTTCATGAAGGTTCTATTCAGGTTCTTCATCATATGACCATGAAGAATTGTAACAAACAATTTTTATAAGATATATATATATTTTTTTTTCATTATTTTTTTCTCTTTTGAGTTTGACTCAGGCCCAAGAAAGACTGGAACAAGCAGAGAGGTTCACAGAGACAGCTTTCTCAAGTAACTTTATTCCGATATGCTGTGTGTACGCGCTGTTGTTTTCTTCTTTTGTTACTTACGTGAACATTTGAGGCTTTTTCATTCAGCTGATGGGGAAGTAAATGCTTTATACACTTAAGCCACTGAAATTAATGCAGATCTACTTTTTTCCTCTGCATCCCACCGTGGTTCCATACTGGGAGTAGAAAGAGGTTGCCATGGAATTTCTGTTAGGAGTCCTTCCTTCTTTAGAAAGGTGTGTGCCAAATGGCTGTTGGTGGGCTGAGGCTCAGTTCGATGTATATGCAATTTATCTATAATAGAAGGACACCTCCAATGCTTAAAGCCTTCCTTAAGGAGTCAAAAAGTACGTGGCAGTTGTTATTTGTGGTCTTACATCATTTCACATTTTGCCTTGCTTTCCTCAGTCAGGGCTGGGTGGAAAGAGGCCATTTGGGCTCTGTACTGAAAGCCTGCAAGGCAACATCAAAACCTTTTGGAAATTATAAACCTAGGAAGCTACTTTCTGTCAAAATCTTGACCTTAGTGTATTATTTTTTTTGTGAATAGGTACTAGGTACTGGGTGGATTTCTTGTGCTGTTGTCCACTCCAAGGGTCTCAGTGTCTCAGTCTCAAACATGTCAGGCTATGGAAAACAGTCTGCACAACCAGTTATGACTGTTTTAAACTGAGTTCTCAATAACTTTGCAACATCAACTTGCCAGTTAACATTTCTTGGAAGTTTAATTTAACTTTAAAAAAGAGAAAGAGGCTGGTTTTGGTGATAGCACAAAGAAAGCAAAAAATATAAAAGTCCATATTTTCTCTGCAGAGAAAGAGATGCATCTCTTAATGTTCAGTATGTGTGTCTTCTCTGACTTCAGAAGCCACTCCCATACTGGATGCAAACCAAACCCTATAATTCTTTCAGCTTCTCTGGATTTTTCCCTCCGTGGCTTCAGCAGTACTTTTAAGGAATTATGCTTTTAATGAATTTTGGCATCTGACTTTGGACCTTCCTTCTAATTTTTTTTTCCTGTTCCATCCTTACATCCCTGTGCTATCTGGAAATATTTTTTTTCTTCTAAACATGCTGCTTCAGCTGATGTTTTAATTAAATCTCTTCTTACCTTTTTTAAATTCAGTATGTTTTTCTGATTGACCATTGGTTCCTGGGGTATTTTTAGATGATGGTGCTGGGAGTGAAGAAATGGTTCACTTCTTCTTTCATTTATTCTTTTGTAGTGTCTTTGGTGAAAGTTAGTTGGTTCTCTGTAAAGAGTTGGCACGTAGCTCTCATCTGTAAGCTGCATCCTTAAAATAACCAAAAATAAGATTGGAATGCCTGCCTTTCCTTGAGTTTCTGGTTTCTCCATTGTTTTGTGAATTTATCTCTCATTATTTTGTTTTCTGACTGTAGTCTGGAGACTGCAGTCAGCTGATATGTTACAAGTCCCTTTGTATGATATTGCGTATTTTGCTGTTCACCCTGAGTTGATCAGACGTGTTCCAGCTGGCCCTGTACCTTCTCCTGCTCCAGCATTTTCTTTCATCCTTCTCCATTGATCTCGGGCTTTATCTCCTACTTATATAAACCCTGACATGGCATGTGATACCCAGAATATTTCAGTATTACAGCCTCAATTAACTGCCTAGGATTCTATTTGTCATAGAATTCCTATTCTTGTATTAGAAATGCAGTAACCAAGATCTCTGCTTCAGGAGAGGGAAAAAGGCACATATTGTATTTTATGGTGAATGTACATACCTGATTCCAAAGAGGGTTTTCCTGAGTCTACTGGCTAAATTTGGCCCAGAATCATGCTGGGGTGCCTTGCAGGCAGCCTGTTTCAACTGCAAGGCCCTAGTTAGCACTAAGCTGGAATTCTTCATATGTAAATGTTGAATCAGACTTATGTGTGAATTTACTTCATATAGTCACCAACAAAATAAACCAAATTCCAAGACTGTGTAAGCAGTCCTTTAAATTAGTTTTTTGGTTGGTTTTCTCTTGTTACATAGTTCCACATAACTTTGCCATTCTTTTTAGCATTATTGCTGGTCAGCCATTTGTACTACAAGAGTAGCTCTTACAAGCTTCTGCAAAATCAGCTATTTTAATCATTCTTTGTGATATCAAAACATTTTCTGTCATCCTCTGTAAATGCACCAGTGTTTTCCCACGAGTACTTCAAAGGACATAGAAGAGATTTTAAAATGGTTAACATTTAAGAGTGATGTATTGTTTGCTAGGAATGTATGGGAAAACTCTTTCCACTTTTGAAGCACAGTCTTGAAATAAGCAATTTTCTTAAAGGTAGCTTTTTCTTCTTCTTTTTGTTGTTTTTGTTGCCAACTGAAAATGACATTACAGAAATAGACCTGCATGCTACTCACCACATCTGAATGTATTACAGGGTATTTTGACAGTTTCCCACATTACACCAGTACTTAAGAAGCTTCACTGCTGTAGCTAAAGTATAGAACTAATTGATTCTCCTGCTCACATCCAGGGCACTGCTTGTTCTTGCCCTGCCTTACCTGGATATCTTCAGTTCTTCACCTGCCAGGCACCCCCTGCATTTTAGTTTTCCTAGCCTCTCCTCTGTTTGGAGTGTGTGCACATAAATCCTGTGTCCTGAGGTAATTTTATGTTCACCAGTCACTTAATGAATTTTTTCTCATTTCATGTGATGGCTGCAACTGCATTTACTAAAATCCAAGTCCACTTACACCCATGTCAGCCTTGCTTATCTGCACAATTTTTTTTTCAGTTTGTTGAGATGCTTGCATGAAAAATGTTGTCTAACTGAGTTAATCTCTCTCTTCAAAATGTACTTGGGCTGACATGGAGATGTAGCAGGGTTTTGCTCAGCCATAAATGAGGTTCTCAAGTTAATTCTTAGGTGGCCCTCTAATTCCCGAATCAACTGTGTTTGGGAACTTGGGAGCTGGTATTTGCACTCGGGCTGCTGCCCCACACAATCTTTCCTTTCAGGGGGTTGAAGGACTGTGCAAGAAGACAGCAGAGACAGCTCTTGTCAAATTGTCTTTGTCAGTGCTGTACCACCTGCTTTTTGGCAGTGGCTCGGATGCTCACTGTACATCTGATCCAGTTCATAACTCACACACTGGGAGCTCACAGGGTGGCAGCACACCATGTGCTCAATCCTGCCAGAGATTCGGCTGTCTAGAGGGTTTCTTTTCATTCTCTGACTCTAAAAAGGTGTAGTAGCTTCCATCAAAAGTTCTTCTTATCCAAGTTTGGGAAAGTATCCCTGAATGCCTTGAGGTAGTTACCTGCATTAGGTCGATGTGCTGCTTCTCCAGGTAGAGGTAAGGTTCTTTCTTTGTCCAGAGGAATCTCCTGTAGAAGGAAGGCCATGGCTATATTTAGACCACCTTGGGTTGACTTCAAATGTGTATAATTGGCATTAAAAATGCAAAATTCTGTGACTACGAGGGGAGCATTTTAAGTACTCTTACACTGTTCTTATTAATGTGAGACTCCAGTGCAGGAGTCCGGTCAGCCAGGAGGAGACAAACATGGCAGTGATGGTTGGTTTGCCTGCAGCTGAAAGGACCTGCTCCCCCTTCCCCCTGCCAAGTCCCACACATCTACATTGTGTTCTTCCCTGTTTGGAGCCTCAGGGAGCAAAAGGAAACCTGATTTCTTCCACTGGTGATGCAGAGTGTTTCACTGGTGATTGATCACATGCTAGAGCAAGTCACGCAGAAATTAGGGGGTTTTGGTGATGCTTAAGTAGGTTCAGAAGTTCAAATAAGAATAGATGGTTTGCAATTTTTTTCTGATAAACCTATGAAAGTGTAGAATGTAAGAATAAACCAGCTGTGCATTTCCAGCATGTACCACAGAATCTACAAGACAATGTGTTGGATATCCAAGCTCCCATTTCTGTTTGCTGAGTTACTTACATTGCTTTCTTTCTCTTGATGTTTCAGTATCAAATAACACTATTCCAATACATATGTTTTTATACATTTGTTGTATTTAACAAAGGTGGATGCACGCAGTGCCTTATCTATTGCCCATCTCCATTGCATGGTGCTCCAGGAGGAATGTGATGGAGAAGTTCTAAATCATTTGCTGGAGAGGGACCTTTTACAAGAGCATATAGTGACGAGGCAAGGGGGAATGGCTTTAAAGTGAAAGAGGTTTAAAATAGATACTGAGTGTTTTACTCTGGGTGTGGTGAGACCCTAGCACAGGCTGCACAGAGAAACTGTGGCTGCCCCATTCATGGAGGTGTTCAAGGCCAGGCTGGAGGGGGTTCTGAGCAGCCTGGTCTTGTGAAAGGTCTCCCTGCCCTTGGCAGGGGGGTGGAAAGTGTTGGTCTTTAAGGTCTATCCCAACCCAAACTGGTTTTTGATTCTATAAAGCACTTCTTGGTGTTCAAGTCTATAAAAATGTTTCTTGAATTGTTCCTGAATTTTACTGGGAAATGGCTATGAAATTTTGGTTCTAGAATAAGTGCAGCTTGTATTTATGAATATATTGCTGCAGAGAGAAAGGACAACTCGGGTTTACTTCTGTTTTCTTCTTTTTCGTTCTCCAGGTAACCAACACAAAAAGTAACTGCACAAAAATGGCAATAAGTTAGATATATTTTAAAAATCATAGCCTTTTACATTCCCTGAGAATACCAGAATAACATTGGTAAATTTTTAATGTTTAGGAAATATTAATGCATTATTTTAACCTGACAGGTTCTGGGTTTTATGAACAAATGTCAAACCAAACTTTATACTGCGGTGTTAGCAAGTTGTAAATGTGCCTGTGACATTAATAGGAATTGTAGGTACTTTAATTAAAGTTTCCAAAGGGCATGTTTCCCCAAATGCTCACAGTTCTATGTAGATGGTCCATCTTCTTCATACATTTCTGTCTCCGGTTTGTACTGAGTGCAAACTGTGCTTATGACTTGAATGAAAACTTAATTTATTATGATAGAGTGGCTGTATTTTGTGAGCCAGCAGAGCCAGCTGTGGTGCTGGTTCAGCGTGTGAACTCTGCCACTAGCCAGGGATTTTCCATCCGTCCTGTTTATGGCACAGAACCATTAATACCTCTCTGTCCAGTGCAGAACTCTCAGGAATCACTGTTTTATGGGGAAGTCCAGGTTTTAACACAGGATAAAGAATATGCAAATCACATTTTTTACCTCTTTATTCTGTTTTTCCCTTCATGTGGAAGGCAGTAAGATGAGAATGTCCTGTTAGTGCAGTGCAGTGAGTTTTGGGAAGAGAACCCAGCTTTGCCCAGCTCCGTTTTACGGTTGCCCAGCAAAGGTGAAAGGTGAGGAGTTGCTCAAGAACCACGGTGGCAAAAACATGATACTTCCTTGGCAAGGGCTGTAGCACGTGCTGGGCCAGCCTGCTGGGTGCTCTGGGCCTGCCCTGCCCAGGGACACAGCTCACCCCTGGCTCCCCCAGCAGCCCAGACGGTGCCCAGCCCAGCATTGGGCACCTGGGGGAACTGGTGTGTCCTGCCTGTGGGTGCCTGCTGGAGTTGTTTCCTTTTGGTTTTCTGGGAGATGTGATGTGTGTCTTGTGGCTTGTAAAGTCAGGAGGGTTGGATACTCGTGACTGCAATTACTGGGCTTAGGTATTAATTTCTGAAGGACGCTGGACAGGCTGTCTCTAAGATGCTTAGCTGTAGTTAGGAGCAGCCAGGCAGCCAACGCTTGCCACTCCAGCAGTCGTGATGGCCTTGAATTAAACAACAATTGACCGTACTAGAATGTATGTCACACAGACTTTTTTGTTTCTTAGCTGTGCACTGATTTCTCTTTCTGGGACCTTAGCAAATGTCTGCTGGGGTTTAGGTTTTACTCTTACCTGACCTTGAATAGGGCAAGTTTGAGTTTAAAGCGTGTTTGCCTCAGCTATGCAGCAGACCATTGTGCTGGCTGCTTAGCGCCTCACTATTTACTAGATAACTTTCCAGTTTGAAAAGGCCTTTTTCCTAGATATGACAGATGTGTCGCAGTTTATGTAGGATAAAAATTTGGAGCAGGACCATTTCTCTTGGATCAAATTGATGCTCACAGCAGTCCCCGTATTGTGTGCAGCTATCTTTAGAAATAGCTGGATGTATCTATGCCTTCAGTGAAATGTAGAAAGCAGCACTACTGAGGAGGTATTTCATTATTTAAAAGGTGAATGTTAAGATTCACTGCTGCTGCTGCTCTGTACATGACACAAACTGCAGATACAACATATTGGTGCTAAATTAAAGAATAATAGAACTGAGATAGAGATGGTATTGCTGAACTTATCCTGCTGACAATTCTGTAGCAATAAGCTGCCTCCTCAAAATGTCCCTTCTCCTCAATTTTTCTCAAGAGTTTCAATTCAACGTTTTTTTCTAATTTCCTTTTCTTTTTCCCCATAAGAGACCCAAGAGCTTGAGAACTGCTTGTTTATAAATAATGAAATTGCCCCTAGTTAGGTATGCCCTGAGACAAGTATTCAATCATTTTTCTGCCTTTGGGTGCCAGCTCTGACAAGAGTTAGGCAGTGGTTTAGTGGATGAGCTGTCAACCTTAATCCTCATACTAGAAGGCTGGAAGCAAGTTTATTTAGTGAAGTAGTTCCTGTTTTCTTAGAAACCTTTAAAAGCCTGCAAATATTGTCATGCTTACTCTTAATTTAAGCCACTGTCCTATTCTGCACTTTACTGACCTTATTTTCACCGTAATGTTTATTTTTGCTGATCTTGTAGAAGTGGTCATTCTGCAGTAGTTTGCCCTTCTAACAGGTTATTTATTAAAGACATTAGAGAAGTGCTGTGCAAAGCACATTGCAAAGGCGACCACCTCAGTACTTCAAACAGTGCACTAAAGGCATTTCTCCAAGACAAGTTCAGGAGCGATCTGTGTCTGCCTGTGAGGCTGTTCTGAAGTTTTGCACAGCTCCTCGCTAATTCCTAAGCACCAGGGACCTTTGAACTGCAATTTAGGTGTCCAGTCAGCAGAATTACTTCTGGAGCAATGGCAGCCTGTGAGTAACTGTAGTGTAAAAGTAGAGAATGGAAAGCCCGACCTCTCTTCTTACTGCTCCACTCACATGTGGAGGGATCATCTCAGCATGGAGGGCCAGTGCTTCCTAGGTATGTGGCTGTGTGCTCCCATGCTTTTGTGGTGAAACGTGTAGCTTCTCTCAGGCCTCTGCACGAACAACATGTATTCTGACATCTGGGTGTCAGCACGTTTGTCAAAGAGCTGGGTGAAGTAGTGATGGAAATGGTGAAACTGCAGCAAAAATCATTTGTGGGGTTTTCATCGGGTATTTTCTTGTTGCCTTCCTAGGTCCGATGTTGTTGTTCTGTGCTTTTCAATTGCTAATCCTAATTCCCTGAATCATGTGAAAACAATGTGGTATCAAGAAATCAAGCACTTCTGTCCTCGCACACCTGTCATTCTGGTGGGCTGCCAGCTGGATCTCCGCTATGCCGATCTCGAGGCTGTTAACAGAGCCAGACGGCCTTTGGCAAGGTAAAGTTTAAACAAAAATAAGAATTAAAAAAAAAAAAACTTGGTAATCAGGTACAACACTTTCAAAAGATAAATTGGAGAGCCTAGTTTCCTTTTCTTTTTGTACGATGAAAATATACGTGCTTTCTTCTTTTTCTAATTCTCTTGTCTGAGTTGGTTAGTTCTTTAACACACACAGTTATTAAGTTTCCCACAATATTTTTTCATTGGACACCTAAATGTGTTTGGGTGCCAGAACACTACAGTAAGATAGAGATGGTAATGATTATTGAAGGTTTTCTTATATATCTTTCTCTGTCTGAACATATGTATCATGTCCCACCTTGTCACTATTGTCACAGTTCTAAACTGAGAGATTCTACTTGAATTTTCTTAATTCTCAATTTTTTTTTATTTGTAAATGTAGTCCTGGATCACAGCAGAAAATAAAATGGTTGCAAATTAAACTTTTTTTAAAAGTTCTGAGATTAAAAGAGAGTTTGGGGTTCATTCTAGAGAAGCTTTGTTTTTCCCAGATACAAAATACAACCATTCACGTATTTGGCTACAACAGTCCCATAATAACTGGCTTGCTTCTAATTTATTCCTTTGATGGGAATTTGAATGAGATCAGATTCACAGAAACAATATCCATGATTGTGTAATTGATGACTGTATTGTAACAAATTTCCATAAAGAGATTGAATTAATATTTTGTGGGCCCTTAGAAAACTTTGCATTGCATTGCAGTCAAACTCTTGACTTAGCAATATGATTTTCATAGGTTTATTTATGTATTAAACGTTTCTTCATTGTGAGGGTGTGTCACTGTTGTACCAGGGACGGCGAGGAACGACACACACTCAATTCAGGAAGAAATGGAATTATTTATTAATTTACACACTCATTTATATATCTTAGTATGCTTGAGTGGCATAAGGCTATTGGTCCTACCTCCCAGAATGATTGGCTAAACCCTACAATGCCTATTTCAAAATATTTCTTCAGTCAGTGTCACACCAATACTGCATAACAACCTTGTACCTGCAAGATAAAGGAATTGGTTTACAAAAACCTCTAACTGTTTTCGGCCAGCATCCGTGTGAAAGCAAGGACTTTCACATGGACACTGGCAGAAAACTGGAAAATCTCCCTGCAACCAAGCTTTCAGCATCCAGAAGGGTGGGGCGGGCTTTTTGGTTGACTCTTTAAAAGGAAATGGTCTTTTTTCAAAACTCTTCTTCTGCCCTAATCCTCCTCCCTGATTTCACCGTTAGTAAGTTTGAGTCAGAACTCTGCATGTCTAGCACAGACTTGTGCCACCTGAACTGGTTATTTATTAGCTGGCAGCACTCACAAGCTGTTGTCTGGGGCGTGTTCTGTCTGTGCCAGCTCGTGTCTGCCCAATATGGTGTGCTCACAGAACACACTCTTGGGTCGTGTCTTCTGGGGAGGTGATTTTTTTGCTGGGAAAATGGATCCTAGCCCAGACTTTTTACTGGCTTGTTTACCCTGCATCATGTACTGGAGCTGCTCTGGAAATTCATGCGTTCCCACATAATGCTTCTACAGCCAAAACAAGCCTATCTCTTGCAGTCTGTGTTCAGTTACTCTTTTGTTTTAAGCTACTATGGTTTTCTTTAAAAAGCATGAGCTTAAGAAATATTTCCATTTCTTATGTAGCTGTATTTCTGGTGGTTTTATGTCATGAGAATTTCCATTTGTGTTTAAATGACGGATACAAAGACAGGTTCTGACAGAATATCTGAGTAGGAAGGGGTGGTAGGAGGTTTTTTAGATAATGAAAGTTCTCAAGTATCCTATCAAAATTGTTTACTGTAAATTTCACTTTAATAAAGAGGCAGCTCCATTTTGCATATATGATTTCTACGTATATTTGGTAACATTGCAAAGACAGCACCAAACTTAAATGAAATTACAAGTATGTGCTATTCTAAAACTCTGTGGAGTCATGATTGTAGACTTCCAAAGGGCTTTGCGGGCGTAATTTTATATTTTGTTTCATCTGAATGATAGTTATGTTGGATTTAGTGCTGAATAGTTGGTAAAATTCCATGCTTTCTGGAGTAACTTTGTGATGATCACTGTGTGTGACAAGGTTAATTTTTTGTTTAACCCTAGGCCGATAAAAAGGGGAGACATTTTGCCACCAGAGAGAGGCAGAGAGGTTGCCAAGGAACTCGGGATACCATACTATGAAACCAGTGTGTTTGACCAGTTTGGGATTAAAGATGTGTTTGACAATGCAATCAGAGCTGCCCTGATCTCCAGAAGACACCTGCAGTTCTGGAAATCTCATTTGAAGAAGGTCCAAAAACCTTTGCTTCAGGCTCCATTTCTACCTCCAAAAGCCCCTCCTCCAGTTATCAAAATTCCCGAGTGTCCTGTGCCGAGCATGAATGAAGCTGGATATTTATTGGACAGCCCGCTGTGTGCAGATGTCATGTTTGTTCTCCAGGAGCAGGACTGCATTTTTGCTCACAAGATTTACCTAGCTACCTCCTCTTCAAAGTTTTATGACCTTTTCTTAATGGAATGTGAGGATAGTCCCGACTTGGATGAAACACAGTGTAATAAAGAAAATACAAATAAGGATGTTCTGGCAAGTCACCTTGAGACAAACAGTGACAGTGATGAGGCATCCTTGAAATCTCCCGATGTTAAGTTTCCCCCAGAAAGCAGTGACTCTTTAAACACTCTAGAACCTGAATCTGGTGAAACAAACTCTGCAGCAAGATCTCTGTCATCCTGGGGTAAGGGATTTGTTAGTGTGCATAAGGAAATGCAAGTGAATCCTGTCTCAAAGCGGACGTGTCCTGTAACTGTGGTAAAAATGGATTCGTCTGTGCAGGCCGGACCTTTTAAAACTGTTTTGCAGTTTTTATACACAGGCCAACTGGATGAAAACGAAAAAGACCTCACCAGACTGGCTCAGATTGCTGAAATCTTGGAAGTATTTGACTTGCGAATGATGGTGGAGAATATTATGAATAAAGAAGCCTTCATGAATCAAGAGATTACTAAAGCATTTCATGTCAGAAAAGCTAATCGGATAAAAGAGTGCCTTTGCAAAGGGACATTTTCTGGTAAGTAAATACATGCTTAAGCAGGAAGACCACTATTTCTTTTCTCATCCATGTTACTGTCACTTCATAGCCTTCAAAAACTGTGACAGCTTACATTGTTCTGAGAGGAGGGATGACCCCAAAATTGTGGTGTTACTCAGGCCAACTGTTCCAGCCTGGGATTCTGTAGTTTCATTTCTCAAAGTCTACTCACAGCTTTTAAATAAGCGACCCAATTCTCAAAAATGTTGAACATCCAGTATCCCCCTTTACAAGTGAGGCTTTTCATTTAACTGTTTAAAAGACAAGAGTTACTTTTGGGGTGAGGATTGTGGGAAATGAAGGAAGTCCTTGGTTAACAGCATGCAAGTGAAGCACATTCATGAGACAAGGTTACCCCTGAAACACAGACTTGCAGCACTCCTGTGCCTTTGTTCCCATGGCAGATGTGACATTTAAATTGGACGATGGAAGCATCAAGGCCCACAAGCCACTGCTGATCTGCAGCTGTGAGTGGATGTCTGCTATGTTTGGAGGATCATTTATTGAAAGCTCCAACAGTGAGGTATTTGTCTGGTTTTGTCTGCTTTGTTTGCAATGTCTGATGGATTTAGGGTGATGGAACATCATCTATTTGAAAGGTTGCAACAATCTCTAGAATCAGGGATTTATTCTTCCTTGCAAACCTGGGATGCTTTTCTTCTTAAGGCATTAAATAAGGTTGCCCAAGAGGACAACATACTTTCTCCAAGGCACGAGTCTTCCTCCAGCATGGGAGTGTGTGTTTAAACCCAAAGTCCTGTAAAATATTAAATATGGGGAGAGAAATTAACTATGAATTTGTGAATTTCTTTAAAATAATTTTTTTAAGTTTTGTAAATATGTATTTATACAATCAGAAGCACTACAAAGAATACTTGGGACATGGGCATTGATAAAGGAACTAAAGATAAAAAAGGTTAAAAATGTAGAGTGTTAAACTAGAAAAGGGAGCTGTTTTCGTAGTAGAAACTGAGCTAACTTTAGGAGAAATTCTAGTGACTTCAGTAGAAACTCAGCACAGATTCTGTAATGCATTGTCTTGTCCTTGGAGTAAAGCAGGTATGCAATACAGTTTAAAAGATCTCAATACTTTGAACAAGATTTTGCAGAATAAGCCTTGTATTTTCATGTGCCTTCATGGTCTGTTTTTCAAGTTCCAAACACTCTGCTGGTATTTTTTCTTGTGCTTTATCCATACCCAGGCTTTTTTTGGTTTTGGTTTTCTTGTTGCTTTCTATACTCACATGCTCATGAAGTGTTCAGTTTTTTTGTATTTAATATTCTGATAGATATTTTTCTACTTAGATTTTTCTGGCTTCCTCTAATACAGCTGTAAACATAATTCCTTTCCCAGAGGCATACTCAACAAGTGGTTCATTAAAAATACATAGTTTGATTCTAGTAAGCAGCATTTGGCAATGAAGGATATGCATTTATTTTCTACCAGCCTATTTTTAATGATTAGCTTAACAGTCTTAGCTCATCTTTCCAATTCTTTCCAATTTAAAATATTTAGCTTCCATTTTGTAAAGTTTAAAGCATTCAGTAATGCTTTTGGAAGCTTTAAAATATAGGTAGACATGAATGGAATGGTTTACAAAGAATAAAACCATCTACTTTTACATATTACCTTTTCTGTATTTGGGGCAAATTTTATAAACTAATTCATTAAATTTACAGTTCTCTGCGTTAACAGAAGTATATCAATAATGAATGAGTTTCACAGCTAGCTGCTGTCACTTGGAGAACTGAGCTGCTTCCCAGAGTGGCTGATGTGCATGAAAGGTTCATGATTTAGCATGAGAAATTAGACAGTTCTTGTTTTAGCCTTGGTAGCTTCATTCTGTGCTGGTTACACTCATTACATGTGTGTGGCAAAAAGGGCTTACATTTTTTTTTCCTCATTTCTTCAGTTCTCGGTTCCTTCCCAACCTTGATTACCTGGATAATTCAGTTATTTACCAAAAGACTGAGAGGGGTGGTTTTATTGGTATCCTTTGTTTTCTGTTATTCTCAGAATCCGCAGAGTTTTCCTTGCCAGGAGCAGATACATTGCATTCCTCAAGGAGTCCACCAAGGGAGGTTTGGCATGGGAAGTACTCAGTGGCTTTTATGTGTAGCTGTCCATTTGCAGGCTAGAGAGCATTGAACAGATTCACTGTTTGATGTGGATCCAATTCCAGCTTGGATATAACCTGGCAAAGGATCTGACTCTGGAGCAATGCTTACCTGTTGGCAGCTTCTTGACCTTCAGTGGGAAATTTCTGTTTTGGAAAATGTTTTCCCTGCATTTCTGAAATAACTTGAAGAGAAAAAGAGAAAGTCCAGCAAAGTGAGAGAAGTGAAATATAGCTGCTGCATGAAAATCCCTTAACAATTAGAAACTCTTTTCTTAAATATCTTTTCCAGGTAGTTCTTCCCAACATTAACAAGACCTCTATGCAAGCAGTTTTAGATTACTTGTATACCAAGCAACTGTCCTCCAGTCAGGAACTGGACACCCTTGAGTTAATTGCATTGGCAAATAGGTTTTGCCTTCCTCACCTGATTGCTCTAGCAGGTAAGAATTTGTGGCCTTATCTGATGCAGTGTCTTCTGCAACAGCTGAAATGTGCTTTAATGGTTTTTGGAACACATAAGATTTTCTCAAGTGTCAGAGAAAATATTTTTTTCTGAGATGGATATTGTAATGCAAATTGATATTTTTACACAAAGAAATGTATTTGCCTTTCTCCTGCCTTTTTTAGTTTTGTGCTAAACCAGCTCAGAACATTGAAGTGTTCTGTGCTTTAAAAACAGAAAGAGTAAACCTTCTCTTTAGCATTGAGGATAATGTCTGTGGATTGTAATATCCATTCTGTTGTTGTTAATTTACCTAAAAGCGGGAAGGACTACGAGTTTTCCATTAAGTAATGAACGAAGTGCTCCACTTTATGTTTCTGTTCAAAGAAAGTAACTGAGCCAATTCAAAACTGATCTAGATGATCATGTTTTTAGAAATGCTGCCTAGATCCCTTTCCACTAGATGGGAATTGGATATTTTGGTATCTATATGGGGATTCAAAGCTCACTTCAGGAAGAAAACCTTTTCAATCCCATATTTAAAGAAAAATTACAGGTTAGAATACCACTAAAATTTTAAAATTAAATCCATACACATCCCAGACCTCTGGGGTTGTTTGGGTTTTGTTGTTGTGTTTAATTTGTTTCTCTCTATGTCAGTAATTTGGCATTGTTCTGAACACATGACCAAGGCCAAAACTCAGGGACTGATGAAACAAAGCTACACCTACCTACAGGACTGCATTTAGGCAAAATTTAACCACACACCAAACCCTGGCTCTCCTTCAGTTGTGCATCAGGACTGTGTCTCTTGTCTTTACTGGTTTGGACAGACCAAATCTTTATTACCTGATTTTATACACACATTTTAGCTGAAGATTTGGGTATTTTTTAACGTAACTGCAGTGTAAACATCCTTACAGTATTAAGACTATTTCACTCCATTTAATTTCTGGTGAAATAATTTTGAGTCCAAAGGCTACTGCCAACAACTGAACCCAGTAGAATCAAACCAACTGACAATGTTTCCCAAAAAACATTCAGACTTTTAAGATTCTAGGAAATGGTTCTAGGAAAGGGTTGAGGAGAATCTTGAACTGAGGTGATTGTTGGGGGTGCTGGTCAGCCTGCATCTGAATCCCTAGGAACAAGTGATCTGAAAACCTAAATAGGGCCTGAAGTGACCTTTTCTCTGTCAGTGCTGTGTGTATACTCATTAATAAATCCACAGTTCAGTGGCAAGTGCACTGTTGCTTAAGAACTTCGTATGACCCAAAGGAGACAGCTGATCCATATTTCTAATTTATACTGAATATTGCACACATGCCAGAGAGAGACTAGTGGCTGCTGACCTTTGTCCTTCTCTAAGTGGTTATGAACCACATCTTCAGCCACAGCTCTAAGGGTCAGAATTTGACTTCCCCCAAACGTGAGCTTGCTAAGGATATCTGTGTGAATGTGACCCCTGCCTAATGCTGGTTAACACCAGGAGGAGGGAGAACATGCTGCCTTGGTTCTTTGTTACCTGTAGATGCTGTGACCTTGCAATGTGACTGTTTCCCCCGTGAGTGATGAGTTTTCTCCCCTCACAGAGCAGCATGCAGTGCAAGAGCTGACCAAGGCTTCCATGAGTGGCGTTGCTATAGACGGAGAAGTCCTCTCCTATTTGGAACTGGCACAGGTCAGTGTACACAGCCTTCTGAAGATATTCTGGTCAGCTGCAGGACTTGCTTTTAGCTCCTTACTGGTGCTGAGCATTGCTTCTAAGTGGCTGAAAGTCTGCAGTTCTGAGAGTGACTGATGGTAAAACTTAGTTTTATCTTCTGTTTTAAAGAAGGTTTTTCTATTAGTTAAAAGGTAAAATATCCCTTTAAGTAACCTCAGAGGAGTTGTCTTTCAAATATATATTTTAGTTTGTCTTGATTGTGGAACTTCCAAGCTCCGTGTTCTCATGACCATGGTTCAGTAACATGAAAAGCAATGTAATGAAGCTGTTCAGCTTTGTAATGGTGATTGATTCTTGCATTTTTTTCAATTCAGTTCTTGGAGATGTCTTTGCAGTACAGGTCTAAATACAACATTTTTTGAATACTTAAACTGGCTACTCAAAGTCAATCATCTGATAATTCAGAGTATGTGCAAATCCTCTTTATATCCAAATTCATCTCATTATTTCTTGAGTCCCGTAAATAATTAAAAGAGAGAGCCCCCAGCTCACAGTTAAACTGCACACCTCTGTTTCCCAAAATGCAGCAGACTCCCAGATAGAGTAGAACAAGCTAAAAATTTTATTATTCTTGATTTCACACTAACAATGAGTCAGCTGCAGATTGGCTTGAAGTAGCACTAAAACACTGCACAAGGTGGCCACCATGCAAGATTTCCTGCAGCTGTTTACCAGGGCCTCTCTGCAATACCTGTAATCCTGCTTCCAAACCAGAACTGAACCCCTCCCAAGAGAAAGCAGCTCGCTTCACTTCATTTTGATTTTAAGAAGGGCAATTTTTCTTTTATTTCCTTCTCCTGGTTAAAGACAGAAGCAATATCTCTAACTACTGTTAGAATATCCCATGTGGCCAGTACCTACCCCACTATGATGTGTTTATAACCCGAGATCAGAGCAGGCAGTCAGAATGAACGCTTGGGAGAGCTGCAGCCAGGTACCATCTGCTGGGACCATTCTAGCTTTAGCTGTTAATAGGGGCTACAAAATGAATGATAACTCCAGGAAATGGAATAAGCTCTTTGTTTTTCTTCGCAGTTTCACAATGCTAACCAGCTGGCAGCTTGGTGCTTGCACTACATCTGCACCAATTACAACAGCGTTTGCTCCAAATTCCGCAAGGAAATCAAAGCTAAATCTTCAGGTATGGGCAACGTCCCCCCCTCCGTTTTCATCAGGTTTTCCCTTCTTTCTCCCCACCCAGCTGGTTAAACATAAAGACAAAGACGTGCTCACGTAGCTAAGCCATGAGACTGAACCTCTGTGCCATCTTGAACAGCATTCATAAATTCTTATCTGCAAAGAAAGGTCATAATCATTAGCCTGATTGCTGGGCAAGCATCACGTTCTTTACCTAATTCAGTGATGCTAACAGGAACAGAGCTCTTTTCAGGCTCTGCAATGAAAAATACACTCTGTGAAGGCCTTGCTTTTTTATAGTTTTTGGTGGATTAATGCTTCTTGTGTGTAACCACTTTCAAAGTCTTTTCACACTTACGGCGTTTGAGGGAACTGGGTGAACCCTTGATAAGCAAGCCAGCATAGAGAGTGGATAAATGATTAGCTGCATAGCTTTTTGCAAGACATTTCTGGGATTTGTGTATCTTACTGGCATCTTTGTGGATTTTTTTCATTGTTTCTTTTCAATCAGATAATCAAGAATATTTTGAGAGGCATCGGTGGCCGCCTGTGTGGTATTTAAAGGAAGAAGATCACTACCAGCGAGTTAAAAAGGAGAGAGAAAAGGAAGACATTGCACTGAACAAACACCATTCAAAGCGGAAGTGGTGCTTCTGGAATTCCTCTGCTGTAGTTGCCTGAACAAAGCAAATAAGTGGCAATCCATAGCCAGAAATTAGTCTTACCGTTAGAAATAAGATGTAGTTCAGGTTTTCAGGAAACTGTGTTCCACGTGTGCATTTATTACTGCTAGGGTCAAAAGCACAAGCTCACTCAAAATGAGCCTGGAACAGCTCCTTGAAGTCATCTGTATATTTTTTGACTGGTAAGCAGATAAATGTCAACCATTATTACATTACTTTTTATACAAAAAAACCCAAATCCAGCATTAATGTTTCAATCTCCAGTTGGGAAATATTTTTATACGGTCTGGTGTATTTTGTTCAGATAAAATTCTGGATACTGTTTTATTTTACAGACACAAAATAATCATGTAGCAGCTTTGTAATTAGATTTTAACTATTTTTACTATGCGAGTACAGTGAAATAGACAATCTTCAGTCATAAGAGACTGCTTTTAGAGTATCTCATAAAAAGTCATCTTAGGAAAAAAATCTAGTTGCCTGCTATAGGTTGTCTTTTTCAAACTAAGTACTGTGCACTGGTAATGTAATTAGATGGTTATTTCCCCTTTCTAAACCAAAGGGTTAGAATAAGATCCAATAACTGCAAGATATAGAGTGCTTGATCTTTGCTCAGCTGAATAATAGACAGTATAATTACCTGTTCAACTGCAGGCAAATGTATTTCTAATATTTGCCATGTAAGTGCAAATAATTATGACTACGTGGGCCATGTGAAATCTAGTGATTCTAAGTATTCAGAGGTTTTATATGTCTAGATCAAAGAGGATATTTCTAAAATCATTTAGAAGGGCTTATTAATTTATATCCTTATACAAGTATGGATCTGAATGCAAAAAGCAGTTACACTGCTTGCATTTGAATTACTGCATGGCAGTTACCTTGTTCTGCAGGACCTTCACCATGCAGCAGCCGTTCCTCATGCTGAATTCCTTTTTGCTTCAGTGCAAGCAAATGAAAGGGCTGCAAAAACAAGTAGAAGTTATCTAGTGTTCCAGCATTTTGTAAGTGAAGAAGGGTCTTCACACACAAGATTACTTCAGTTTGATCCAAATTCTTTTATAGCTTTTCCCAGGTAGAACTCAGTTTTAGGTTATTTTTAAGTAGGTGATATATTTCCCCTGGAAGTAGATGCTCCCAGAATGCTGGGGGCAAACTCATGGCGGTAAGGCAGGAGTTCTGCACAAGTGGTGCAAGATAAGAAAAAGCTTCCAGTGTTTCCAAATAGCCTGCGTGTTTATGACTTTTTATCAACCATTACTCTAAAGCTGCAGTGTTACACTAGATTACATAAGGATGAGAACATTTTTTAAAAGACCAAAACTAAAATACATAGACTGTAGAACATACACATGCAATCCTGTGCAGTGTCTCAGGCACAACTCTGTAACCAAGGTAGTATTGTGTATTAGGTTTGTTAATACTGTTCTGTGCTGGCAGCTCAGCACACCAATGTGAAAAGCTGTTTGTTTGTTTGTGGTTTTTTCTCTGTATCCAAAGGCAAGGCAGTACAGTCCCCCCCCTAGCACTGTAGGTCAGGAAAGGCTTTGGCCTGAAAGCCATAAACACCTCGACATATTTGCGTTCTGCTCGGCTGAGGCTGCCGCAGGATGGTAGGAGCCACCCAGCACGGGAGGAGAGGCTGCTCTACAAGCCTTTGTGAGGAAAGCAAGTGAGAGATTCCTACCCCTCTGAGATTTGTCACCTCATGGTGATAAAGAAGGGCTATAAATGGTGGTTGCAAATATGTCTCCTTAATTCTTGGTCAGTGACAACGTGGACAAGAACATGGAATGAGAGAAGATGTGTCAAGACTGAGATAAATAGCTGTTGTCATAAAATGTTAACCAGTCACATTTTAAGTAAGTATTGCTACTAGGTTTTACACAACCAAAGCTACTGTATGATTGTAATCTTGCCAAACTGTAATGGAAATATAAATGAACCTGAGGTATATGCAATAATATCCAGTTATTCTAGTTATCAGCTACTATAACCAAGTGGCTGGTTCATTTGGTTAATGCTGTCTATGGCCTTTAATCTTGGTGGTTATTTTGTGGTTTTTTTTTATTTTGGAAAAAAAAAGTCAATAAAACTGTTTAGTTACAAATTGTCTCCTAGCTCTTTGAAGAAACTTCCTTAATTTTGCATTGCATTCTTCCCTTTTTAGTGCTACTTGTAAGCATTCAGTTGTGCTCTCATTCACTGAATTTTACTGAACTTTTGCATATTTGCGTAGCGCATTAAGATTTATGGCTGGGAATGTCACAAGGAAATCCTACAGTTTGTATGTGATATTGGAAGGTTGGTGCTGGTCACTGTCTGTTAAACTGCACAGCAAAAACAAACCTCTTGCCACTTTCCCCATGGTTTCTAATATTTAATTAGCATAATATTACCCAAGGGACATGAAACTAATTGGTCATGACAGACACAGGGAGGAAAAATGTAGGTAAACAGCAGGATGTCTGTGAGGTTTTCAGTATGCTCTAAACTTTGTACAAACACTGTTTTCCCTGCCTTCTCACTGCCTTAGTTGTCAACCACCTTACAGAATTCCTCATTACCTATTAGCAAACTCTCAGCAACTACTCCCTGA
Source organism: Struthidea cinerea (assembly GCA_013397865.1). NCBI lineage: Eukaryota > Metazoa > Chordata > Aves > Passeriformes > Corcoracidae > Struthidea > Struthidea cinerea. The sequence continues at coordinate 1,915,529 of VZTI01000933.1, read as the reverse complement.
ATACAGCTTGTTTAACTGATAGATGTGTAAACCTGGTACTTTTCTAGAGAATTTTTGCAAGATATCACGCAAAGAATGCCATGTTAAGAGCTTTGAAAAAAATCACAAAGCAATGCCAACGACACTGAAAGTAAGCACATTCAGTATGGTGTTCATTTGTTTTTCAAGTGCTAATTTATGAAAATGTTACATATCTAATTTACTTTTGGAAGCAAAATTTTATTTCTTTGAACTTACCATTAGTAAAGGTAATAGGCTCAAAAGAAAGAGTGGTGATGTCAGGTGTAAAAATGTTTGTCTTGTTTACGATAAAAGCAGTAGCGTGGGAGGAAGGAGCAAATCAGAGGCATTGCTCGCCAGGGCATTCTTTTTTAAATACTAAGACCAATGTTAAGAAGTCCTTTGTTTCTGGGGAGTCTCATTCATCTTACCTCTTAGAAACAATGTTTTTCTATGTGTTCTTTAAGACAGAATTTCTGCCAGCAAGTTTCTCTGAACCACAACACAAACCAGTTTCTGTGGCCTCCTACCCACAAATAGCCCACCAAAGCCAGAAATAAGAGTTGTTGTGTGAGTAAGATGGGAGAGGCCAGACTTCAGCCACAACTCCCTGATTTCATTCACTGAAGACCTTCTCCTCACAGTCCTTTAGTCAGATCAGGCCTCAAAGTGAGCAAAGGTAAGCTAGACAGTACTAAATATGTGGGTGTGTTAAGAAGAGTTGCCTACTAGAAGAGACTAATCTGGAAATCCCTTCTGAGCACTGAAAGCATGGTTCTACCAGAAGGAGTAAGGAAAAGCACAGTGATTTATTGCCCTGATTCTTCAGCAGCTTGCCTACAGATAGCCCTCAAGAATAGTTTATGCCTAGAAGTGTTTGATTTGTAAAATTGGGGGATTTCTTTTTCCCATCTTCAAGTAACAAGCACTGATAGAGCAACTGAAGACATCTTAGAAATCCTTCTGTCAGGGTCAAGTCTTTCATCCTCTGTACAAAGAGGTTTAGATAAAGATCTAATGTACTAAATAGGATTAATTTTGGTACGCAAACTCCAGGATGGTGACATATTTCAATTCTTCCAGACTTTAGGATTACAGTCTGGTGAAGAGATTTGCTTTGTCAGATGGAACCACAGTTTTGTCCCTATTCTGTCCCTTTTTTTTAGATCACAGTCTTTCTACTCTTGTCGCTGGATAGGCCAGCATTTATTTACTCTGGGTTGGATTCCAAAGTACGTACTATGCACTGAGATGTCTTTAAGGTGTCTGCTTGCCACTCCTGAATCCCCTTAGATTTTTGGTCTGTTAAAATGATCTAACAGCATTTGCATGAGTTCACTTCTCCTGCAGGCAAGATTCCCATTGAAATGGATGAGATACTACACAAACACACACTTCGGGCTTTGAGGTGCCGCCTAATGAATTTCCACGTTACCGCTTGCCCGTGTTCCAAATCTCCCAAAGAAGTTTGCTCCGTGTACTGCATGCAGGATAAGGCAGTGTGTTAGCAGTGATAATTCCCATCCTGAATGCTCTACAGTAGGATACTTCATTGTCAGTTAGCTTATGCCTTTGCCTTCAGCTAAGAGAACACAACCCGTGTCACGGATTCTCTTTGCACTAGCAGCCGGAGTAGTGAGACCGTTGTATATTTATATATGCAAACTAAACCCCTCACATTTTATGCTAACATAAAAATCTTGATTTCTGGTATAAATATGAAAAGCTTTTGGATCAAGGCTGCAGGAGGCTAAGATGAAAATTTGAACATTAGAAGATGCAAGAATGGTTATGCTAATGTATCCCAGTTCTCAAGAAGATCAAACTGAGGAGGTAAAGCTGTGATTCAGGGTGAGCCAAGCATGGGACAGCAGAGTTGTGATGGCTCCTTTATAACTGTTCAGCCTCTCCAGCTGGTTTGTTACCAGGCCACATAGCTACAATATCCCACTGGGATGTTCTGCAGCAACAAACATTCCCAAGAGGCAGGTCCTGCATCCCACCCACCCCCACAGCAGGGGGGGCACTGGTTACAGTGAAAACATTGCAGTACATTGCTAATTCATCTCAAGTCCTTTTCTGTACAGCACTGGTACCCCACAGTCTGTCCTCTGGCCTGCAGAGGAGCCCAGAACCACGTCCTGGACATCATATATCTGGTTTCGTCCCATCTTGAAGGATATTCCAGAACAACAAGGACCTTACCCCAACACAGGAAGGATCTCCAGCCAGTTTCCTTCACTGAGACAAAAAGCTCTGGGCCAGCCAGGTATTGGCCTGTTAAGGGATTTCTCGATTAAAAAAATATAAATTAACAATTTTGCAAAAACACTCAGAGTCAGAGACTGAACACACAGGCATGAGCTATGTGACTGCCTGCATGAGTATTTAAGGTACCATTTAAAGATGCTAAACTGGGAGGGGCATATTCCCTGGAGATAGCAGCTCTGATTTTCAGCTTTAAAGAAAAGCAGCCTTCACCATTAGAATTGGCAAGCTGGGTGCTGTCCCTCTGTATTGCACAGGTCTGAGGCCATGGAGGTCAGTTGCACCCCCCGTCCCTACACTTATCTAAAGTTTTAGATAAGCAGCCAGGTGATGACAGTGAAGATTTTCGTGAGAAATTTTCTTGCCTTTGACATTAAAAAAAAAAAAAAAGGATTCTTTAGTCCCCATTGGGATTAATATTTTTTAACTTATGGTTGTATAATAAGGATTACATGGCATTCCACATATTAGTACTGAGTATTCAAATTATCCTCACAGGTTCTAAAAAAACCCGTACAATTAACAGCAGTTTATGCGTATAGGATTAAATTTGCATCTTAGTCATTAAATATAAACTGGTCATTCTGACTAGATGATCAGATGTGATTGCCTCCACCACCCAGTATTTTAAATATTAGTTATGCACTACATATTACAAAGAAATTTCTTTACATTTTTCTCCTGGGTCCTCAATTTCAGCTGCCTGTAAAATTTTGTGGATCCCTGTGCTCTTTGTATCACATTTACATTTTTCAATTATAGAGCACCTGGGGTTACTTTCTAAGTAATTGGCAGAGCTCATCACGTGATGAAAATCAGTTAGATGATGGTGCTTTTTCCCACAAGCACTCTAAAGAAAGGGGGTTTCTGAGGAGACCCTGGGGACTCTCCGGGGTGGGCAGATCTCTGTGAATCCTTCCTGCTCCTGCAGAGGAGCAGGACAGCTCTCCCTGCACAGGAAGAGCTGCATCAGCTTGCAGGGGATGTGATCGAGTGCCACCAGTCCTGCAGTCTGTGAGACATCCAACAGCACTCTGAAACAGCTTCAACCAAGCGTGACTACTCACACACTTACTGCTCATCCTCCAGTGACTCTCTCGGGCTGGTCTGCTGAGGCAGGTCCTCCCCAGCTTTGCTCCCCCTTTCTTTTGGCTGGCCAAGGACAGGAAAGCCCGAGCACACAGAGGTGATTTCTGGCCTGCTGAGCACAGTGCAGCTCTGGCAGGTGCTGCAGCTCCCACAGCCCTGCCCTTCTCAGCTCTCCAGGGTAGGAAAGGTAACGAGCTGTAGACTGACGTCTGCCCTTAATGGGGTTTTTTATCTGCTCAGGGGGTCTGTTTATTTGTTTGCTGTAGTCACAGCAAGGTTTGTTTTCCAGAAGGTATTTGTTAAGAAGATAGGAGGAATAAGAAATAAAACATGACTGTATCCAAAGATAATTGTGTGATTACCTCAAGATAATTGGGTAATTAAGTTAAAGACTTGCTTTCCTTTCTGCTTAGGCCTCCAGTATGTCTGAAGGTGAGGAGGGAACTGAAGGTCAGCGCAGGGATTGCTGGGCAGGATTTTCCTGTTACTAGAACAGATTGCTCCTCTGTAGCTGAACAGAGAGGAAAGGAGGCTGGTGCCTGGGAGTTTGTTGGGAGCCGTTAAATGATTCACCTTCAATTTTTTCTGCTACTTATTGCAAGTAGGTGCTGTAGGGCTCCAGGTGGTGTTCTGCGCCCTGCACTGAGTGGAAGTACAGGGAGCACAGGTGCCATGCACCTGTAACAGGCAGGCACTTGCTGCAGCTGTAGGGGCAGGATTTGGTGGCCTTGCTGCTCTCTTCTGGATCTATGGCTTTTGTTTTGACAATGCACACCTGCCCAGCCCATTAACACAGAGGCTTGGGCCAGGGAGTACCATCCTAGAAGTACATTCTGCCCTTGGGCTTCGAGGGTTTGTTCCCTTAAACCTGATATCCAGATACCAAAGAGAAATCCAGCAGTCTTAGGCATTGCACTTCCAGCCCTTCTAAGCTGTTTCTCAGTCCCTGCCAGCCAGCCTTGCCCATGCAGAGCAGTCAAGCTGCAGAACTTACCGCGTGACACTGGGGGTGTGAAGAGCTTGAGTTCCCAGGTAACCTGGAAAGGTTCATGGATGACAAGTTTACTGGGAGTTAATAAATAGATAGAAAAACATGCGTGACTGAGCAGTTTCCAAAGTCAAACAAATAGCTGGGGCTTTGCAGAAGGGGTGTTGCTAACTGGTCATGCTGTTCTTTGTTTCTCTGGGCATCGGGTTTTGGCCACTGTCAGAGGCAGTGTAAGGGACAGACACATCCTTGGTCTGACCCAGTAGTGCTCATCTCTGTGCTCCAGAAAGGCTGGGATGAAGAATTCAGTGCAAGAGGGAGGTTTTTCCCACCTAACCATGTGCTCCTTTGCAACGAGCCTACCCAAGAACCCTATCCAACAGAGTTCTTCCCATGCCCTTTTGCTGATCACCTTCCACTACTGAAAGTTCTTGTGATCCTCTAATGCTATTGTTGTAAATGCTAATAATAAATCCAGGTGACAGCTGATGGCAGCACTTCAGTGTGCCTTCACTGCACCTCCTGCACTGAATGGAATTACTGCCCATTCACTAAGCCACACCTTGGCAGGCTGTCCAGCATCCACAAGAGCCCATAACCACTCCAGCACACTTTGCACCTCTTGGATGTTTATCCAAAAGTTGTACCAGAAGGGTCTCTGGGTTGTTATCTCTATTATTCGGCAGAGTTGAAACAGAAATGGTTTTGCCTGGGTCATGCAAATGATCAAGACCTGCCCCTATCTCTCTCCTTTAGGTGCACAGCTGATCATAATCGATGCTTGAATGGACTGTCAGGTGTAAGCTACAGGCTCAACTGCTCTCTCTGTGACTGCTTCATCAGCTATTTTCTTTCAGGGACACGTAAGTATAAGATGGATCTCTTTAAATTCCCTTTTGGCCTCAATTGCAACACCTAGGGAGTAAAATGCAGCCTTCACATTTTCCCCTTGTCCCTTCAGCAGTCAGCTACACCATCATCTTCAGATTTGGCATCAGCTGAGTGAAGCACTAACCAAGTCAAAACCATTTGACACATGCACTTGGCATTTCCTGAGCATCCTCATTCTTAGACAAGGTTTTAACTGGGCACAGGGAGGGCAGACTGGCACAATCTCTATCTTAGTTCCAAGCTGTCTGTGCACTGGCATACTCTAGGAAGCCAGCAGGCTCCTCAGGAAGAGCTAGCCCTTCCAGCCTGCCAAGAAAGCAGGCATCTCTAGTACATGGAGGGCTGTGTTCAGCCTGAGGTGGAAACTGGAGAAGCCCAAACTTATGGAAGGTGGAAAGGCTCTCGGGGAGTAACTAAGCATTCCATTAGCATGAAAGTTGGATGGCATCAAATGAAACTAGCACAAGACAGATTCACAACCAAGAGATCCTCTTCACACCAGTGTTAGGTGAGCTGCAAAATTTCTTGCCAGAGAACACAGGCTGGAAGCTCACACAGATCCCCAAAGAAACCTTCAGGGAGGAAACCTGTCAAATACAGATCATCACCTCTACTTCAGAACTTAAGCCCAAGGCATTCACAGTTGGGAATATACTACCAAATATCATTTTGTGCTTACCTTTGCTTTATGTTTCCTGGAGCATCTGCTGTTGGCCACTGTCAGAAGCAGGAACCAGGGCTGAGCAGACCTTTGGTCACCTGCTTGTGGCTGTTCCTGAGATTGTGATTAGGGACTCTCCTGCTTCACTACAGAAAGACCCAAACCTGCTGTTCCCCTCTCTGTGCTGCAGCAGAGCCCCTTGTATTTGTACAGGTTGGTCTTCTATTGGGTGCCAGTGCAGGAGCTCATTACCTGCCTGAAGACAAGTACAGGTTCAGCCCGTGAAGGGGGAGCAGGGAAAGCAAAGAGATTTATCCTTCCTCTGTTCCTGGAATACTGTAGTGTTCCTACACTGTTGTGTGCCGAAGAAGAGGTCAGAAGAGGTCAGATCCATGAAGTGATTGTGTGACTGCAGGACTGCAAAACAGACACCCCTTTGAGCACAGGAGCCAGACCTAGGCATCAGCTCCTGGGAGAGAGACACACTAGTCCTGCCCAATATTCTTAATGATGAAAACTGGCCTCAGACTTCAGTGAACGCTGGTTTTTGTTCCGGATGATGCTAAATCACGTGGGGATACACAGCACAAATACAGTGTCTGCCAGGGATTTTAAGTCATCTTGAATCATTTTGCCCTAATCAAGCACCCTAAGTGACTCTGTAGATTCAGCCCTTGTGGTCCGCGGGGTCACCTACACTGCCCTGCTCTCTAGGAATCCCCTTTGCGCGTTGGGAATTAATCAGTTTCCAATTCCAGAGCTGCACAGTAGCACATTAACAAAAGAAATCCCTGCTGTGAGCAGTGATAGTAGGGAAATAGGGAGATATGTCTTGCCTTAAGTATGGCCCTGAGCCTGCTGCTGGCTGCAGAGAGCCAAGGTAAATATGTGTCCAGCATCACTTCTGCCTGCCCTCAGCCTTGCCTCTCCCTCACTTGGCTGATTTTCACAGACAGAGCACCGTCACTTAGTGTGATACACATTCCTTCTATTGCACTGGGAATAATCTTTCATTACTATAAGCTTTTTCAATTTTCTTAAGGCCTTTTACTACTTTGTCAGCATAGCATAATTTATTTTGTTGAGTGGTTTACACATTAAAGTGTGTGAAGTTGTATTTATACGTCTCCAATGAGTTCTTTCCTGGCTAGCATTGTGGTGGGTTTTTTTACTGTAGCTTTCTGCTTTCACAGTGCAATTTTTCACCTAAAAATCAGACTTCAGACCTGCTGACTTCTGCCACATCACACCAGTTCAATTCTCAGCTCCAGCAGATACAGTGACCCTGGCACCTTCCCTGTAGTGGGAGCTTCTCACTTTTGTCCAGAGCAGCTGAGGACCCTTCATGCAGCAAATTGCAACTGTCCCTCTGAGGCTGTCCTTGGGTTTTCTGGCTTCATGCCCTTCATTTAAGTTACATATGTTTTCCCATTTATTTCTTACAAATAGTTTTAAAAGTTTAGGCTCTGTCTACTCTTGTCTTTAAAACCGAAGTGGTTCTTTCCTCTCCATACATTCTCCTCCCTCTTGGAACATAAGCTTTGTGTAAGCTACAAGGTGTGAGCAACAAGTGTGATTAAATCTAGCTGTGGGTGTGCTCACATCAGAGCACAGGGAAAATGAGGCTTGTTTTTGTGCAAGTGCCATCAGTGACCGAGAGCTTTTGCAGCGCCTCAGGCGGGACAGAACAGGGCACAGTCAGAGCCATCAGACATTGCCCAGTCCTCACTATTGTTTGTGAAAGAATGAAGAGGCAGCACAGTCCTCCCAGACCTGCTGATAAACAGATTTCAGTCACAGCACATCACTCGATCTGCCATAAATGCCTTTTGGGAAATGGCCAGGTTCAGCTCAGAGCCATGTTTATGTGAGGCCTAGGAGTAGGGTTTTTTAATTGAGACCCAAACCTTAGAGAGAACACCTATATTTGTCAATGGAGTAAACATGGAGTGTATTGGTACTAAACTAATCTGGTTAACAAAAACCACAGCTTTTCCTAAAGACAGATTCAGATGATTAAAAGTTCAGGGAAGTTGGGGTGCACTAGGTGGTGTTAGAGAGACAGGCCCTGAGGATCAGAGAGAGGGCCTCTGTCCTGGGCCCGGAGGTGACCCTGGGAGTGCATCCAGGTCACCGGGGACGGACTGAGAGAGGATTGTGGGTTTATGGACAGGCTGGGCCTATGAGAAGTGTTAATTGTAGTTTGTGGCCTTCTAGGGCATTGTTAGCCTATTACCATACTAGGTAAAATCTGTGCAATACCCCAGGTGATTGGGGGACACTGTGGTGAACATCTTTCCTGTTTATATGATGTGATATCCTGTTGGGTGCTGGTATTTAGGGCATTCTGACTGCACAATAAAGGTCTTTGCCTTTTCCACCTGATGAGCAAAGTCCCTGCCCACGCGTCAGTACTGCAAAGGGAGAATAGCATCTTCTGTCCTTGCCCTGCCTCACTGGCATCCTGCTTGGCAGACTAGGCCCTTGGTAGTACTGTGACACTTCACTGCCTTTTGGACTGGTAAGAGGAAAAAGGAAAAGAATATTTAGAGGAAGCTGAAGAGTTGGTGGTAGGGAACAGGAGGAGAAACCAGGCCGTGTTGTTAGATGCACAGTCATCCCCATGAGTGGGTTCACCTGCATCCACCCCAGCTGAGAAGGGTCTTTGCAAGCCTCATGCACACACTCGGCTCCAGGCCCTCCCCCTTGTCCCGTCACCCTCTGACCTCCAGCTGCAGGGAAGCACTGGAGCAGCTCATTAGGCAGGGGCACAGGTGAGGCCTTGGGACAGCCTTCACACCCTTCCCTTTGGATGAGTGCCACCTGCACAGATGGCTTCCTCTGGGCTCTGCTCTCTGCTGAGTTGTAGGTATTGGAGCCTGCCTCAGATCAAATCTGCCTTTGTGTGGCTAGCTGGAACAGAGCTCTGCGGCTGGTTGTCAAAGAGCATCATGGTCCCTCAGAAACATGAGGCTCCCTGCAGTAATGACACATGGGCAAGGACCTCGCTTATCAGGTGGAAAAATGCAAAGTCGTTTATTGTGCAGTCAGAATTCCCTAAATACCAGCACCCAACAGGATATAACATCATATAAACAGGAAAGATGTTCCCCACAGTGTCCCCCAATCACCTGGGGTATTACACAGATTTTACCTAGTATGGTAATAGGCAAACAATGCCCTAGAAGGCCACAAACTACAATTAACACTTCTCACAGGCCCAGGCTGTCCATAAACACACAATCCTCTCTCAGTCCATCCCCGGTGACCTGGATGCACTCCCAGGGTCACCTCCGGGCCCAGGACAGAGGCCTCTCTCTGATCCTCAGGGCCTGTCTCTCTTCCAGCACATAGTGCACCCCAACAGCTCCCTTCCTGTTTTGGGATATTTTACCTGCTTGGTGAGGGTTTTGAGGACTGCCAGGAGAAGAGGAAAACATGTCAAACAAAAAATGCATTACAACATCTAAAGAGGGTAAATTAAAACCTGAATGGGCTGTTGGATCCCAATTCAAGAAATAGGAGTGGCTGATCATTAACTTTTGCATAGTAGAGCAGGCAGTGCTATAAAAGCATATTGCTAGGATTAATTAATTTAGCACCACAACACCTCTTTTAAGTAGGTGGATTACCTCCCTGAATAGGGAAAAAGGAATAGAAAAGTACTTTGTGGAAGTTAATAGTGAGTACATCAGCCGCACAGAGCCCCACACCTATTTGTCCTCACTCATTGTATAAAGCTACAACAATACCCTCTTACAGCTTTGAGCAAAGCATTTGCCCTGCCATTAGTGACCAGCTGGGATTTGTGGTCAAGATATCCCACATGGCAGCTCACCCCTGCAGTTATTAGATGTTTTACTACTCGTTCCTTAATTAAACACCTCTTTCTTTAGCACAAGAGTGTAGTATAGCAGCAGGGAGCAGGGACTGAAGTTCAAAGATGATGGGAATTTACAACTATTTTCTTACCAGAGGTATCCAGCAGTGTTATGAACAAGCCAACCCCAGTAAAACCAAGAGAAGGCTTATCACCAGCTGAAGCCTTGGATTGCAGAACTGGACAGAAGAAGCTGTAAGGAACCCTTAGTTCAGTCCACAGACCTAAACTGCTAAGAGTATGCAGCCACTGAAGTGCCATGGGATGGAAGACTTTATGCAAAGCAAAGAGGGTTCCTGTAGGTTTTAGAAGATAAAGATTTCCTTTTCCAGTTTACACTTCTTACATAATAGAAGAAAAGATCCATTTAAGCCCAGTAAGTGTGAAGCAGTTTACCTTCTACTTCCTTTAGCTCTGAGCACCCTTCTCTTGCCCTCCAGCAACAAGCTCTGAGTGGGCACGTCTGCTGCTCCTTCAGCTTTTATAGCCCTGCTGTTACTCAGGAGCCTTTGCAGCTCCTCCCCTCCTCTTCCACCTCCCCTGGGCTCCTAGGTTCAGCATAGGTTTTAATTGTTGTATCCATCTTCTTCTGCTGAAATTGTGTTCTAGTAAGTGCAGTAATGTCTTCTTGCTTTCATTTTGCAAGGAAAAGAGTTTTAATGAAAAAATATTTTTACATCCTAGTGTAAACCTACTCATAAGCTTTGATATGTTCTTCTGTTGTGGAGTCATCTGCTACAGCCCTGTCTAAAATTTGGAGCTTGGATCTCGAAGAGGGCGTCTCCTCAGAGGATCTTGAGGAAGAAAGGTAAGAGAATTCTGCTGATCATGAAAGAAAGAGAGTGGTGTTTAATCCTTTTGTATGTGCTGCTGCTTTGCCTTCAGTCTGCAGCTGAAGTTTTCCTGAAATTGTTCAAATATAACCTTTTTTCCTTGGTTCCATCAGGCATCAAGGCCTGAGGAAAGATTTCAGTGTTTCAGTGTTGTTGTCCTTTGCACAACAGAAGGCAAACACTCCTCCATGGCTGCTCCCTGGCCTCCCATACAGCTGAGGGGTTCACCTGTTCCTTTGATGCTTTATCTGCCCATGTCATACACGCTGCACTTGGAGACAGCCTGTGGGTTTGTAGGGAATAGGGGCACGTGACTAAACATATGAAGGAATTACTGGGGGTACTGGCACGCGTTGGGTATGTCCATTTGAGACTCTCTGGAGCTGTGTGTTTTCTTCAGCATGATCCAGCTCTTGGGGATGCTCTGTCACTCTGTTCTGCGGCCCAGGTAAACACTCCTCATGCTGTAATTTTACCTGCTGTAGGGAAGATGCCTCCTGCCAGGAAAGTGATGGGTATTTTATAAAACAGATGTGGGTCTGTCCCCTCCACCTGCTGCTGCCAGCTCTTGTTACTGCAATCGGGGTTTGCCCATTGGGGCAGTGACCTCCCGAGCCCACCGCTGCTGTCGGACATGGGACAGTCCCAGGTGGCCTTCCAGTCCTTCTGTGAGACCTAGAGGCTTTAAAATCACGGCATCCTGGAATATGCTGAGTTGGAAGGGATCCATCAGGATCACTGAGTCCAACTCCTGGCCCTGCACAGCACCATCCCCAAGAGTCACACCCTGTGCCCGAGAGTATTGTCCAAACACTTCTTGAGCTCTGTCAGGGTTGGGGCTGTGACCATTTCTCTGAAACAAGAAGCCTTTTAAATGAGAGCAGACACACTGATAATCCCCTGTAGCCATAGGACATTAAGCCTCCAGTACTGATGTCTCACTTTGACTCTTTTATCTGGTCAGAAAGTCTTATGGGGCCAATCCAGATCACATAGCTCGTAATTTTATAGCCAGAAATTATTAAAATAATAACAATAAAGTAATAATAATAAACCTTCACTTACTTTAATGACAAATCTTTATGACTCTGACAATTCCTCCAGCTTGCATATAACTCCTGTAGCCTGAAACTCTTCTGAATGAGTCCCATGCTCTTTTTCCACAATCCCACCGGTAAAATCTGAAAACCTGACTTGAGCTCAAGAGGTGAAAGTCTTTCTGGGCCCTTATAAGAGATTTCATTGACTAGAAAAATCTTTCCTTTGGAAGCCAATTTATTAAAATGGCCAAGTCAAGCACTGTCAAAATCATAGCAAATACTTTGTGCCTGTCACTTTGAAACTGTAGGGCCAGCCGGTGAGAAACCTTCCTGCTGGCCAGGGAACTTTCTGAATGCTCAGCTACTTAGACCAGACTGTTTTTGGGGGGTTTTTTAAGTATGTTTTCTGTGAGAACTAAACTTGGATTACCTCTCATTTGTCATAGGCTAACAGCACGTATCACCTGGTATAGGCCAGCTGCTTCAGGGTAATGTCACGTCCCAGAATAACCTTCCCATTTGACCATGCCTTTGGTAAGGCAAGGAAACCTGTGAGCTTATTCCTTGTCCTGTGCTCCTCCTCAATCTTAGCAAGCCACAACTGCAATGCAGTGGCACGTTAGTTTTGGTTTGTTTGGTTGATTTTTCCCCAGGAGACCTGAAGTAGCAGAATACTTTCGGTACAGGGCTTTAAATCCAGACATCCAGACAGTCCCTGTCCAAACACAAGGAATGAGTGAAGAATAACCAGTGCTGGATGTGGGCTGGCTACTGAACTGAAAACTGCCTGGGGTATGCCCATAACATGCTCTGAGGCTGTTCAGAATTTTGGGGGTTTGGTTTTGTTTATCTGGTTGCTGCTGAAGAAGCTGTCCTTTCGCTGGTATTTTAAAGGCATATGTTGTGACCTGTCACTTGCTAGATTTGTTTGATGTGAAATTTAAGTCTGGCCATGGAAAAACACACTGCAGGAATGTGTTTATTTTGCTCTCTGCTGGAGGTAGCACTTAGTTTCCAGTTTTCTTGAAGCTTTAGCTGAGTGTTGTGTTGTAAATGTAATAATCACATCCAGGAAGAAAATTAGCATGTGAGAGCTACAAATGGAAGGCTCCTGCAACTTTGCTTTAGCTTCTCCCAGGCAAACAGCCACATTCACACAAAACTCATTGCAGAAATGGTGCTGGAAACACCAAAATTCGAATTCCCAGCTATGTCCATCCTCCCTAGACACGAAGTCACATCTGCTGAGCCTGTTGGCTTCATCAGCTGGAAGATATCCTCCATATTTCAAAATACCAAATGGATTTTAAGGCCATTTACTCCTATGCTAAGAATTAAGGAAATCAAATCTAACAAGCGATGGAACTGAAGCAAAACCATTTTTAATGCTGCTTGGCTGCAGAGAGATTGTCAAACACAGTCATTTGCTTTGCAAATGCTCCCTGTTTAAAGTAACTGCTACATGTATGCAGAGAATGCTCCCAGTTCAAATGACAATATAAAGGTGTTGAGAGCTAATTAAAACAGTTGATACTTGTTCAAAGCTTGAAGAAGGGAGAACCTGGACAAACACTGCTTTTTGTTGTCCATAAACTTGTCTTTTTCTAAGTCAGGGCTATTCTTAACTAAGAAAACACTACATGAAAAAATTATTTTACACAGATGAATAAAATGCTATTGTATAATTTTTTCATTGCAGCAAACCACAATGTCAGAGCTATTTTTTTTTTATTCGTACTGACATGAGAGCAAATTAAACTCTATCTTATTTCTCTAGTTTTTTAATTCAAAGGGACCAGTCTAGTTTTAATTGTACATGGCAGGAGCCCGCTGAGGACTCATTAGGACACATCTAATAATTTTCTAAGGGAAATAAAAAAGCACCTTCCATAGATTTCTTTCCTGTAGTGTTTCAGCAAGAAGCTGCACACTGTCTCAAGCTTCCCTAGCACAGGGTCATTCAACTGCAGTGCTTGTTAGCACCTCTCCTGCATCTCTGAGTGTGTGTGTTGCATTGCAAGCCACCCTGAACCTCCTGAACACGAGGTTCAGCATTCCTGGTGCAAAGGAGCACAGCCTGGCTTATGGTCCGGGGTGCTGAAAATGTGCAGTAAGAGTTAAATCACAGACTGAGGCCCTGGCAGCGTTTCCAGGAGTTGAACAATGATGTATGGGGACTCTCAGAGTTAAGTCAATGACAGATTCTGCTAAAGACTCTCCTTTCCTTTGTGCTCAATCTCTGTCTGTAAAATTAATGTTACTTATGGAGATGGGTATATTATGTGTGAGTTTTACTTCTCTTTGAAAATCACTCCATTATAAAGCAGCAGCATTAATATTGTTCCCCACTCACCAGAACAAGTACTCTGACAGGTCCACATGGCATAAGAGAGGACAGGTGCTGTGTATTTACATTTATTTACGCTCTTTGACTGTGTGTAAAATGGAATTTTACCTAGACCATATTATGAGCACTTGAATGAGAACTGGGAAATTAGTAGTGTGTTTTTTCATTCCCAAGAATAATTATCAAAGCACAGCTCCTACATATTAGCACTTGCATTTCTGCCTCAAGCAGCTCAGTGAACAGAACTATTAGTGTAAACTTATGGTGGTTATTTAGCTGTATGTCACTCTATACACTGAGAGGAGAGAAGAAAATCCTAATGCTTCACGTACCAGCACTGGGGTGAATTTTACCAGGCATGTGACTGTATAATCCCATGGCTCTAAGAGCACATCGAGTCATCTGGGAAGTATTTGACATAGTTCTGCTTTTAGCTTTTGCATTTCGGAGAACACATATCAACAAGTAAAAACAAGACCTTATATCTGAAGTCAGTGTTGAGGACTAGATTCTCAACCGCTATAAATGTGACTCTGTTATTTTTATTACTATTATTTGCCAGCAGAGAATCTAGTCAAGCTTAGGAAAGGTACTCAAAAAATGACAGGCTGCAAAACAAAACCACAGGCAGAATTTTGCGCACACGTATCAAATCCAGAATGGAAAATCTGGAGATTAAGCACACAGACCTCAAAAAAATCCACTGCAAAACCGGCCACTGAGGACAATTGATAGCGATTTGAGAGACTGATTATGAGCCTGTTGTAGTTTAACTATATTGACTGGCACTCGTGTAAGAGTTGCTTTATTAAGCATAGTCATTTTGATCATTAATTTCAGCATGAAATGGTTTTTACAGAGGCTTTTGTGCATTAGGCTAAGTGATTCTTCACTAAAGAAAGAAATCAGTATGTCAGTACGGTACTGGACATCTTTGAAGTTTGCAAAATTTAACTGCCCAGATGTTTCATGAAAGGCTTTCAATTCAGATAGTATTTTCAGCCTGGCTGCCTACCAGAAAATAAATACCCTTCAATTTTTCATGGAGCCAGGAGAGACTGAGAGAGTTTTTCTGCTCTTCCCTGCCCCCCTGCCTGGCTGCCAGTACCGAGGTGCCAGAGTGACACCGCGTGGCCAACGGAGAGGCAACACAAACTTTAGGAATAATAAGAGAACATAACTTTTATACCAAATACACATCAAGACTTCACATGTCTTGTTGCAGTTCTTCAAAAATAATCTCTGCTACAGTTCCATTGTTTTTATTTTCATACATTTGTATATTATGCCCCAAATACTAAGAAAGAAAATAAAATTTATTAATTACTGATCTACAGATTTACACCAGGAGACTTAAATAATAATTACGCTTTCCTGAAGTCTTTTAAATTTTATTTTACTATTCATGATAATTTCTCTGACAACTTTTAAGAAAGACCTTTTTCCTTATAGAAACACAAAATAGTTTAAGCTTTCTCATCCATCTGCCAATTTTATGTGTTCTACACTGTTTTGGTTCCTCTTTTTATCCTTTTGCCTGTCACCAAAGGTTGCTGAGTAGCTTCCCAGGAATTCAGTAGATCCAGTACACCTCAGGAAGAGATTCTGAGCTGGGTGAGGTAATAAATAGAAGTTGTAATTCCTCATCCTCAGATTATAGTTTTAAAATCAAAAAAGATCAAGACAAGTGAACCCCTCTCCTTTCTTGCAGCCAGTGAGCTAACAGATATTTCAGAACAAATGTGGATTACAGGGAGAAAAATTGACAGGTATCAGGACATTTGTAATACAAAATATTACATGCTCAGAGCCCAGCTCAAACACAGTTCAGCAAACAGCTGGGAAATATTTACACTCCTGTCCACAGCTGACATGGCAAAGGGTTGAAATGGAGCATGCAAAGTCAGGGACTTGCTCACACGGAGTGAGCTGTGAGATAACACAAAAAAGGTTGAGATCCTGTGGGGAGCTACCAAAGATGACCCACCCAGAGGGACTCAAAGAGACATGGTCTTTTCCCTGCCTTCCTTTAACCAGCTAAACCCTTCCTGATCCCCACAGGGGTTGGAAGGCCTGCCAGGCCCCAGCAGGAAGCTGCTCCCGGGGGAAAAGCACTGACCCTTCCTTTCATCCCCCCATGCCGACTGGGAGCATTTTAGAGCCCTCCTCTTATAGGAAAGAATCAAGATGGGACCACTTTAGGTATTGGATAACCCTCCTCGTTGTCTTTAGCCCCCGTTGGAAGCAAGACATGCAGAGCCAGCCCTTGGCTAGGCTGTGATGTGCTTCCTTTAATCACTATCAAGGAGAATAGTGTTAATAAAGGTCCATCTCTGATGCCTCCTCAGGCAATAGATAAGAGGAGAAAAATAGCACTGAAGGGTAGTTGAAGGGAATAGCAATGAGAACTGTTAATGATACAGGCACAAAATCTCTCCTTTTTTACACAAAAAACCCCCACCCTCTTCTGAAAGACCAACAATTGGCAGGAAAAGTGATAGTTAATGGGCCTTGTGCAAAGAAAAGCAGTAGGTGCAGAGCAAATAGAAAAGAGGACAGCTCTTTTAGCCCCGTGTGGGTTAGAAGGGCCCATGGGCCTTGCCAAGCAAATCCAAGCTATCGTGGCAAAAACATGTTCCTCAGGCCCAAGGATCCTTGCTGGAAATTACCCAGATCCCAGGTTTTGGCTCTCAGTCAAACACGTTGCCTCGCATTTGGCCAGGTATTTTGTGAGTTGTAGGCAGGGTTTTTTAAGAATTCAATAGGTTGCCACTTAAAATAGTTGGGGAAAATATTTTCTTAAACAACCCCCTCTGAGAGTCTGGTCTAAACCCTCCAGAGGTCAGCAGAAAGGTTTTCACTAAATTCAAAGAACTGAATATAACTATTCCTGTAAAGCCACTAATTATCCCCCAGGGCATAATGCCTGTCACTTTAGCAATTTGGAGAGACCAGCTCTCACCTCCGATTCTTCCATTAAGGGCAGCCAGCCACCTCTACTGGAGATGTATGTTTGAGATCAGTCAATTAATCTGTTAGCAGCAGCATCAATAGCCTGCTATTGATTCAAACACAACAAGAATATATTGAAATAGCCAGGCTGACATAAAATATGCCCAACAACAGAGGAGAACACCCCGTACCCTGCTGACATTTACACACGAGGAGACAATGCTTTATACAGGAATACAGTGGGAACAAAATCAAAAGCCATTACCTGGAATGAGCCATTGATGCAGCAGATGTAAACCAGAGCAGCTGGTGGTCAAAGCAATGGGAAATTCTTAGATTACTCCATAAATTGATGCAGCTTGTCAGAAAATGAGGCAAGGAGCTTGGTTGAGAATAAATAGTCAGGCTTAATGAAATAGGGCCTGTATATCAGTGTTTCCTTATTCCCACTCAGGCTTTACAAACCTGATACAAAACAAAATCAAACAGAGCCAGTGGTAGTGCTGTGCCTTTGTGCAGGGCTGTGGGCACCCAGGAGGAAATAGTGCTGTTCAAAACTGGCTGTTCAGAAGTAACCCCAGATACCAACATGGGAACGCTGGTAAGTTCCCACTCATTTGCTGCAGAAGTTTGATTTGCTGCTTAAAAATAGCAAATGCAGCTGCAATCTGACTGAATAGGTATCTTCTTTCTGACTCCAGCAGGTACATTTCCCATCCCCTCTGGACCAATATAAAGCTTACACCTACTCCACACCTCAGCAGCCTTCTAGCACCTGGCAACTTAAAAAAAATCCAGCACCAAAACCCCAGTTTGATCCTGTGTAAAATCCTATTTTTGTATACACAAAAGTTTTTCACCTACATTACATTTTAATGGGATGGAGGACAAGCAAGTGAAGTCAAACACCAAGTTAAGTTTATCATTTTCAGCTGGGGTTTACTTGTGCTCTAGTAGTAAACAAGATACTGAGCAGCCAGAGGCAATACTGATGCAACATTACATTACAGAACTTAATTTTGGACAAGGGCACATTGCTTTTAAATACAGTGATTCCATCCCCAGCTCTTACAACATTCAGAAGAAAGCTACTGCAATAGGTGTCAATAAATAAGTCTGCTGATTATCACCCACAGTGGCTTAAATCCCCAAAGTGCAAGGCACACCCAGTTTTCACTGGAATAAAATTGAGTTTTAGGTGGCCAAAGCTTGAACATCACAAACCTTCCACATGCTAGGTGCAGGCAGCAGGGCAGTTCCCAAGAGTAGATGATGTTATTTTCCCTAAGGGAAGCGATTTGCCTTGCTGATAACCACCTCATTGTGATAACAGTGGAGCTGTGACAGTGAGTCAGGTGTCTGGGTACGATACTCAGCACCTGATCTCACCTGAGGCACAAATGGACAGCGCTGTGTGCCCCTGCCCCTCCCCTGTGCTAGGAGGAGCACTATAATAGCTCATTCAGAGCTGCAGTGATGTCACACCAGCACCTGTAACAGTGCCTGGCTAAACAAGATCGCAGACTTGGAGTAAGTTATTGTTTGAAAAGCTCTCTTTGGAAATTTTAGTACTTCAGTTGTTAGTTAAGATAGGCTAAAGCATTCCTCATATCACATGAAACTGAGACAGATATCAGTTACTTACAAAACAAAAATAAAGCTTTACCAGTACTACAAGCAACAAAATAGTTTGCCCAGCTGAAGTCTTTTCCACACACAGAACCTTTTCTATGCACTAGCTTCCGATTTTTAATGCAGTTACTGGCAGGTTCCCCTCTTTTTCTGCACCACGGTAACCAATTAGCAGCAGCAATTACAAATCCCTTGGCCTGTACAGCCCATATCAAGTTACTACATTCAAATGGAGACAAATTAGGTCCTTGCTTTGTCTTGAAACTGCATCCTTGCACTGGTGATAACAGAAAGGAGTCAGCCATCACCATCTTTTTCCCCCCTGCCTTCAATTAAGTAACTTACCTGTATGATTTCAAAAAACCTCTCCTCCTCAGTGCTCTGCTACCACACGATCCCATTAAGCCAAGTCCCCAGTACTTCTGGAGATGAAGCACTTTAGAGAACAGTGGTAACACCCCAAGTGGAAGTTACCTCTCACCGTGCTGCTTGCTAGGTCTAACACCAATACTTTCAGCTCCTGATGGACACTAACATCTGATGAACTGCATAGATGTCATCTCCACTGCTTTTAGTGCCAAGATTCAGCAGTTGTAGGACAGGATTCCTACAAGCTTCAGTGTTAAGAGTTCATATTAATGCTTTCACACACCCGATTTAGAAATCTAAATACTTTCAATCCTATTCCCCGTTGTGCTGCGAGCCTTGGTCCCTAACCAGCAGGCAGAGGAGCACGACAGTGCCTGGAGCCAATAAAACTTAGCCCAGATGTACACCCCCATCCATACTGCCACGTCTGAAAGCCAAGAATAGAGGTAGCAATTGGAAACTAACATACAATCAGTTATTAGCATGTACCTTTGAACTCTATTTGAACTTTTGACAACACTCTCACCTGGTTCAGGTAAATGCCAGGGAGCTTTAAAAAGCTGCTGCTTTAATCATGGGAAAGCCTGTGTGGCATCTCAGCTTATGATTACAATTCCTAAGAGTTAACATTCCAACATCTGGGTAAATTCTTGGGCCTCCAAGATAACAAAAACATAGAGCAAGGGACTTTTCTCAAATCCTGATTTGCAGCTGCCTTCAAAAACTCAAACCCTAAAATCAGTTTGGCCATCTACACTTTAAGTTGCAATCCTTCAGCAGATCTCACAGTTGGCGTTCTTTGGCACATCAGTTGCCATGATCAAGTGAAATCGTAACTAACATTACACTAAAACATCTCAAACTTGAGAATTTCCTGTCAAAGCAGGAACAACCATTTAGAAGTTTGGGTTAGCAACTTTTTTTTTAGCCATTGGTACTAGTGGTACCTTACCAGTGCATTCCAAAGAAAACAAGAGTCCTGCAGAACAGCCATGGCCAGGAAATAAGTTCAGTCCTTCACTGGGGTTAAAGCTTTATTTATAGAAAGTTGACTGCATTAATTGCAGCAATATTTGCATTGCATTTGAACTCAGCACTAACAGGTTAATATTTACATTTAGATAACACTTAAACCAAAACAAACTGAATACAGCCAGTCTTGAGAGCAAAAAGACAGACATACAAATTAGACTTAAGAGTAAAATAATAATCACAATTATTTCCCTCCAGATTATATAGTCCAAAGGCCTATTTCTTAATCAGATTAGCAGGAAGAGTCGATTTGTCCAAGTCATCAAAATATGGATGGTTCAAGGCCATTTTGCCAGAAATTCTTTTTGCAGGATCATAAATTAACATTTTCTGGAAGAAAAAAAAGAAACTCATGAAATGTGAACTAAAATCATGTTAAATAGGTAGACATTTAACCATAATACCAAAAGTACCATAAAGACATTTTCCCCCTTTGTTCTGTGCTCTTCTAGCTGGAGAGGTTATTTCCCCTACAAGTCAGTAGCAGTGCATAACATCTCAGAAAGTGAAGAATCCCATCTACCCTCCTGTTCTGTAACCAAGCCCTTGCCTGTATCTGGGTACCACATCCACTGAACTAAATCCAGAACCAGGAACCAAGCAGCAATAACTATTTTTGTTTCAGCTTCTGAGGGAAATTAATAAGGTTTAAGCTGTTGGAGCCCTAAATGTTTACAGGGACAAGTGGTCTTACACTTGCTTTGTTATTGACATTGAAGAAAATGATGTCAAATTGCTTCTGCTCAGGCTGGTGAAGCACTTTACAATTAAAATAAGAGAATCATCACTCAGTTTCAAAATCCAAATTGGAAAGTAGACTACAAGACTACTTCAGGTAGAACTGAAGAAAACTGAGTTAAAACTTGAGTCTCTTTGCAATGAAATACTTCATTTGAATACCTCAGTAAAGGTGATAGAGCAGAACGAGTGAATGCCATAGCCATTAAAATAGCCCAGACCTTTCTAGAACAGGAGGAAATTTGGTTTTAGTCATTTAAAAAAAAAGTATCTACAGCTTATATCATACAAGGGGTCAAAAAAGGAATTGAGTATTCAGCAGTTTTCTACTAGACCTAAAACTAGCAAAGTCTTTTTATTTCTCCTTACTAAAGGACAGACCATTTCAAATTCAGGTAATCAGGATTCCACTAGCTGCCTCTTCCCTGTCTGCACAACAAATCTGTCTTCCAGAACAAAACTTAACCAGTAGTACTCTGCCCAGTATTCAGTCTTGACATTTAAACTGTCTTTACACTTCATTCTACAGGGAGTCTTCCAAGTTGATTTAAAACACTGAATTTGCATTTCTGAACTTCTGCCAAATGCAACACTGCCTCTGAATTTAACCTTGCATGTCCAATTTTACCTCATGGCAGGTTCCCACTACCTATACCCAGAACAGTGACCTATAGTTAATTCTGATATCAAAGGTCCTCTCAAAATTGACCTAAAGCGGGAAATTTCTCTGCAAAAGGAATGCCGTGACACCGAGACTACAGCACTGCAACTGATAGAGTAAGTGAAGGAAGAAGCTTCTCTGAGCAGTCGAACATCAGTTTTTTCTGGCACCTACTGTCTTGATAATTCAACATTTTTGATGACAGCCATTAAGTGCTTTGAAATGCTGGCCACAGAAGTCATTTAGGTTATGAAGATCTTAAATTTACAACCTGACTCGTGCAATTTGAATTACACATTTTTTGTGTTAAGACATTTTCAAAGACAGCTCCTTTACATACTAATTCCATCTGCAGTAGTCTATAGAAAAAAATTAACATTTTCATTGACATATCTGAGCTTGTGCTCTAGAATGAACTGTTCAGTTTTGTTGCCTTTAAAGTTATATTACTGGTTTAAAAGGCTTAAAAGTGCCATAGGAAACTTAAAGGGATTCCAGTCAGGAATACCACTGTCACCCGGCACTAACAGGAAACTAAAATGTCAACAATGATTAAGGCAAAACTGTACAAGACTTTAGAGAATTTAATGTGCTTTGAGACTAGAATTGTGTTAACACCACGAAGAACTAGTACTTTTTTTTGCCTTTATTAGCAGCAGCCCTAACCACTGGCTTCACACAGTGAAGCCCCACCTAAGCACAGAAGAGCCCTTGGCAGGTCCTTTTCATACAACTGTATCAACAAGATTCTCCTGCCTGTTCCATTGATTTTAGTTTGTAAATGCAGTCCATAACAATTCTATTTCAAACTGATTCAATAAAGGTGCTGTCAGTGGTCTTATTTCTGTAAGACAACTGTGCTGCAACGTTCAGAGCTATCCAGGACAACTACATGCTTAACAAATGTTCAGGCTGTCAGTGTGAACTGGGGCTCTGTTCCACAAGAAAAACTGAGAAATTGTGATCCTTTGAGCTTTTGGGGCAACACTGCTTCATTCAGAGTATTCTGCCATATTACCAAATATGGGTAATGAACTACTCTGTGACTGCTTGCAGCCCTGAGCCACAGGTACTGCTGTGCAATGGGTTCTGAAGTGTCAGCTTGTCTTGAGACACACAGAGCACCCCCCATCCCCCCAAATGTAGGGCTGCACTGTACAAATGCAGCTTTAGGACAGCCAAAGGACATTATTATACCTCAGGACATCAAAGAGCACACCTAAAATGTGGCCTAAATTAGCCCACAATGGCAGCACATGGGCTGGAAGAGCACTAAATGGAAAAGCTTGATGAAGAGCTTCCCAATTAAAAGCCTACTGTAGTAATTTAACTGCCTGGCCGCAGAACTAAAGAAAACTCACACTAGACACAAGAGATACCAATTAAGAGTTAATACACCACAGCCAAAAATCTTTAACTCAAAATTTAAAGGCAATTGAGGCAGACACTACAGACAGACTTGAACTAAGTTTCTTGTCTCAGCTAATCAATACGTTCAGCTGTTTCCATCCTCGTTTACTCAGTTAAGACCATCATGAAAGTTTAACCAAGATGAGTCCACCTAGATTAATCCACATGCTACCATAAAACAAACATTTCCAGTTGGCTCAGCAGTCATACAGCCACATCACAATTGGTGCTGGCAGCAGGAACGTGACAGCTACTTGATGAGCAGAAGCCTTCACTGAGACCTCTTTGTGAAGACTCATCCTCACTTTCAAGCTGTACCTGGTTTATTATTATAAAAAAGCTGAGGCATAGCTGCTTCACATGAAAAATAGTCTGGTATTACTTGTGAAAGGAGTGCATATCACACCAGGTGTTAATTCTACAAGAATGAAGAGTCATACCACTGCTGATAGCTTGAGCATCTCCATTTTTTCCTTCTAGCCAGGTCTGATTAGTACAGCTTTTTGTGTATTGTGGAGTATTTGAAACAGCCCACTCAGTTTCTTAATCAGTAGTTTAAGACTGACTACTTACAGCCAGTAGATCAAGTCCATCTTTATCCAAGTTTTTGACATGTGTTTCAAGGCTGACAGGTTTCCATTTTGGGAATGTGTTTTTATAGTCTTGCAGGGATTCCACCTCAGGCCATACCTCGTTGTTGGGGGTCCCTAAAGCTCTGTGCAAGCATAAGCAAAATATTAAGCAGTTTAGTCAGAAATGTTATGTGCTAATACACTTTTAATTACACACAACTGTTGTGTAGTGCCACACAGGCAGCAAGGAAAGGTGCAGCCCACCATACCTGAAGATTCTGAAGATCTGGTCAATCTCTGAATCCCCATGGAAAAGTGGCTTTTTAGTTGCCAACTCAGCAAATATGGTCCCTATGCTCCAGATATCTACAGGAGTAGAGTAACGGGCAGAACCCAGCAGCACCTCTGGAGATCTGTACCACAGTGTCACTACCTGTGGAACAAGGAAAGGTTCAGTTTGTGGAATCAGGTCCTTTAATTGACTGCAAGAATAACTGCTCATTCATTATTAAGCAGCATTCACAGTTTCTTGGTAAAAATAGCCAGTAGTAGAAGTTTTACTGAAAGTGTAATACTAGTTTCAAACTTAATTTGTAGACAAACCAACTCCATTGCAGTAGCTTCTACTTCAAGAAAAGCAGCTGCCTGCATGACTTCTTTAAGAGCAGGGATCCTTTGCCACCCAGTCACAAGCCCCTCAAACCTGAGTGCTTTGCAAAGCATAAACACCTTTATGAGACAGTGAGCAACCAGTCTGAGTCCATCTGACTCACTGTGAGTGGGATTCAAAAAATGCTTTGGAACCTTAGAGTAAAACCACCTTGAGTAAACTTTCAAAGAGGTAAAAAACTGTTTTGCAAAGCAAAACCTAACTTTTTCATAGTTTTGTTAGCTTATGACTTGAAAAAGCTCCACAATTCTTTTTAGCTCTTTCATAACCAGTTCTCAGCAGGAAGCAAGTAAGCACTATCCAAACCACCAGAAGCACATCCCAACTCACTTCATGAGTGTAGACCCGCACTGGAATTCCAAAGGCCCGGGCCAATCCAAAGTCCGCCAGTTTAATCACCCCCTTGTCATCTATCAGGAGATTCTGAGGTTTCAAGTCTCTGTGCAGAACTCTTCTTGAGTGGCAGAAGACAATACCTTGCAAAATTTGGTACAGATAACTCTAGAAAGGATGAGATGGGAGGAAAGAAGGGAAGGAGTTACCTTTAGTACATGTCAGGGTCCTGCAACACAAAGGTGTTCCCTTACATTAGCTGTCCCCACAGTAGAAGGAAACGGAGATCCAAAACATCGCAGATATTGAGTTAATATCAATCAAAAGCTACACAAATTAATTCTGAAGACTAGTTTAAGGCAGTTCAACCTCAGTAATTAAGATTTTCAAGTGGCATTTGAAAGCAAAACTCACATTCATCTTATTATCTACAGCTGCTTATTTAACCTTCTATTTCTCCTCAGAGAGTTAATTATACTGAAAATAAGAGCTGCTTATGGCTTAGTAGGTCATCTTTAGATTAAATTCCCTCTGAAATTAAGAAAACGTCCTCATTACCTTAACACGTGAACGTTCCAAATACTGGCCAGATGGAATGCTATCCAAATATTTCTTGAGATCCATGGAAAGGAATTCAAAGACGAGGTACAGTCGTGAATCCTGCATGAGAACATCCTGAAGACTAAAAATTGAGTATACAATTAATTCTACTGCAAAATGCATGGACTCACAGTTACATTTCCTCTCTCAACAGGGATACAAGCTGACATCTCCAGGTTCCTATTATGGAAGTCTTAAAAGTCTTCAAACAACAGGCTTAGTGAGTTTAACTGTCATCTGGAAAATCAAGTGTATCTGAAACAGTGTCAGACTGAGATAACAGCTGATATGCTTCCTCTTAAATTTATGTTCCCCCATATCAGACACAGGATTCTGAGGAAAAAATACTGTTGCCTTTAAGAAAACCCCCCATCTGTGGGTGTTGGTGCCTAGCTTCTCTTTGAAGTTGGCTTGTTATAGCAGAGCCTGAATTACTAGGAGGGTTTAAGGGAATATTTAATAGGAATCTAATAGACACAGCAGGATTTGCACACATTTTTAAATATCTTCTTCATCCTTATTAGAGTGTAGGGGTTCCTAAACCCAAGCATAGATAACTACATTGAGACATTACCTGGCTGGAACTTGGCCAGTTTTAAGGCACATTAAAGATCAAGCACTTTGCTGCATTAAAGAGCAAGCCAGTATGTTGTGGGGAAGACAATAGCTGCAATCATTTTTACAGGTCAAATAGTCACTGATGGAAGTTTCACTCATAACTCAGGTGTGCCAGCTCTGACAGCATCAAAACACATCTAAATTCCTGCTACAGAACAGCAGGGAAGAACATCAGAACACTCAAGTCAAATGGTCTATTCCAAGGTGGCAAATAAACTTCTGAGACTGCCTGAAGTAACAGCTTCAGCCAGTTCTCACGAGGTATGCCGCCTCCATTCTCCCAATAACCCCTCTGAAAATAACTTACAGAAATGTCTAAATTAATAAAAATTTGTTCAATTCCTAGAATGGAAAAAAGGCAGCATGAGGAAGGCTTAATTAAAAAACTGGCATAAATATGGAATTGAACTATTTGCTGCAAAGCAGACACTGTATTAAACAGAGAGGTTCTCACCTCACTAGATCAGTGGAAAAATAATTTATGATCGATGGGACCTAGTGTCCTTCCAAGAGTTTAGCTAAATACCAGGATATGCATACCAGACTATATTGGGATGATTCAGCTCTTTTAATAAAGAAATTTCTCGGATAGCAGTACTTGGAACACCTTCCTCCTCACTTTCTAGACGTATTTTCTTCATTGCAACCACTTGGCCTGTGGTTTTGTGACGACCTTTATACACAACACCATAGGTACCTGAACAAAAAGACAGTGAAACAAATACAGGAAGTACCAGCCTCAGGTACAAATAAGTTATTGCAAATATGAGCTGCTAACATAGGAAAAGTCTTTGCAAATGGAGTATTTTGTTTGATTACAAACTACTACTTAACTGTGACATTTAACTGAGCAATAGTTTTGTTTGTTTAAAGCATGCCACCCATGAAGTGTAGCATTTGTTAGGATGGAGTACTTAGAAGCCTAAGTGTGAAAGGTGAATATCTGAAAGATGTAGTTATAAAATCAGATACTGTTTGAGTTTCAAGTTGATTAACTTTCAGGCAAGATCACTATACAGGGTTATGATTTTGCCATTGACACATCATATTAAAATGTTGAAGGTTTAGCTGCAAATGTAAGTAGCGCTCCTTCTGCAGTCTGAGATCCAGCCATCCATGGGTGTGAGCTGTAGAAATACCTCTGGCACAATCCTCAGTGCAGGAGAGAGGCTAGTGCTGTGGGTCTCAGCAGAAACTGAAATTGGAACCAATATCAAATCCCAAATCAATCCATTTTAATCATCAGCGTTCACAGAAGTAGAACCCTCGAACCAAGTCAAGGTAAGCCTTCTCTTTTTACCCTTCTTGAAGCATTAATCCCTCACATGAAGCCCAAACTAATTTATTTCAGAAAGATTGATGCACAAGGCTTTGGTTACAAAGTTTTGTTGCGAGATCCAAGCACACCTTTTGCTATTGCCTCAGAGACCGCAGTGTCGGAGCAATGTACTTCAAACTTTCAAGTCTGATGTCTTGGGGTGACTTTATGATGTGTATCCCCTATTGTTACTCCATGCTCACCAAGGCTAGAGCCTTCTGTAGCATGTTATAAAAAACACAGACTCCTACAGTTAACACAGGCTGGATTTCCAGTAAAAGGGAGGCTGTGACTAACATCTGCATCGAAGCCATCTTCTTAGTGCCTCAATGTCAAGTAATTGTTAAAATTCACTTCTCCACAGAGGCTTCCAATCTGTGCTTTCCCTTGACACCTGCACTGCCCGTATGTAATCACAGCAGAACAAGCCAGAAAATACTACTCCCTACCAGCAGCTCCAAGCAAAACCACACATTGCACAAATTCAGGGGCAACTGGTGAGTCCATACACACAGGAATGGGGGACCTTCCTAAACTGTAAAGCTGATTTCAGGACTCAGAACATATTTTTTTCTCCCTTTTGGAGGAATGTTACACCATTAGCCATCAAAATGAAGGCAGACACTTTTCAACATTGGTCAGTTGTTTTAAAAAGACCACATCACTTTCAAAAAAAGGACAGGCTGAAAGCTTTTACAGATACAGATAATTACCACAGTAAGCCACAGACTTATTTAGCCACTTGGTTGGATCTCAGTGGTTCCTGTAACAGCCAGAGTGCACAGAGCTTCTGGGACACTTCATAGCTCAAACTCTGGAGCATTTAAAAGCTCACTGTTCCCCATACTTACCTTCCCCAATCTTCTCTATTTTAGTGTAATCATCCATTGTTGTGGTTATCCCTGAAATGGACAGGAAAAGTAAACAGAAAGTGAGGGTGAACAGTTGTTGTCCTGAACACAGACAAGAAGCAAGTTGTGCTTCACATAATTAAGCTGTAATGTGAAACACTCAACTGCTCTCATCAACAAAAACACAGACTATATTTATGCAGAATTCCAGCTAGAAAAACTACCCCCCAAAGTACGAGTGGGCAGTAATTCCAAAGAAAAAAAAAATTAAAAAAATCTTTGAAGAAAGCTCCTCCAGGGAACTAAAAAAAAAAAATGCACCCTACTCATAATTTTTACCTAGCTACGCACTCAATAGGAACGTGCTAGAAACAGATAGGAATCCCGCTATGTAAGAATCCGGGGACTGGGCGATAGCCACGCCAGGGAACACCGGCCCAGGGCGTCCCTGGGTGAGTGCCCCACGCAGCCCGCGGAGGCAGCAGCCGGGGCTGGCACGGCACACCTCCCCCGCTGCTCCGGGCCAGCACCAGCTCCGGGGGGCTCCGGACACCGGGCGGATCCGCGTTACCTACGGCTCCGAGAGGCTGCCAGCTCCGGCCGGGGCGGGCAGCGCCCGCTCGCCGCGCAGGCCCCGCTCGGTGCAGCCCAACCCCTGGGGCGCTCCCCCGCTCCCTTCCCGGCTCTCCGGGGCGCTCCCCCGCTCCCCGCCGCAGACCGGGAAGGGCCGG
>VZTI01000933.1:1848942-1873940 GCA_013397865.1 Struthidea cinerea | reverse complement strand
GGGGGGGGGGAAGGGAGGCAGGGGGATGATTTTATTTAAGATCTCCTTTCCATTCTGTAATTTCAGACTTGTTTCTGTCCATTTAATAGTTTAGTGCTGCCTTGGCCAACAGAGCAGTTTCTGTGCAGATTCATATTCCTCAGAACACCTGTTTAGCTTTAGGTCACAAAAATTCATCCTGAGGTTGCTGGACTTAACTGTGCAAAGAACTCCCGGTCACGCCACAGAATGGGTCTGACAATGCTGGAAAATGATAATTACTTTTTAGCCTTTGCTCACTGAGATAATCTGATCTATGTGTGGACCCACAGGTGATTTTAAAAGCACAAAAGCCAGGCTCCTGGGAGGTGGAGGTGCTGCTTATTGAGGAGAGTTAATTTGAGCAGTTAGAATCTTCCTTGTTTCTTTATAACTTCCCCCTTTTTTTGGGAGCTTTCTGTTTCTGTTGTGGGGGAACCCCAAGAAGCTGATTCCTTCTCTACTGCTGGACTGATCCTTTCATGGAGGTGTTTTTGGGATTGATGTGTGATGTTGGTTGAGGCAGTTGGGTGAGGAGGTAAAGAATGATTCGTGTGTGTGGTGAGGGGGGAGTGTGCAAGGTCAAGCGACGCCAGTGTGCTCTTTAAATTGTATCTTTGTGGTATAATGGAACACTGGGAACTGAACAGAAAGGGTGAGTCAGCTGGTCTTCTGTTCTGACAATCAATACTGCATTCAGGGAAAGCAAAAGGGCATCTAATTATAGGTGTAAGTATTCTGTAATATTAAAAAGTAGCAGTAGTAACACATAGTAGTTATCATGTGATGGGCATTAAGGGAGAGGGTAATTAACTTGGCCAAACAAGGAGTAGTACTGACTTTATCACAGTCTTTCAAGGGAATACTAGAGGAATGAATAAATTTGGTAACTTTCTCAAAACTTAAACATTATTCATTACTTACCCTCCAGTGACCCCAGTGCCGTTCTGTAAAGACAAACAGTTTATTGACAACCCTAAAAATGAAAAGAGGGGGACTCTGTATGGGTATTTTTGTATTTTATTTAAACAGATAAATTGCATTATGTTTTGTTTTGGTGGGTTTGGTTTTTGTAGGTATCTCAGGCCATTTCTGTAAGTCAAGATGAGCAGAGATTAGAGTTCAGGCACAGTAATTGTGTTATTACCCCATA
Organism: Struthidea cinerea; assembly: GCA_013397865.1. Taxonomy (NCBI): domain Eukaryota; kingdom Metazoa; phylum Chordata; class Aves; order Passeriformes; family Corcoracidae; genus Struthidea; species Struthidea cinerea. Next base: position 1,872,769 of record VZTI01000933.1, on the reverse strand, counting down.
TCTCTACTCGCATGAGTGTGTTGTGCAACATCCCAGGTGCATAAACTCGTACATGTATCACCCAGAACTGTGGGGCAAGTTGTCTTTAAAGTGTGGTAAGATAAAGGAAGACAAAGATGGAAGATATTCTTAACAGCCTCTCACGACACTTAGCTGAGAACATGACAGACACCTCGGCTTGCTCTCTTGGAGCTGTTGGAGATTTAGGCATAATAGCCACAAAGAGATTGTGTTCAAATTTCACCGGGCTTTAGATTAGTGAAAGTAATGACTTGTTGTGCCACAGACAGGACCCCATTGTGTAGGTGAGTGATCCAGAAGTGTGATTCAGTGTTTTAAATCTCCAATGGCAGAACCAATTTCCTTTCATATTCCTCTCTGTATCTGGATTCTGCTTGCTCCTGTTCAAAGAATACTGCAGAGAGAGCACATATGCATTTGTCTGAGAGGGCAAATAATTTCACAGGTCATGACTTTGCAAATGCATGAGGCAGCCTTACTCTGTGATAGGGGCCTCTGGTGGGAGTTAGTTGTAGTGAATAAGGAAAAGGCCAGAGCCTCCTGAATGGCATCCACCTCGTAAACGTTTGCCATGTGAAACAGCAGCAACCAGTGCAGGTGCTCAGCTTTTATAAATGGGAGCATGTGTGGCTCACAAGGCTGATCTCGAGGCTGGTTTGGTCTTAGACTTGGTGCTTGCATCCTCAGCTGGGAATTCAAGCTGTGCCATCAACATCTTGTTCAGGTGCTTTAGTTCCAAATACTCTTACATAGCAGAGAACTTTCTCTTCCATGGTTTTTGTTTAGTTGTTTTTTTCTTTTTTTCCACTCCCTCCCTTAGTGCATCAAATCTCCTGTTGAGCACTGTTGATGCTTGCAATCTTCTGCTAAAAACCCTGTTTATTTTCCTCCATCCCTCTGTTATCAGTCTGAAGATTTTAATTCAGTAAGGTACTCTTGCTCTTGAGGTTTTTGCTTTATCCTTCTATTGATACAGGCTAAACTTTACAGCCTTTAGTCATTTTGGCAGTGTAGCTCACAGCTCGGTTCTGAGAAGTGTTTTGTTGCTGTAGCTGGGGAGAGAGGGGTGGCAGGACTGTTGTGGCAGGGAGCGGTGGGGGAGCAGGGCAGGTGCTTTGCTACCTGGATTCTCTGCTGCAGAAGGTGTTGTGTAAATAGACCGAGCCTTGCCTCTGATTTCTGTGATGTAATGTTTCATAAATAAGCACTGTGGTGTTGGAAACCCAGGTGTTGGAGGCAGCAAGCCAAACACATTCAGAAACAACGGGACAAGCCTGAAGAGTGATATGCTTTTCCAGCACTCCTCCTGTAGGAGCTAATCCTGCATGCTAGGGAAATTCACTGGAAACAGCATCTTTCTGGAAGGGAATGAAAAATTGCGACATGTTCACCTGCACCTGGTTTAGTGGTTGGAAAAGCCTGGGACCAGCAATGAGAAGGTCAGTAAGTCCCAAATGAGGCTGCTGTTATCAAGTCTCACGGATAACAGCAATGGTTTCAATATAAAGATAAGATATACAGTCTACTGTTCTAATTGAATCATAAATCAAACCGGTCCAAGAAAAAAAAAGGGAAGAATGCAGACACATCAGTCTGTGTCAGCTCAGCATACCTTCCTGTGGGTGGCCTGTATTCCTCTTCATGGGCTCCATCCCTGCAAAGCCGCTGTGTGATCTCAGCCTGATGTGGGTCAAAAGGGGAAGATTGTTAACATTCCTCCTGCCCCTCTCCATCACCATCAGCAGCTCTCAGTGGGTGTCAGTCCTTTGGGCTCATGTGGGAGAGGACAGTGGGATTCTGTGCTGCTTGTAGCTGCTCTTCCAAATATTTCTCTATCTCTTATCCGGGCAACAACCCAGCTCCCAGTTTTGGATGATTATTATGAATTGTGATTGATTTAGTAATTGCATTGCTGGCATACTAGTATTTTCATATTTTATTTGCATTCATGTGCCCATCAGGATGTCCATGATCCAGCTAAACAAACAGCTTTTGTCCAAGAAATCATAATTCTAGGTAGTGTTCTCTGCTACTGCCCTCTAAGAGCTGTCTTTTCCCCGGTTGGCACCTTGAATGCTATTGTTTGTGGCTCTTTCTCCCCACTTTTAATGATGGTGCTGTATTTGCTTTGATACTACTACAGTGAATTTTGGTTTTACAGGACAGAAACAGCCATATTTTTTGGCTGAATTTAAACTTCTTTCCAAGTGAAGTGTACTTTGTTCTGGAAATGAATTCTACTGGATTGTTGTAAGCAGTTTAGAATGGCTCATTACAGAGATACAAGTAGGTAACAACATGGCTCCGAAGCGATTAAGGGCTTTTTATTTTGTGTTGCATTTGTTCCAGTCGTCATAACTCTAATGAAATGCGTGTCTCTTTCTTGCAGTCTCCTCCTCTTGTCTTTAACGTGCCCATCTCCCTAAAGAACCTGTCAAAGAATGTGGTGTTATCAAGCAGTGTTCCCTTGATCAAACTCTGGAGCAAAGGAAAATACATGACTCAGTAGTGATCTATAGCTTGAAAAGAGAATGCACAAAGATCATTAACCTCACACTGAGCTCAAATATATTCCCTGTTGGGAGGGGATATTCCAAATATGGTTATTACAAAGGTTTAATACTGGGGAGAAAAAAAGTTTAGAAACAGAAACAGTTTTATGTCCCCACTGTAGATAATCTTTACTGAAGAGGAAATGTGTAAAAAGATACTCCTAAGTAACAGCAAGTTCTGTAAAGCTTGTGCATTTTATGTTTAATGTTTCTTTTATGCCCTGTTTTCCCTACAGTTAAACACAGTGTATTGTAACAAAAGAGGGTAAAGTATGATAATTTCATTTAGTCAGCCACATGGTGTGTTTAACTGGACTGTGACATTTAGGCAACAAAAATGGGTATCATTCAGATTGCTCCGTGGAAGGAGAAGTAATGGTCTTGGACACCTGTAATTTCATCATCTGCTTATTTTGGTGCCAGTTCCACGCACTGCAGAGGATTTTGGCAGGTCAGCATGATAATCATGTTAAGCCTTCTGCATGAAGGACACTAGTATCTGGAAAACACTTCAGTAGCAGTGTAAATAAACCACTCAAACATTGTGATTTATTATGTAAAACCCCTTTGTTCTTGTTTGTATCAGTTGTTGCTGATGTAAGTGTGGCACATCCAGCTGTGGCAGTTGCTCAGAGTCCTTGCTAGGGTTTTGGTCAATTAAAATTATATACAAGCATTGGAGTGCACTGGGTGGTGTTAGAGAGACAGGCCCTGAGGATCAGAGAGAGGGCCTCTGTCCTGGGCCCAGAGGTGACCCTGGGAGTGCATCCAGGTCACCGGAGACGGACTGAGAGAGGATTGTGTGTTTATGGACAGACTGGGCCTATGAGAAGTGTTAATTGTAGTTTGTGGCCTTCTAGGGCATTGTTTGCCTATTACCATAATAGGTGAAATCTGTGCAACACCCCAGGTGATTGGGGGACACTGTGGTGAACATCTTTCCTGTTTATATGATGTGATATCCTGCTGGGTGCTGGTATTTAGGGAATTCTGACTGCACAATAAACGGCTTTGCATTTTCCACCTGTTGAGCGAGGTCCTTGCCCGTGCATCATTACTGCATACAGTACTCCTCAGGACAGCTCTTTAAGCACCTTGGAAAGCACTGATATAAGTTATGTATTTTTAAGTATTATGTACAAACAAGTTTGACCTTCCTGGAAACGTATCCATGCATTATATTGATTTTTCATGTAGCAAATACTATTAAAATAAGAAGAGTGGAGCAGTTAAGAAATGGTAATAGATGTTACTGTGACTGTCATAAAGGATGAACAGAAAACATGTGACTGCTGCTATGGGATCACAGTCAGCAGTTCTGAGTGCACCCTCTGCTAGCACTTCTGTCCGGGCCAGGTGCTCGGTTGCTGGCTTTGTTAAGGTCCATCCCCTACAAATGCTGTCTTCCACGGCTGCATGCAAGCTTTATTGGTCACTCTTGCTGTGTGTGGTGCAGGTGTTGCTGTTCCCCCTGTATGTATAAATGTGTTTGTCTGTGGTGGCAATGAATCTGGAGCAGAAAACTGGTCATTGCGAAATAGTCTCTTATTTAATGAACCATGCCAAACAAAGCTGGGGCTCAAAATCCTGCTGACATGGATAGAAGCCCTGATTCCGGGTGAGAGTTGGTCTCTTTGTGGCTGACATTACAGTAACCTTCTCTACTTCAGCATCAATTTATTGTTCTTCATAGTTATTAGGTGGACTGCAGTGGTAAAACTTGGAGTGCTTGTCCTTCTCCTCTCTTTGAGGAAAAAAGCACATTTGTAAACTGATTCTGTGGTGTCCAAATATCTGTTCATAAAAGCCTATAATTAACCTCATGGGAGGACTATCCAAGAATTTATTTTACTGAGCATCCCCCAACTTCTAGTGAAATGTAATACTTGTGTCCTGCTGGAATAAGCTGCATTCTTACCTTCCCAAGCCCGTTGAATTGCCTTCCAAGAAAAAAAAAAAAGGCAAAACTCAAACAAAAACCCCAAACACCAGTGGAAACCAATGTTTCATTTTCCTTCTGAGATCTGGATCAATTTCCCCATTACCGTCACAGGGAACTCCTGAATCCTACTGTGAGTGAGCTCTCTGCTTTCTGGGACTGTTTTATGCTCTGAAGCCTTGCTCTGACTGCTAAACCAGGGAGAGTCATCCTTAGCATTGATATTGGATTTTCCCCAAATCCTAAAATTTTTCCTAAAAATCTGTGGCGAAAAACCATTTTCTGCTCTTTGAGATTTGCACTAATGCTGTCAATCACTCATCTGAAACTTATTTCTTCTTGTCTGTTTTTAACTGTGATTATTTCTCTCTTGGCACTTGTCAACACAAATGTCTGTCACTGCATTTTTTGGGTATTTAGCAACCAGGCAGCCCAACCTGACATGAGGATACAGAATTTAAGGTGAAGAAATGCACGGCACATCTCTGGGTGCAGTAAGTGGATGGGGCCAGGTGAGCAAAACTCACTGGAATATCTACTCGTGAGCAAATGCTTTTGTTGAAGATGGAAAGGCCACTTTTACAACTGCTAGTTGTAAAAAATGGGTTTAATTTGAAAATGGATCCAGAGATTTGTTTCATTTCGCCAGTTAAATCAATTAAGAGCAAAGAAATTAGGTAGCAATACATTGCTTAATATTTTTTAATGTCTATCTTAATGGGGTATAAGGTTTTTCAAGTCTGTACTCAAACTCCTAGGTTGCTATTCCTAATGAAATATTGTAATTTATTTTTAAATAACAATTTCCATAAACAGCAATTAATCTAAATAAAAATTGTTAAATAAATAAGGTGGTACAATAATTTTTCTCATTTCCCTATCCCCTGCCACAGCTTGGGGAGAAAAAAACCCCTGTGTGAAAACTGATGTTGTTTTGATGCTAGTCAGCAGTAAAACTCCATTTATCTGCTTCCATTTCTTTGACATGGCTAACTTCTAATAAATGAGCTCCCTGCTCTTCAGCTGAGACTCAGTGATGTGTATATTTTTGTTTCATATTCGTGTCTTAAGTGATTAGCCAAGTAGAAAATTGCATGCTCAGTAGAAAAAAGAAATTAAAGAGGGTAACATTGTAATATTAATCTTCCCTAAATTGTAGTAAAATGCTTTGAAATGGAAGAAACTTATTTCATGACATATTTTAGGACTAGCAGAAAGTTCAATTTGCATTTGTATACAAATAGTTTTTCTCCTGTGCTTATTTAAGAGAACAAGTGAAAATAAGTCTTTACATTCAGAACATATATAATGTTTGGGGACTTTTACCCAGTTTCTGGTTTGAAAATCTTTTAAATGTATAAACTTCAAATATCCTAGGTATTCTTTCCCTTCTCACTGCTTATCTCCTTCCACCCCAACACTTACTGGTGAGTATCAGATGTAAACAAATGCATTTTTTTTTTATGTTTCCCCAGTATTTTCAGGATCTTTATAGTTTTGGTAGGAATTATTAAACTGTCCAGGACTGCGCTAATTTTGACAGATTTTCCGCTGCTCTTAGGACATGATGAGCATCAGTTATGTTCTAAACAAACGACTTCAGGGTGTTTAAAGGCACAAATTGCCCCAGCCTGCAGAAAATGGTGTTCATGGTCACAAACAGCTCAGGTTCATCCTCCAAAGTTCACTCTGTCATGATTGCAGGGCAGTCTGGGCTGCTTATTTCTTACATTTAGGTCATGTATTTTTGTTTTACTCCCCAGAAGGATTTTGATGATGCCTGGGGTTGGTGCAGGCCTTACTCTCAGTGCTGAGCTCTGAGGCTGCCTGGCCTGAGAAGCTGAGTGAGCTCAGGTGGTGTCTGTAAATTCCTGTGATCAGGGCTTGTCTTAAAGCATGGCATTTAGGAAGAGTCCAGTTTCAAGTTGACTTCACGATGGGTATCTTGCGCTGTCATTGAGGCAGCAACACTTCTCGAAGCCCAGGAGTTCTGGGGGACAATCTGTGGGTCTCTGCATTCTGCTGATTTTGGTAACTGAAGGTCTGCCATTTAAAGCAGTAGCCAGCATGTGCATGAGATTTAACTTACTGTCTTCTGCTGTGGATACGTTCATTGTGATAGGCTCGTGTTGAAATGAGGTGTTTTGAGTAGTTTTTAATTTTTAATCATGTGCAGTACTGGGAATACCACGATTTTCCCCCAGGCAAGCCTCTTGCAATGTAAGTCAGTTTCAAATGCCAATACCTAGGAAAATATGATGCAGAGTATTTTCCTCTTTCAACTTTTTTTTCTTTTTTTTTTTAGCACATTTTTTCTTGTCCTACAAAACTTAAAGTGCAGCTTGATATATATACTTGAGTATATTTGGATGCATTGTCAGCCAGGGTGGTGCACCTCACAATTAGCGCATGGACTTTGTTTCTGATTGGGAAGGGTTGGGGTTTTAGGGGAGGGAAAAGAATACTCTTTTAGTCCTCAGAAACTTGCATGTTTAAAATTGGTGTGACCCTGAAGAACTGTAGGTGCAGCACATATACATAAGCCAGAAATGTAAATGATGATTAGCTTCAGGTCTGTATGTGTAACAGCTATACTGAAGCACTAAGAAGGGTGGGAGAAGGTACCACATCTGAAAAAACAATCTACTTCCCAGTGCTAATGAAAACCCAGGTCAAAGTAGTATAAGTTAGTAATAGATGGAAAATGTCGAACAGTCAGAAAATAGGTCTTGCTTCACACTTTTTCTAAATGAGTGGTAAATATTTTGCTCCTAAAAGCCATATTTGTATACATAAGCACTGACTGCAATGTGTTGGAAATTGCCACACCATCAAAACTGTTGTAGAGTTCATGTTTAGAAGGTATCACATGGAAGGTGCAGTGAAGTCATTACAAAGCAAGACAGCATGGATTTTTTTTTGCTCCCACCAGACCTGAGCACATTTGTTCCTCATTCATCCTTCCCCACTCCGTGCCCATCCAGGCGTTCTAGGTGTGCCTCTCTATAAAGGAACCCTAGAGTTTCCCCATCAAAAAATGAAGTGCTGTTTTCAGAGAGATGTTGTTCTCTGTCATTTTCGCTAACACTCAGATTTATTTGAAGTGCAAAACACAAGGAGCTTCTGGTGTGGTAAGGAGACTTTGGAAAGTGAGGTGGGAGATTTTACCTGCAAATTGTGATGTCAGAGGTATTTCATTTTGCTACCCCAATGCACTGGGTGGGCTGGAGTGAGAAGGATCTGCACAGAGCATTCTGAGATACCTCTAAAGAAATTGAAAGAGCAGCTAATGTCAGATAATAGCTCTGGTTTTTGTGTTCATGTTTAGGAAGCCCATTGCAATCCTTAAAGAACTTCTGTGTGGCAAGAACAGACCTGCCATGCCCATTGATGTTTAGCTGTGTCTGAAGCAAATGCAGATGGGTCTCAATTCTGGGACGCTTTCACTCCCCTATAAGTGACAGACACAAGGGGTGTGATGTAACTGAGGAACCTGCCAGGTAACTGCAACCCAAAAGAAGTAGGAAAATCCCAGAGCTGGAGGTTGGGATTGGGGCTTGCATCTTTCCTTCTCCCTCTGTCTCAACAGTCAGTTTGAATTTAGGCAGCCTGAAGTGAACGAGCAGAGAAGAAGATTCTGTTAGGTACTGAGAGAGTCCCTGATCCAGGACGTGTAGGGTAGCACATGGGATTATGTCCTGTGACGGGAATTCCCTCCTTTGCCTCTTTGCCCCATGGTTCTGGACATCCCTGGATAAGCAAATTTTACCCCTTCTCACAAACTGACCTGCTCCTGTATGCATGCCTAAATAATGTAAGCTTTTTCCCAAGACGTCTTGCCCTTCACACTCTTCCTGTAGCAGAGTTGAAGTGCTTTCATTTATTCTTGTGTGTGTTGAGTGGATTTTTTTCTGTAGTTTGGATCTTCGTGCAATGGTGGAAATAGAAATGTAGTTGTTCAGTGTGCAGTAATCTTGTACATTATTTCTCCCCAGTGTGTATCCAAAACCGTGTCCTTTGCTCAAAAAAAGTGGTTTTATTCTATGCCATCAGGACAGGAGGAACAAAATAAAAAATTTCCTTGTATCATCTTAATATTTCTGTAGTGTTACCAAGCAAAAGAACAGCAATCATGTTGGTATTGGCAACTCTCAAGCATTTTCTTGATGAATAAATAGATAAGGAAGAACTCTGGAAGGAGAACCTGAAGAAAGGCTTGCACATTTCTGTAGTGAATGGGAGAGTGTGATTGTTTGAATTAGTGATTAAAAAAACATAGCACGTTCACTGTTGAATGCCCACTTAAATGAAAAATAGCTAAAAATATTTTAGTCAAATAACCTGCCCAAGAAGGGGCTGTAATCCCTAAGTTTTGACATAAGTGGTTACACTCAATTTGTAGTGTATATCTCGAAGTGAGAGGATAAATGAGGTCTTTTTTTCTTTTGACCTGCTGTATGGGTTTTTTTAGTTTGTTTTATTTTTCCGTAGAAGGGGTTTTCCCCCACCCTGAGAATAAAAGAAAACTAGAAATTGGCTTGCCCCAGAGGCCACAGAATCTGAAAAGCGAAATACTTATTTATAATTGAGAGAGAGTTCCTTATTTCGGAAATGGGAAGTATTTTGGCGTAAAAACTGCAAAGATGGCAACAGCTGCTTTATCTTAAATTTAAGAGTTTGGCCTTAAGATGTTTGACTGTGCATCTTCCCAAATTAGATCTGGTTTGTTTTTCATTGCATTTAATCTAATTACAAATAGTGCTTAGAGTTCCCTCCAGCAGCTGCACAGAAGGGCGTTTTGGGAGTCAGAAGTGATACAAATGCATACTATGTGTGCTTTTGTCAAGTCAGACCCCCAAGAATCAGCTTTTACAGAGGAAAAAGATAATGTATGTGCATTTCTGTACTTGCCAACAATTCCTACCTCCCCATTATTTTATTTGGGATAATCTGATGCTTTTGAGTCACAGGATTTTGGGGTTTATTCTTTTGAGAAAGTGAGCAAGCAGAAGTACCATGCAGACAGGGATTTGAGAAGCATATTCTGTGCTGGTCAGCTGATAATGTTCATAAACTGTAGGCTGAAATCATGTCTGGCAGAACTGTGAGGTCCCTGAGGGTGGGGGATGGAATGAGTAGTTTCAGGAGCCATGTGAACAGTCCTGTACGCTGAAGACCTCCTGATCTAAGAAAATTCTGTAAGCTGTATTTTTCTTTTCGGTTTTATTTGCAGGCTAATTTCTTCTGGAGAGTTGGGCTATATTTTCATATATAAATTCAGTGATGATGATTTCTTGCCTATAAGAAGTCAAATGTGCAATATCAACTGCAGAGCCACAAGCATTTTGCAGGACTCAGTCTTTAGGTAAAACCACAAAAAATTACAGGATAAATGCCCCCTCAGAGCTGTTGCTTTTTTTAAACTGATTTTGTGATCCAAGTTTACTACTTTGCTTCCTGAATGGCTGTTCAGAGTCAGGAGTGGATGTTTAATTTTACACTGAAGTTAATGAATTCTGGATGACTTTCCACCCTTCCACTGCAGTGTCCTTCAGCAGAAACATCTTTGTTTACTCCCTGACAAAAAAGGAAGAGTAAAAGAATTTCTACCCAAGTCACACAAATATCGTGCTGTTTTTCTTGCTTTTGACTGTATTTCAGGACAGTTCCTGGGAATATTAATACTTCCTATTGAACTGTAGCATCTGACGAATTATTCTTCAGAACAGGGATGTACTCCTGCATTAGAGCCAGAAATCAGTAGCACTGTTGTGACCGTGAGTCAGAGTCTTCCTGGAAGACTCAGTGCAGGATGGAGAAAACTGAATTGAAGCCTTAAAGCTGAAGCTAAAGCACAAATCTTGTGTTGAGTTCACTTGATAAAAAAACCAGGTCTGTAAATCAGTTACTGTAAGGAAGCTTGGCTCAGCTAGGTATTTTAGGTGTGACAAATTCTCTATTTTTGTTATGAAAATCTTTCCATTGGAGAATGAAAAGAAAGAACTTACCCCTTTTTTCCCCAAAGCATGCATACTTCCAGAGGTCTAACAGCTTCAGGATTAGGAAATTACAAGTTCCTTTTATTGTTTTTTGCTGCTGTGAGTTTTGTTGGTTATTGAGCATGCAGAAGAACTGTTTCATGTGAGCACTATGGAGGTTGTTGAACCACAGTGTCAACATTCAGCTAAATCACTGTTTAGCCTTGCAATTGTTTCTTTTGGGGAGGAATTGCAGGTGGGAGGTAAAAAGTTCAGTGTAATTATTTCTCTGCTGTGTTGGAAACAAGCGCTATGCCTATTGTATGCACTTGCCTCTGAAGTATAAACAGTTTATGCTGTTGGAATGTTTTGGGAAAGCAGGGAAGGTTTTGGAGGAAGGGTGTGATTAGTAGCTATTTAAACTTCTACATTTAGTCAAAGGAGAGCTATTATTTCATTTTCACTTGCATTTAATTGATTTAGCTCCAAGATCAGATCAATGTGTCGGATCTGATATGCAAAGCACCTTTTACTTGCCCAGTGCCCCACAGAGGCTGAAGCCATGCAGCCATGAAGAACTCTGGTGGCAACACAGCTCATGTGTGGGGAGGTCGATGAGGGAAAGCTGTGAACCTCCCTGGTGCTGCTTCCGTTCCTGCTGCCTGTGTCCAGCTGATTTGCTGTTTCCCACAGCCCCCTCCAGTTCATCTGGCTGCTGCCATCAGCTGGTTTGGGAAGGCAGCAGGCACAGCCAGAGGAGCTTGTGAGAGCTGTAGGAGAGGGGAGGGCACACAATCCTGAGTTACTGCGACCTGCTGTCCTGTTTCTCATTTCCACAGCCTCTGCTGGCTGGTAAGATCTCTTGTAGGAGCTGACAGGTGCAAGAAGTAAGGCAGAAGTGCTGAGCAGAGCCAAGTATGGGACGAAGTCTGAATCCTAAAGTGCCCATGGTGGCTGTGCTAACAGAATGTAATCATCTGGGGATAGCTGGTTGAGAAGATGAAGATCCCAGGCAAATAATTTATATACTTTCATCTGCCAAGTGTGTTACTGTACGACCTATTAAATACATAACTCTGCAATGAGCTGACAATGTTTTCGGTGAGAGAACGTACTTTTCATCTGGGTTTTCCTGCACTAGTAATCCTTTCTGTCAGCCTCTCTCTACTGACACTCAAGACATTTTGAACTTCTTGGCTGCTTTTGATTAAATTTGACAGAGCAGAAATAGTTCAAAGCTAGTTTTCCACAAGCTTCATGAAAATAGGTGCGTGGACAAATGCACATTCCCAGTTCATGCACTGTAGTGTGGGCTCAGCTGTATTACTACACAGCAAAGAATCTAAGTTGGGGGGGCAGCAGGCAGGGTAAGTTCCAGTGCTTACAAAATGACTTGCTTAATTGTGTCACATGCAGCTTTGCCACCAACCTTTGTTAAAGTTTACCAAAAATAAAGTTGAGATCCAGCGTGGAGACTGTTTAAAGATACGGAACACATTTAAGAAACCAAAGAGGGTTTTTTGTTCTCTTTGTTATATAGTTACTAGGACCGTGTGCCCAAGGGATATGCATTTCTCATCCTTACAAAAATAGGGTTGTGTCGTAGGCAGGCACTCCTAAAAAGTTTGAAAAACTGCTCATGGGATCTTCATGGTCTTAACCTGTGGAATGGTCCTCCTGTAGCTCTGCCCCTGTAGGGCCAGAGCCAGTCCTGCCTGTGGTCTCCAGTCCTCCTTATCTTGGGAGCTACCAGGCTTTGGAACAAGTGTCTGGGGGTCAGCTCTTGGGGCTTTCTGATGGTTGCATTTCCTTGCCTATTACTGCCTGCTCTCTCTTTCTTTCTTTTTTTTTTTCTTTCTTTCCTTGTGATACTTTGTTTGTTATATGTGTTTGTTTGTCAGGGAGAAAAATAGATAAAAAATTACCTGGAAGAATGTTCTGTAACCAAAGATATTTTCATAGAAAGGCAAGCATTTGTTGTTTTCTGGACACAGTTTTAGAAAGGACGAGAGTTTCTTCTTGCCTTTTAGGCTTACATTCTTGTTGTAACTTACAAACAACTTATGGTAAGAGTTTCTGCCTCTGGCAGTTTCAGTTCCACTCATTTATTCAGTCTCCCAGCTGTTTGCTTTTTACCAACTGAAATGACCAATTTGCATAAGGCCAGTCCATACTAGATCTACCTGGGAGATCAAGGTGATGCCAAAGTTTAGTTAGTTGGTGGAATGATCATTTTAAATTGTATTGGTAGCCTTTCTATTGAACAGACACTTCTGTACTCATTTTAACTGTTCTTAAAATTCTCATCTAATTATCTAATATCTTAAAAAGCTCCTTAATTTTGCTCATAGCCTGAGATTCAGTCCTCTGTAGCCTTAGAGACTTGCTAGGCACCATCTTCATTGGAATTACCTTTGTCATCTTTGCAACCACTGGGAAAAAGACAGGGTGGGTACTTTTGATTTTAACTTACCATTTCTGAGTTCAGTCTTAAACCCAAATTCAATAGACTAGTGCTGAAGCAGTGGATGTGGCAGAAAGTCTGCTTTCACTTGAGTCAGAACCTGAGCTTCCTGGGCGACTGCATAGGGAAGAAGGGTAGCTTTGCATTATTTGTTCTTAAAGTAAACATGGCTTTGAAGTTGATATATGAAGGGCATGTGAAGCATTCAGAAAAGAATGAGGAAGAAAAACACTTTCTTTTTACAAAAAGTTAAAAATAAGTGATGTATTAAAACTATAGTATTGGATCAAAACACTGTGGTCTGCAGGACTGTGTCTCTGCAGAGATGAGAGCATGTAAGGATGATGCAGCATTGAGGTTCTTGTATTCCCTGTTTCATAACATGTATTCTTATATAGTTTTATGTACCATTTAAAAGCATTCTGGTTGTTAAGATGTGTGATAGGAAAATAAGGAATTATGATTTTTCTGTGCCACTTTTTGGTAGGATCTCAATTGATAGATTTGTAGATTGCATTTTCTGCTTTGTGCATTACTTTTTATAAAGAGAAAATTAATAAATAAATGACTCTTGGTACTTACTTATATCATGTGTGTGAAACCTGACCTATAGATTTAGGGATATATTTGGATCTTAGTCTAGTTCCCAGATATAACTGTTTTATAGAATTGGTTTTTGTTGTTCAAACATGCTAAGGAATTTGATTAAAGAATTGAATATGCATGAATATCTGGTGTTGGTGGTTTCTCTGGTGCTCCCACTTCTGACAGCAATTCTTCATGGAACTGCATCTCTCTTCCAGTTTCCCAAACCTCCAAATGTCAGTGATCCTTCAGTGTCTTGATTATTGCAATGCTATTGCAAAACAGAAGTTTGTTGTTTTAGTATAAGACCCTTAGAATTGTGAAAATAAAAAAAGTTCACTTTTCATACCAGTCATGACTGAGCTTAATTCTGGTATGTACAATATATGTCAATTCACATATCCAAGAACATATTCCTGTCTTGTGAGGGCCATGAATTGCATCAATTATCTTGTTACCCAGAGAACTTCATTTTGCTAGAAGTAGTGTTTAACTTGTGCATTTTGAAATTATTTTCCAAATACTCATAAGCATTTCCTTGTACATCAGCACCACAGATTATATCACAGTTCTCTGCAGGAAATTTGTTCGTGTGGTGATTGACACTTTTTTTTTTTTTTCCTCCTAGAGAGAAGGACATTAGTAAATGCATGGAAACTTCACAAAAGGTTTTTTCTAGCACAGGAGATTTCTCATTAGATCCTCCAGGATCTTGCCCACTAAGAAAATAGGAAGAAAATAAACAATTATTTAATGAAAAACTTGGGATCTCTAATACTTGTTACTAGCAGCAATACAAATGTCAGTAGCAGGAAATGGTGGCTGTGTTGCTAAGCTTAGATTTTCATGCTTTCAACTCTGATTGCAACACCAATAGCAAGTACAGTGTTCTCTACGTGCAGTGCAGCAACATGATGTTTATTTAGTGAACCATGGGACATCAGGGCAGTAAATTTTGGTTTTAGACTTCATAATGCTTCAAAATTAGTACACCAAGGGTCCTCACACCAGCCTGTGGTGGTCTGTACTGAATGGGGTTTGTAGTTTAAAAACATGTTTGAGAGAATAATTATGTTGCAGAGCATAGTCTCATAGCATGTGACTTAGAAATAAGAAGGGTCTTGGAGAATGGCAACCAGCAAGAACACTTTTACAATAGTAGGGATGTGAATTGATCTTAAGGTATTAATATTCATCACCTGTCCTCGTGCTTTTAGACATTCAGCTCTGTCCCACTGGCTGGTATGTGCTGCACGACCACAGCAACAAAGCTTACTGCATAGTGACCCTGGGTGTTATATTTTTAACCTTCACTGAAAGCAGTCAGTCAGTCCTCCCTAGGTGACCTGACTAAATTAGTAAATTTACTTGTTTAATTCTTTTGCCAGTGGTGATTTACCATTGCCTTTCTTGGGGGTGGGGTGCAGGCGTGGAAACAACAAAGGTGATCAGAGAGAGTGATTAATTTGTAGTCTTTTAATGGCGTAGCTAAAACATGTTGACTTTAGTCTTTTGTGCCATTTTTCAGTTGGAAGACATGTTTTCTCAAAATCACGGGAAGGTCTGTGGACAGGCTTGTAAAACTCTGATGATGACCAAGAGCTTTAAATGGCTTAGCAGGCTCAGAATCCATGTCAAAACCAGGGAACAGAACTGGGGAACATCCAACAGCTGCTGGATGTGATGGCTCTTGTGCCATATGTGTGGCTTTCCCCTCCAGCAGGAGTTTGTGTGGAGCTCTGTTTTCTATGAAGAAAAATGAACGTTTGTAGTCACAGTTGTTTTGTGTGTTCAGTCAGTGCTTCTCGGCAGCAGCAGCAGACTTGCAGTGCGTGTGTTCTTTCACCTTTCTGCAAATGTGCAGTAAGGCTTGATGCAAACCAAAATTACAGGATTTCAGCACACGTGGGAAGCTTTCAGTCTGTGCTGTAGGCCTGATGCTTTCTGAAGAGCACAAGGCTTCTCAGAGCACAGACCAGTGAGGGAGAATACGTGTAGTTATGGGCTACTCTTAAAGCTTGGTGCTGCCCTGCATTGCCAGGGCCCATGTGGGACAGCAAGACATGCTTACCATGACTGCATTCAGGATTTTTCACTCCTTAATTAGTTTATAATAATGCCTGGATAAAGGTAATTTTTTTTTCTGTAGAGATCTGAAATTTCTTTTGTGAATTACGTTGGTAACTCCCCCTTACTTGCCAGAAATCAAGATTGTTCCTTGTTTTATTCCTTCACAACACCTTCACCTCTGTATCTTTCTATGCCTGCTGTCAGTATCAGAGTGTCCTGTTACCATTGTTGCTGCCTAAGTGCTTCCTCAAAGTTTTGCTCCATGTACTCAGACCATTTTTGGGAGTGGAGGAAGGAAGGCACTTTAATCTCTTTCTTTCTTGCTAGAAGCGTATTTGCTAGAAGCAATCACCCATTCTATCACTCTTCCCAGCAATCATTGTATGTTATTATTTTGCCACGTTTCACTGATTCAGGTCAAGCAGAGTGGCTACAGAGATGTATATCTGTTTCCAGACAAATACTGGGATACAGTCTGGGCACCATGTCCCAGTTATTAGTTAGACTTATTGCTTTATTTCAAGCTTTCTAGCATTTTTTTCCTGCAAAACATTCAGCTTTCTGTGAATAGTTTACTGCTTTTGAGAGATCAAAAAAACATTGCATGACTCATCACCTTTGTCGGTATTTGGTGCATCTGAGGAAAAAACTAGAACCTGGAGTGACCAAGTTCAAGTTTATCCTTCAAGTCCTGACTTCAGTGTTTCTCCCACTGCCTGTGACTATTTTACAACTCATTCATCAAGCACATGCAGCGTGTGCTACAAACTCATTCCGTTCTTAGTCATTTCAAAGCAGATCCCCCTCTGTGCCTCCCTGCAAGGCTCTGAATTGTAGTTGCCAGTGCACACTTCCCACTCCCTGGTGTCTGTGGCCAAGTGTTAGAAATGACATGGCTTTACTCTTACGGTGTCAGTGGGCAGTTGCAATTTTGTTAAATATCACTCATATTATGGGATGGTGCACAGCAGACTTTTCTCTCTGTATGACGGCAATTCCAGATGCTCACCCCAAACCAAATATCCTGGAGCTGGGTAACATATACTAAGAAAAAGCAAAAGAAGCCAGAGTCCTGGAGCTGTTGTAGGTGGGTGGTGTTAGTAATTCCAGTGGAAGTGTTTTAGCAGTAGTAATTTCAAGATATAAAAAGAAGAGGTCTCATATAAACTTGCATAACCTTTGGCTTTTATAATCTGTCAGGAAGAGCGGAAACTGCACAAGGTTTTTGTTGTGCGAAATGACTTTCTCCTTTTCTCTTCTCCCACCTGTATCAGTCAGTTGAATAAAAGATAACACCTCTTCGGTTTATTGCTGAAGCTTATAGCTACATAATGGCTCTGAGGCTGCTATAGCTGGGAAGTGAATGAAAAGCGTAGGGGAAAGAAGAACTCATTCACTGAAAAAGTGAAAACAGTAGGCACAGCAGCGAGCAATAAGCCATTGTCACTGCCCCACCTGGGCAGAGCTTTTGTACTATCGAGCTCCTGGGCAAGCCTCCGGAGGCGTGTGGCAAATCGGTGCCGGTGTGAGCAGGCAGAGAGAGCCCTTGGCCTGTGCCCCACCTTTGCAGCGGCTTTCCAGCTGCTGGGGAGCAGGCGCTGGCCCAGGCCGGGACAGCCGGGGAGCGCAGGGCCGGCAGCAGCGGTGCCGGTGGCCAGCAGATGGCAGCGGGGCCCCACGCTTGCGGCCCCTGGGCGTGCCGAAAGCCCCGGAGGTGCGGGCCCGTCTGCCCCGGCTGTGTTCTTCCGCCTCGGACACGGACGTGTTCAAGATGCGTCCCTTGTTGCAGCGAGCCCGTCTGAAGTGTTACACCGAGTAGCTCAGGGAGGGCACGGTTTTGTTCCTAAAAGCCACTGAGTCGCATCAGGCTGTTACACAGTCAGGAAATTCCCTTTGGGTCGTGACAGGTTTTGTTTTGGTGTTGGGTTTTTTTTTGTTTTTTTTTTCCTGTGGGTGTGTGTTTGTTTTTTGGTCCTGCTCAAAAAGGTTATGCTTTTTATACTGGCTGTTGTTTTACAGAACATCTTGTCAAAAAAAAGTAACGAGATTGCTGTTCTGGTTCAAAGCATTTCTTCTGAGGGCTGTTCCCATGTATGCTGTGGAAGCGCTTTGCCGAACGGGGTATCTCTGTGCTCGGAAAGGTTGTAGCTTTGTGTTACCTCCCGTGCTTTCCTGTGCACGCATTTAAACAAGGACGCTTGGAAGTGAATGCTTTTTATCTGAAATGCATCGCTAATAGATTTTTAATGTCCTGGTGGATGGACAGGTGCTGAGTGAAACGTTCCAGACAACGAAGCGCATCTGCCTCTGCCCAAACACGTAGTTCCTTTCTCTGCCTCTTCGTTCTGAGAAGTTCAGTTTGTGAGGATGTGTTTCTCTTGCCTCACTGTCCTGGTGGAAGGTGGATACCCTAAGCTGCAACGCAGAAAGCATTTCTAAATGCATCTCCCTTCTTTTTTGCTCTACAGATTGTGCTAAGTCGGGGCAGTAGGAGCTCTTTGTTCTGTCTGCAGAGTGTTATGTATGGCTCCCCAGCTTGCCTGTCTCTGGTAATTGATCCTTCCTTTCAGCATTTAATCAGTTTAGCAGGTTCAAGTGCCATCATTCACATTTATGACTGGTCCCTGAAGTAACACAGCTATTCGATAGCTGTAGTGTTGGGGGCCGAGGGGGGGAAGTGAGAGGTTATTGCAAGCTAAGTATATTAACTGAGAAAAGGGATTTCAAAAAAAACCATGCAGAAAGGTGTTGATTTTTTTTCACAAGGAAACACAAAATAAGTAATAGCATGGGAAGGATTAAGAGGATTTAAGGCTCTAATAGCCCAAACTGACTGGGGTGGATCTTAATGTGTGATTGTTAGAACTTATGGGACTTCCCATATTTTCTAGGCGACAAAACCTTTTTAATTGTCAGTTGTGTAGGGAGGAATTAATTTGGTTTATTTGGGAAATGGCATCTTGTTGCTGTTCTTTTTTTTTTTTTCTTGCCTGGCTACCATCACTGGCTGTGCTCCCAGTCCTTCCTGTATAAGATGGGTCCTTGTATTTATCAGAGTGATGCAGAGATGTCTGCAGTCACAGTGTGCAAGTGCATTCCAGAAACACTGCTCTTCTGTGTGCATGTCACTGCATTTACTGTTGGGAGGAAATAAAGTGCAGATATGCAACCAGGCCTTCAGCCCCAGACACCCTGAAATTACTGATTTGTCTTGGGACAGCTTATCCATTGACACAGTGTTCATCACTCAGTGCCTATCCCAGCATTTTTTCTTTTTTTCTAAGTGGTAATTGCCACTGCTGACCACAGATAATTAAATTCTGTATTTTTCTTCGTAGGAGATACTGTTGAACTACCTGTCATGTCCACTGACGTAATATAGACAGGTCCCAAAGAAAGAGGAGTGCAAGAGAGAGAGTGAAAAATAACAGCTTGGGGGGAAAAAAAAACCCAAACCAACAAACCACAACCCAAAATATTCATGGAAAAATAGAGTAGTCTTTGCCACGCATGCTTAGATAGGCTGTTGTATAATCTTGAAATTTAATGCAAATGTGCTTTTCCTGTCTTTGTAGTCAGCTCCTGTTAAAACTGGGTCTCAGTGCTGACAGAAAAAAAGCTGGGCTGTGTACTGGGATCGGTGGTATTTAAAGGAATTAAAATAGTTGAAAATTAATAACTGGAATAAATCCTGTGCAAACAAGTTAGATTCAAGAAGACAAATTTTGTAGAGTAATGATGTGTTTTATAATAAAAGTAATGCAAGTTCTGCTCCTCTTTGGGAAACTTTGTTGCTTGAAGAAGGTCCGCTATGGGCTCGGTCTGCTGAACGAGTTAATCTGCACTGTGGTAGACTGCTTAAAAAACCAGCTTGCCTTTTTTCTCTTTTTGTGACTTAATTTGTGTCAACTGAAGTTTATGAAACAAAAGTGCTCATTTATCCCGATAATATGGGGGGCTTTTTTGTCCTTGGGTACTATTTAAAGTGACTAGGTCTTAAATTCAATGCCAAGGCCCATGGCCTGCATTTTGTGTTGCTGTTTTGTCCCACACCTTTTCCTCAGGTCTCTCCAAACGTGCCAATTAACACTGAATTACCATTGACTGAAAACTTTTCATGGGATCATAGCCAGTGCTTGCACTAATCTGATAACTCTGAACGTGATGGTTTAATTTTGTGTATGTGTATTCAGAACATTGTGGCCTCAGCTAGCAGCATTTGGAAGCAGGAGAGGGATTTGCCAGTGGTTAGTCCAGGTTAGTCTCATGTGCTAGGTTGAAAGGCTACTGAGATATTTCTGTTCTGTAGCACTTTGACCTCAGATGTAGCCATAGAGTCATAGAATAATTTAAGCTGGAAAAGATCCTTAAGATCATCAGGTCCACCACTGAACCGTGTCCTGAAGTGCCACATCTACACACCTTTTAACTGCCTCCTAGGATGATGATTCCACCACTTGCATGGGTAGAAATTCACAGCTTACCCGGTTTTGACATTCCTGCAGCAAACTGGAGAATGACTTTGAGTTACAGCTGTGAGAAAACTGTCAGTGGTGCAGACCTTGTTTTGTGCCCTCACTCACGGGGTTCCCAAGTGTGGGTACTTGAGGTTCCTTCTGGCCTCTGCCAGTAGGTGAGAAGGTGGGTGAGTGCAGCCAATGCATCTGATCCAGGCCAGGAAGTTCCTGTCTGGTGTGGGGCTGCCTCTTCTGGGTTTGAGGGGATCTGCTGAAGGGACAGGGCGTTGGGGTTTTGCCACTGGGATAGCATCAGTTGTTGCAGTCAAAAGCAGTGAGAATCTGGCACCTGAGCAGCTCTGCAGCCATGGGACTATTGTGAAATACCTCACACAAAGAACAGTTCTTCCTCCCTTATTGCTGACCTCCATGCTCTGTCACCAAGGAAATGCAGCAGCTGATCTATTTACGCCTGGAAGATGGTTAATAAATACATATCACAGATCGTGGATGTTGAGGGAGGGAAGAAAATAAATCTTATGCTTACTAATGCTTTCCTGATTTTTGTATTTTTGAGGAGGAGCTCATGCAAGGAGACTTACAACCTAATAAACTTTTATAACCTAATAAAACCAAATAATAAGACATGAGGAAAAATCTTAGGTAGGATTTATTACCTTTAGTTTCTGCACTGCTGGTGTGAGCTGAATCCTGGCACTTCTGATCCCTGGGACCTAAAATTTTGCTGTCTCTTGATGTGGCTTATCACGTAGAGTGCTTTTGGGACAAGCTGCACTGGCTTTCCAGCTGGTGCCTCCTCTTTTTTAAAAGATAGGAGGTTGCTGGCAGGATGCCTGAAAATGTCTTAGACTTTGATAATCTGTGTTAAATATCTAGAAAGTGTTCTGAAATTCATCTGTAGAGAGAGCACTTAAAAAAAGGCACCAGATGTCACTTAACTGATGATTTTTATCACTTTTAATACCAACATTTTGTTCTGATGTGTGACTTGCTACAGTGCATCGCTTTTCTGTAAACAAGTAAATGTAAAACACTGCTCATGGACTGAGTTGCTGGAACATTCCTGTAAAGCAACAAGGATCTCTTGTCATGAGCCTTTTCTGAAATACCGAGGCAATGCTTTCTGCTGCCTTCACAACATGAATTGCAGTAGCTGCCATATGGGGAAGCCAGATCCATGCTCGGTACAGGATTCTGCACTGGGTAGGGAGCACCCTTTTGGTGGACACAGCACAGACAAAGCCTTGTGTGCAGGTAACTGTTCTGTCGTGGGCTGGCAGTTGTGTTCGTGTGCAAGGTGATGCACGCTTGGGGCGTGTTGGCTGCAGATATTTCTGTTGTTGTTTGTGGAACTGAACTCCGGCCATAGCGCTGCCTTGAAATAGGATTTTCCATTTATACTGCAGCCACATCATTTTTGCACTTTGCAGTACTGCCCCATATGTGGCGTTCTGCAGGGTACCAAAACCCGCCGAATCTCACATAGAAAGCGTACAAATATATTTATAGCTTTTGTTATAAATGATACATGAAATATTTGGTCTGCAGACATCTTGTCTTTAGCTTCCTGTTGCCATGGGCACTCATTAGTATTCCAGGGAGGCCTGGTTGTCATGGCAAAGTGTGTAGTTGTACCGTGTTCCCATGGCAACCTCCACCATTAGGTACCTTGAGCAGATCTGCTAGCAAATCTGTTTGGGTAAATCTAAGATGATCTCAGGGTAGCATTAAGGTTTTAAATAACGTTGCCATCCTCTCCCGAGGTGGTTCTCACTGCAGGTGTGTTTGGTATGTTAGGTCATGGCTGTTGGGTCAGTACAACACAGCACAGTGTTGGGCTGCAGGAGGATTGTTTTCAAAAAGCAGCACCGAGGGATAACTTGACCTCTAAAGAGGTTAAAACAAAATCGTGGTGTTGAGACTGTTTACATTTTTCACATGTTCCTGCATGTGTCTGGATCTGAGCTTGCAGCTCCTGCCTTGAATGACCTTGAGCAGTAACCACATTCCTGTGTACATCCCAGTGCATCTGAGAATTGTGCTCTTTGAATGTCTTTTTTTTCCTTACTGGGAGGAGGAAGCCAACTACCCTCTGGCACACAGCTTGCTGTGGTTTGTTTAGGGAGCAAGGTGGTACTGCTGGTGCGGAACAACACTGCAGGTGGTTAGCTTTGGATCTGTGAAGTTTTCTAGCCGCTGATGGAGAATCTGTTCTGATGTTCAAGTTGTTTAGAGAAGTGATAGACAAATTAACATCCATCAGTTCCTTGCTAATGACAGGCTGCTCACTTGTCTCAAATTTTGTTCTCTATTAGTACATTTTTTTAGTTTATGTAATGTACACAGTCAAGGAGCTGGTGAAAAATCTGTGGGTCTCTTAAATGCTCTAAAAGATGTGAAGTGCTATACATTTGGAAGGGAACTGTGCCTCTTTAGTCACAGACAGTTATGGAGATATCCCTCCAATTTCTGCTTTCAATCATAGAAAAATACCCAGCTGGATGGGATGTAGAAACCTGTCCAATTTGAAAAATCAAGTATCAAAAACGGATAATGCAGTAACCTGAAAAGTGGTGACTTGACATATCTGGGAGGATTGCGTTCTTCTTTGCCACAGAGCACAAGGCTCCCTGCAGCCCTAGAGGCTTTGTTAATTCTGTCATGGTTCTGATGGTTTCTTTGTTGTGGTTAGCAGACAAAAACACGGACTTAAAGTTCTTAAGGTGAATCAAGTTCTTTAAAGATTTAAACATTCAAAATCACTTTATCAGTTTTTGTTTTTTGGTTGGTTTTTTTTTTTCCTTTAAGCTGATAAAGTGGGTCTGTACTGATCCCTTGGCCTCTTTCCTAACTACATTTAGAATTTCAGATGTTTCTTGGAGTCTCTTCTGTAGGCTGTTTCACTGTTCAAATGTCTGTACTGAAAAAGACTTTTTTTGATACCCTTGCTTAGAGAACACCATGAAGTTAAATGTGAATTGATAATCAAATGGCCGAGTTTGTGTTCAAGCACTGCTGTCTTTCAACACACTAAAAGCTGAGAGCCAGGAAGGCCAAGGCTTTTTGTATTTCCTACGTTTCTTCAAATTGGGTTTGGCTTCCAACTGAGCCGGACAGCATGGCCTGAATCTCACCAGTACTCCTGAAAACGCTATCTCACAGTACCCTCAAACTTGATTAAGAGCAGAATGCTTCAAGTGCTTGGTTAAAAATAAACAAACCACTGTGAGAGGAGAAAAGAATATACTTTCATTTTATAAATGTGCTAAACCATTTAAAAAAATATCTTCAGCTTGGAAGTTTTGTTTGCAGTGGCTTGAGAATCTCTTGTGAAAAGCAGCTGCTAGCTTTGTTTAATAATTGTAATTTGTACGTGGGCGTAGCAACAGTTAAAACACATGGCTCCTTTGAATCAATGAATTTGGGCATTTGCAGTGACCAGGTCAGGCTGTGCTTTTGTCCTGATTGCCATTGATCCTTTGTGGAGCCTTTTTTTATTCTAGCTAGGATTTTTTTTTTTTTTTAATTAAACGGAACAAGATTTTAAAACACTGATTTATATTAAAAGGCAGGAAGTGGAGTATGATTAATCTGCACAGGGAAGAGCTGTGCTAACACGAGCAGACATTTAAGCAGCTTTTTATATATATCATATATATATAAGTCTAGAACTCAGCAGTAAAAAGTGATGGGAAGCTCATTTTTGTATATTTTCTTTTCTGTCTGTCACTCCCCCCCCC
>VZTI01000933.1:1640875-1848924 GCA_013397865.1 Struthidea cinerea | reverse complement strand
CCCCCCCCCCCCCCCCCCGCCAGTGGCTGGCAAAATAGTTTAAAGAAATGAAGAATAACTGCTGGAAATCTGGAAACAACACTTTTGAAGGAATTAAGACTGTGGGATAAATTGCCAGAATTGCACTGGGGTTGTGGGAGTTTTTAACTGGCATCACCTGCTGTAACAATTTTGCTCTACCTCTGCACGTTGCTGATATTGGGTGTGTGGGGCATTTCTGTGTTTCTTTCCATCCTGTATTCCCAGTTAGATTAAGAGAAGGGAGGATACAGGAGGAGAGTATAAAGCTGCTCAGTCATCCTCAGAGGTATAGAAACACAAATCCCAACAGACACTTGTCTGTAGCCTGCAGATTTGATGTGTGTATTTGTAAGATGAAAACACTGCTCAAGCTTAGAGCTTTCCTGAAGAGAGCTTCAGCAAGTTTTTGTTTTCTGTCAGAAACACCAGAGGCTTGCTCAGGCTGTGCCTGTGGAGGCCTTTCCCTGAAGCACTGAAATTAATGTGCAAAAGAAAAGGAGAGTCCAAAATAGCTGCTATGATACAAAAATGAATTGTGCTTCGACATTCATTCTTGTGCCCTTAACCTAACCTTGCAAGCAGAGCTGATGCTTGGCTATTTGGAAGTTTATTGTCTGTGATCTTTTACACAGAAACATAACCATTGCCTAACTGAATAACCCAACCTATTGCCTGCTAACTTCAAATTGTGAGTTTTGTTTTCTTCTGATCGACTGAAAAAAATATATTGAAAGCAAAAATCAGCCTTGAAATAGTGTTAGTCTGTAGGTGGTTCGCATGCATTTGATTTGAAGTGCTCGCTCAGAGCATGAGCAGCTCTTACAGAATGATCCTGCTCTCTACCAGGAGGAATAGAACCCTTAAGAATTCGTATGAAAAGTTAAGTTTAAGTTACGTAACTTAGGCTTTTTGAATAGTCTCTCGTGATGGCTTTAGTTGTTGCCGCAGATGTTTGTTGGTAGCAATCAGCTGTGAAGCGAATGCCAAATAAAACCTGTTGCAGGCACAGTGTGTGAACACTTCCTGTGCACTGTTTATCCACTGCCAGCAGGGGCCACAGTTACTGCTAAGTGGATTAATGGTGGCACTTCTTCATCCGTCAAATTTTAATACCACTGTGAGCGTACTGAGTGTTGGTGGAATAATAGATGAGATCAGTAAGTCTCTCCACGGCCCATCTGGGGACAGCAGAGTCCACAGTGTGTCTGTCCAGGTGACTGTTGAAGAGAGGGAAATGGCAGAGTTGCCACTTCCATGATTTGGACTTGGAAGTCTCTAGGTAAGTCATGGACACAGCTGAAAGCTGTGTGTGAGCAGGGCATCTTGAGAGGAGGGCTTGGCATTCAGCTGTGGCTGTTGGTGTGCTAAGCCATTTTCTGGGTTGTAGCTTGGCTTTTCTTAATTTTCTTTTTTTTTTCTTCTTTCTCCTCAGCAGTGAATGAACCATGGGCTTTATTCATCTGATATCTAAATAGATATTCCTGTTGATGAGGGTGTAGAGAGTTAATTGCATGACATTAGACATAGTCTGTTAATGTGCTATGTCAGCTGTTTCTTTTAAAATAAATGTTAATTATGCATGGGTGAGGGGGAAGGGATTTGGTAAAATAAACCTTATGCAATGATACCCATGGAATTTCATGTTTGCCATTATTTTTTCCATCCTAGTATTGATGATGCTCTCAGACAAGCGCATTTTTAGTAGAAGTTAATTACTCTTTCCTGAAAAATACTGGAAGTAAATTGTGTGGCATGGGATGACTTTGATTTATTTTCACCATTCTACATGCTATAAGTCACTAGCTTTTAAAAATAGGAAGTCTGAAGCTAAATATCTGGTATACTTATTAGGAACTTTCTGATTAGCTATTAATTAGCATGCCAGTAGATTGCAATGAAATGTTAAACTGGAGGCAGAGCCTGCTTGCAGGTCTGTAGCTGAGCAAACATGTAGATTGTCTAATGCACACAGCACTTCTGTACAAATTATTAATGCAAAGGAAGGCAGCAGCTTCAGTCTTGAAAGAAATTTTTCATTTTTGGCTGAGCAATTAAATCCAAGCCAAACAACCCAGACAACTTAAATCATACAACATTCTAGAAGTTGTAGTCATGTTATATGTTAAATAAGAATCATTTTATGTATTTATTATTATGGTACTAGGAAAGAAGTTGCTCTTTGTCTTTATAATATTTTTGTTTAAGAGAAAATCCTTTTTGCTCGGTGATAATGCCATTTCATCAACAGTCTTAGAATATTAATCATGTTTTTAAAAGCCTTACTAAAATGCAAGTTAGAATTAGGTGTCAACAACTGTTACGGTGTCTCTAGGGGCACTTCAGATGGTTTGGGTGATCTCCCAGGTGAGCACTCCTGAGACAGAAGATTGCTTTCCCTGAACTTGGCCTGAACAAACCAAGTTCTCATTTAGTCCTTGCTGGGGTGAGATTAAAAGTGTGGCTTGCACTGGAGTTAAAAAACCCATAAAGGAATTTCAAAGACTTGGACTTCAGGCTCTGACTTTCGTGAAGTGTTCTACTGCATAAATATGGAGGAAGAGAGAGGGCACAGAGGGGAGTGTTGAGGGGATCTGTCATTAGTTGTCGTGCAGTTATCTAGAGAGAATTCCAGAAACGGGTGACTCATTTTCCTGACTGTGCTCTGCATCTCCAGCAGCAGCAGCAGCAGCGTGCTCAGCAGTGGTGGCTGAGTGAGAACACTCTGCATTCCGCAGTTGTGGCAGCAGCTGCGGACATGTGGCAGAGGAGCAATGCTTTGAAGCTGGTGTTCAGGACTGCCTGTGCCAAGGGCAGCCTTGGTAGGGTCGGCATCTCCGATTGCAGCCAGTGGAGCTGCAGGATGTGCCTTCCAGCACGGGGCTTTTAACCCTTTCTTACGGCAGGCGTGGATGCAGAGATAAACTGGAAGCAAGTGTAATCTTGCAGGAGTGCTGCTTTAAAGCTGAATTGTGGGGGTGTCTCTACATCAATAAAGAGTATAATCATGCGAGGGTGGCTTTTGTTGCTGAGGGAACCCTGAAACCTGAGCGAGGATGTGATTTCTGTCTGGTAGCAGATGCTGTGGTGACTCACAGCAGTGTGAGTGCAGCACTGTGTGGGGCAGCTGACCAAGGTGGACACAAACTCTGTGAGCACACAGCTGGGAGCTAGTGGCACATCTTGGGTGGGACAGCTCAAAAAGGAGTTTTCTACTGTTACTACATACTCTTTAAGTCTGTTTTTTTCCCAAGAAGAATGCTCTGAATAAAAAAGCCATTTTAAAATGGGAATAAGAAAGGACTGTAATATGAAAATGTCCAGCTATAGAACTTGGGATGGGACCTGCATTCACTTCATATAGTGCAATGCAATCTGTGTGGGAACCTTGAAATAGAAATATGAACACTGCCCCTACTTACCACTTGCAGAGAATTCTCCTTTAGTCTAAGCATTGGGCAATAGTGAAAGGAGGTTGTTCCTTCTGGGAATTGAGCCCTTTATTCAAAATGTAGTTCAGCGACTGAGCTCAAGAAGAATATCCATTAGGTAGCAGTAATAGCACTTATATCTCCTTTG
Organism: Struthidea cinerea; assembly: GCA_013397865.1. Taxonomy (NCBI): domain Eukaryota; kingdom Metazoa; phylum Chordata; class Aves; order Passeriformes; family Corcoracidae; genus Struthidea; species Struthidea cinerea. Next base: position 1,845,327 of record VZTI01000933.1, on the reverse strand, counting down.
CTGGATTCCAGCTACTAACTGGCAAGACATTAAAATGCTACAAAAGCCTGTGTTGAAACAGGACCAGGTACATCATGTCAACATTTAAAATGTACCAGTTCCGAGTGACCGAGAGCTCCTCAGAATTCATCCCTCAGCTGAAGGCGCTGCTGCTAACTTAGAGGAGAAGTAGTAATCTTCTGCAAAACGTGCAGGATTTTCAGAAAGAATTGCTAATCTATGCCTGTTTTCTCTGGCTACTCGTGTTAGTGAGTAATAGGACTAACCTGAGCCCCCATGTGATTTCAGAACAGACTGCAGGGTGTGAGAGGGAGTATGTGACAGAAAAGGCCCTGGGGACCCTTAAAACATCTCCCAGCAGTGTTACACTTTTATTATTGTTGAAATGTAAAAGCAGTAAGTCAAATGATTGTGTAAAACTTTTACTCCAGCTTAAAAATTCCAGAGTTCTACCAACGGCACAGTTGAATATTTTGTTTAATTGAAATTGCTGTTGAAATTGGATATTCTTCTTGTCTGTATCTTAAAAAGGTGTTACCAAATTGGTCTTCTCTTTATTGGGTTGGCAAAGCTTTTATGTGTGACTGTGCGTAGTTCAGTGTAACTGGTAGTGTCTGGCACACAGTGACTGTTCCAGGTAATGGGAAACATTGGATATTTCAAATTCCTTCTGATCATGGAGCAAATAACATGGTAGACCTTGTCTGGGACGTTTAACCTGGAGTCAAGCTCTTTAAAGATGGAAAGTGATTAAGTTTCTTTCCTCAAACATACTATCTCCACTACCTGTGGAGAAAAAAGCAGTATAACAGACATCAGTGAAGGTGTTAGTCAGGCTTAGAGGTGCCTGTTCCTGAGTATCAACCTAAAATCAGTATTTCGCAAAGCACCATTCACAGCCATGGGTGCATCTCTGTATTTAGCATTGTATTTAGGCCTGGGTATTACAGCACCGCTCAGCAGAGCGACCGTGGGCATGGACCTGTACTGTGGTGCCTTACCTGCACCATCTGCTGCCCAGTGCTTCCACAGAGGCCAGGATCTCTGCATCTGTGCTCTGTCAAACTCTGCTTGTCTATTAGACAAGGCACACAAGCAGCTGCAGCAAGTAGCGTGTTGTAGTTCTGTCATTTACCGAAACTTCAGTGTAGCCTAAAAGTAAATGAAGAGAAAATGAATCAAGAGCAAGAAGAGTCCAGCCTATAAAAAAATGTCATAATTCAGAGGACTCCTTGTATTTCACAAGTGCTTCTGTATTTACAGAAAGTACAGATGTATTCCACTTCTCCCCTCACCACAAATCTGCAACCCAAATCCCTCAACTTCTGGTTTACCAGAGGAGATTTTATAGATGTCCATGTGATAATGCTGGGAACCTTTTGTTTTTATTAGCATAGTTTTGCTTATGGTATTATTAGCTATTTGTTATAGATAGTGCAGTAAAGGTGACTAAAACAAGGCATTAAGATAAGGTATTGCAAGGATTGTGTTACTCATGAAATATAACACAGGTTTTTTAGGGCAAAGAGTTTGCTCTTCAGATGGAGAGCGGCAAAGGCGTTTATTGCGCAGTCAGAATTCCCTAAATACCAGCACCCAACAGGATATCACATCATATAAACAGGAAAGATGTTCACCACAGTGTCCCCCAATCACCTGGGGTATTGCACAGATTTTACCTAGTATGGTAATAGGCAAACAATGCCCTAGAAGGCCACAAACTACAATTAACACTTCTCCTAGGCCCAGTCTGTCCATAAACACACAATCCTCTCTCAGTCCATCCCCGGTGACCTGGATGCACTCCCAGGGTCACCTCCAGGCCCAGGACAGAGGCCCTCTCTCTGATCCTCAGGGCCTGTCTCTCTTCCAGCACATAGTGCACTCCAACAGGAACCTTAATTATAAAGCTGTCAAAATAACACTTTTTTCCTAATGCAGTTTCTGCATTATATGGAGGCTGACATTCCTGTGGAATGTAAGCAGCACAGTGAAGAGCTAAGTTCTTAGTCCTTTTGGCCACAGATACACTGTAATGGTTTGTTCCTCTGTCACCGATGCTCCAAGGATTGATTTGCTTGGTTTTGTTGAGCTGCAGCTCTTGAGTAACCAGAATCTTGTCTGGGGATTCAAACATATCCACTACAAGCATTTCATTGCTTCTTTGCATATTTTACTGTGCAGCCTCTTGACTATTAGGCCACTAACATAAGGACTGGATTGCTTTACCTCTGTGCCAAGAAAAGCTCCAAGTGCTCACACTGGCGAGAAGCTTGTGCTCACCAGCTAGGTGAAGTCCTGCTATATATTCCCCAGGTGCTGGAGAGGAATGTTCTCCTCCCTCTGTGCATTCTCTTTACCACAGGCTTTACAGTATCCCAGGTGACAGAAAACTGCACAGACTGCACAGATCCCAGCAAACACTGAGTTCTGGACTCCTGTCTGTCTGGCTGGATTTTTCTCATACATTTCATCATGTGGGTTGCAAAGGTACTGCAATTTCTCTTTATACCTTTCCAGTTTTTTGCAGTGTTTCTTCCACTTCTTTGGCAATCAGTCAGGAGTTCCGTGCTTTTAGCTGGTCTGTAATTTGTTCTCAAATCTAACGTGCTGCTTGGTTTACAGAAAGCTGTAATAACTGCCAAAGCAGCATATGCGAGTGACATGAACAGTATTGTAGTAAGCAGCCAGCTACACAACCAGCTTAATTCATCCCTCACTATGGGAGAGTGACAGTTTAGCATATGGCCAATCTCTTCAGATGCTGGTTTATTTCAAATATATTTAGGACTATTTAGTTCTTCCATTTGGGAAGTAGATTGGAGTTGTAAAGCAATTTCTCCTTAAGCTTTTTGACTGGTCTTTGGTGGTGTTCAGATCTCAGAGTTAGAGCTGAATTAAAGCTGCTTCTTTCATGCTGTAGGAGAATGGAAAAATGGAAACATGAATTATTCACTAGGGATTATAAAGACCTCTTCAGGTTCATTAAGGATGGATTGTTGAGTGATCTGTGTAATGTTTTGCAGAACTTATAAATTAGAACCACAACAGTATTTATAGAGGCAGAACCTATTGTTTGTTTAGAATTATAGCCAAATAATTGCTGAAGGGTTTATGGTTTGTAGTGAGAAAATTGTAATGAGTTGTTCAACAATGCTGTTTGACTTCTATTTTTTTGCTGATTATTAGTAAAGTGTTTTGTATTCAAATTAAATCATGGGATAAGAACTCAAGACATAATGCGAAAATATTTTATTCTTCATTGCTGGGGTTATTGTACAAAAACCATTCATTTGGGAAGGGCAATACTCTGAGCTACTTGTATTTTCCTATGAATACGGAGAATTAGCTGATCTTTAGCTAGATAGTGCTGATAGTACATTCTGAATTCCCACCATTTCAAAATAATTGCTGCATTTCTTTTGTGACAAAAACTAAAGCAAGTGTTGAGCTTAGTTTCTTAAAGGAGTTTTAAGTAACTTGTAGAAATGAGTAGTGGAAAATGAGCAGTTCTAGGCAGTGTTCTCTCAGTGGGACTGTTTCTATAATAAAGTTGGTATTTTTGCTCAGTTGATATTCAGTCTGGCCAGTCAGTGACAGTAAGGCACATACTTATTCTAGCTAAATTTTGCCACATTTCAAACTTTATTCACAATGAAAGCAGAGATTCGTCTGCAATTTAAAGCTTGGCTAAGTGTTTTGTAGTGGATATGGAAATTAAACACCTCAAAGTGAGCAGCTATACTGTGGGAATACGTAAATACTATTTTAAAAAACCCAACACAACCAAAGCCCAACTACAAACTCCAGATAACTTCTGAAATAAAAAAACACCCCCAAACCCTCTTTTCATCTTAACAGCTGGGCTGATCAAATAATCTCTGTATATTTCAAATAGATATAGGAGAGCAAATAGAACAATGTTCTTTGCTGGAATGTGTTGGCATTCTTTTTTGATTCTTACATTTCCTTGTATTTTGAGCTGGAGAATTGGAACAGATGGACTTCCATAAAAAGCCAGTGCTTCGTTAGATTGGCAAGTTCAGCTTTCTGCATTTTCACCTGAAGAACTGAGCAGTTGGATAGTCCTAACTCTGCAGAGATCCAAGAATGATTGTGGGGCCTTGTGTCCTAACTCCATGATACCTGCTTGGCCTCTTTCCCAAACCCTGCCAAGAAATTGTTTATGCAGTCATATCTCTGACTGCTCTCCTTGCTGAAAAGCATTTGGTCGAGCACTGTGGGTGGCACCTCAAATGCAAAACTCAGAGATGCTTGAAGGAAGAGCATGCCGAAGACCATGGGTCTGTCTCTTTACTGTTGTGGGGTTTTTTACCTTGTGGTTTTTTTTTTCTCTGAAGGCTTCATCTTGTAGTTTCTTTAGGTTTTGGCAGAGCTGCAGGGATGTCACGCTCTCTTTGGTGCTGTGCAGGCATTTCCTTCTGCATAGCATCTCCATATTTCACACCCTTTAACTTTATTTTTTCTTTTCCTTTTTGAGGGACTTAATCTTTTGCCCTATGATACTGCGTGGATCTCCTCCGAAAAACTGTATGAACAGATTTACAGGACACACAAATTTTTGTAACTTTTTTAATGTAGGACCCTGGTTTATGCAATATCCCGATGACATAATGAGACTCCATCACTCAGTGGGATGTGAAACACTGTGACGTTAGTCAGCTGTGCGGTGTATCTGCGCCTTCATACTTCAGATGCTGATGCTCCACTTGTATTTTCTGTAAGTGTAGTGAGTGCATTCCTGGGATCTTTGTTGCAGAGTGCTCGTGGCCTTTGGATAGCAGAGCCTACTAATGTTATCTTCGCATTTAAGCATTGTGTTTTATCTGCTACTATGGAGATTGTTCTACCAGCTTTAACTGTCTTCAATCTAATTTCTCTGTTTTTAGATATACCACAAATTCTACCCTCCAGGAAACCCTAGAAAGGTAAACCTCAAAAATCCCACTTTTGTTCATTCCGTGGGTTTCAGTGTTTAAACAAAGAGTGTTTGTTTTGTTTTTAACCTCAATGTCCTGCTGTAGTGCTGAGCTTACCACTGGAAAACACAGAGAATGCTACACGGTAGAATTTTGGGGGTTGTCTGATCTTTTTGAGTGCTTGTAGAGAATGTCCTTACCTACAGTCTTTTGTCCTCGCTATTTTGGAGCCTCTTCTAATTAGAAGATCTGTGTTGCTGTTGTGTTCCACATCAGAGATGTTGCTTTGTTTATGTGAGTAAATCAGCAGCAACTCTTCACATGAACCACGTGGAAGACACTATTGTTTAGGAGAGCTGGTTTACACAGCTTTGGTGGAACAAGAACATCCTGACTAAAGACCACTTGCTACAGAATTTGCTTCTTCTTAAACAAAAATCCTCCGTCAGTCATTTGAGCTGTGCTCACTGGTGGTTGAAAGCAGTTTTGTTCCATGTCCATGCTTAGGAAATAGCAGTTCTGCAGTTATATCTTAAGTGTTCAGCCATGTCCTCGTCAGTTGAATGTGCAACTATTCATCACTTCAAAGAGAAAGGTATGTTCTACTCTTACGCCTGTGTTAGTAGTGCATAGTGTCGGCATAATGAATAATTAGTCCCTTTCCTTCTAAAATACCACCTGAAAAATGTGTGGGAAGTTTATAGTTCTCAAATGTGCGACTTCTTCCTTATTCCCTTGGGTTTAGTCCAGTAATGCCCTGGTGTTCATCATTTTCTCTTGGGTTAGAATAAGGTGAACAAAATAACCCGATTCCAGAAGTGGTGGACAGGAACGTGTTTGCTCCTTCTCTCATTTCTTTTCCCCCATCTGTTTTTGGTGGGTTTTTTTTCCTTTTGCCTGGGTAACATTTATCTTAGCTGTGTTCCTTGGCAAATTAAAAAGCAAGACAGAGAATGATTTACTGCACAGAGAATGATTGACTTCAAGGTATATTTCTCTGGTTTTGTACTGCAAGTGGACAGAAGTTGTTCCTCCTGGTTGCCACTGTCATCTACAGAAGCAGATGTGAGCACTGGGGCTGTGGGAGTCGGGTGTTTACAGACCTGTGGCATCATCTGCTCAGCTGCTTATGCTGACTGCATACCTCAGCTCTGCCTTTGTTCTCCTAACGTGTGGAAAATGCTTACTAGAATAAATGCCTTTTGTTGTATTGGTGCATTTCTCTTCTTCAATAAAAGCATTTGGCAGAACTGTCTCCTACTTAAGTTTCAGATTCCCTGGACTGTGTGACACGTTTAAAGTGTCAAGCAGTGCAACAAGCTTCAGTGGACAAGTGTCACCCAGTTTTCCATGCTATGTTTTTGTTTTGTGTTCTAAGTGTGAAGGTTTAGAAGTGCTCTGAATTTTGCTGTTGCAAACACTGTACATGGTCACCCAAGTTACTCTGAGCTGAGAAGGATGAAGACTTGTCCTGCAGCTGCCACCTTCTCAGTAGAAAAGAAACATTCTTGATCACTTCCAAACCTTCCAAGCAGCTGCACTCAGCTCTCACACTGACATGGTGACATGAACTGGTACAAAAGTCTCTTGGCAACCCTGCTAGAATTTTAAAAGTGTCATAAATTTAAATAAGGCAAGAATTTTGCAGTGTGAACTGGGGAGGAATCGGAGGGTAGAGAAGTAAATGGCTGGAGCTGGCACTACTTGCCTTTAATCCCTTTTCCGTGTTCCAGCTGGGACAATATCACATGCCTTCTGCCGAGCTTAATGCATGCACTGGAAGAAGCATGGCTCTTGTTTTTAATCTTCTTGGGGACTGGAAGCCCCTTTGAATGCTCTGGTAATCCACTTCCCACGAGAAAGAAGGGAAGAAAGAGGAAGGCCTTTTTATAACTTGTTTTGGTTTTTTTGATGGATTTGGGCTGTTTTGTTGGTTTTTTTTGTTTGTTTTTTTTGCCAAGGTTGGTTGTATAATTGTTGGGTTCTGTGCAACAAAGCTTTTGAATTGAGGAAGCTGAATCTGGCTGTTGTTAGCCTTGCACCTGCTGCAGTGCTGTGTAGTGAACTTGTGCTGCTGCTTCCCTGTCGTGTTGTGCTCACACCTAACCTGAAACTGAACCTTGCACTGCCTGTCCTGAGGGCGGGAAAGAAGGAAGAGTGGGATTTTCCAGCCAACAGCCAGAAATGTTCCTGCTTAGCAGTCATTTCTCTTCTTTTGCTTTCTGCTTATCCCCTCGTAGCACTGCCCAGTGGGGACAACTGACTGGTGACTACTCATGGTGGGAATCTCCAAGTTATGCTGACCAATGAGGGCCATTTTTCTTCCCAGTTCTTGTGCCCACACTGTCACCATGCATGAGGCCTGTGTTTGTCCCGAGTTCTGCTGCAATATTCGGTTCCTATTCTTGTTCCCTTGAAGGCTTAGAGTAGAAATGACTCCAGCATGTGAGTTACTGTATGTCTTAATAGCTGAGGGAGATACGTTTTCCTTTAGATTTCCCTGACAGAAGTTTATGTTAACAAACTAGTTTCAATTTGCTTGTGATTAAAGTAAGATGGAATATAAAACATATTATAAATAAGGTGAAGCTTAAAAATATATGAAGATTTCACAAAATTGTGAAAAGAGCTAAAACCATTTTAGTTCTTTACATTGTGTATTTTTAAACTGACAGTCTTTGAAAATGTAATTGCTTTCTCTTTGCCTGACATTAGGGATGTTCTTTTTATTGTTGTTCAGAAGGTTATTTCTTACTGTTACAGCTTTAACTTGTCATGACTCAATGCAAATTCCAGCATTTTACTTACTTGAAGAGCTGATGTTTGAGACGAAAGCTTTTTTTTTCATTACTTAAATTACATATTTGTGTGGGATGAGAATCAGATGGCAGCATTTTAGAAATCTAGTTCACCACTTCAGTCTTTTGTGCCAGTTATCTGTCTGGTCAAGACTGTGATACAGAGGCTTGGAAATTAGAGTTGGCATCTGTAGGCCTCTCTGTTTAAAGCTAAATTGAGTTAATAGAAACAGCCAGGAGTAAGGACTGGAAAAAACCAACCCAATCTCCAAGGCTGAGAGTTGGAAGGCAGTGGCAGGAGGTGACACGTGGGCAGCGGTGCACAGCGTGGTATGTGCAAAGCCATGGAGGACAAATGGGCCTTGCAGAAACCCTGGAGAATGATTGAGCACTGTTAACCTTTATATGGTGTTTGCTGATCCAGGTGTATGCACTGCCAGACCCTGGAATTTGGGAAGTGCAAAAGTTGTTTTGGTTTGTTTGTTTGTTTTTTAACCTTGCACCTAGCAACTGAGGAGCCTTTCGGGGTCTCTGTGCAGGAAGTTGTGGCACAAAAAAAAAAAACCCACCAAAAGAATTTTCAGGAAAATATGCTGACTTTAAAAACATAGTATTTGTCTTTTACACTTTTGCCATATAATGTTTTATAGCTGGGATCTGTGCCTGGGCAATAGAAGGTCCCTTCTCCAAAATTAATTAAGCTTTATTGTCAGCCAGTGGAAAGAAGAAAAATTCAGTGTCAGCAGTGGTTCTTCAGCTGATAGTAAAACCGCTCCTGGCAGTGTGCACTTTATATTGCCTTTTTAGCTGTGTTCATACTTAGCCTTGATGTGCATCAGAGGTCTTTTGAGCTCCTTTAGGAAGGTAAAAATATAATGTAACTGCGCAGCAAATGAATGGATTTTGCCTTTTTTGTGCTTATGCTTATTAGAAGTCCCCGAGGAGGCTGTTACTAACACAGAGGGTATTTGCATGTTCCTGTACTTAAAAGCTACAACCAAGGTTTTCAGTTGTAAGATAAACATTTATTTTATAAACTGTAAAGTTCTACTCAGAGCACTGCAATCAGAAGACAAAGATGTACTGATTGGTAGGTAGAGGCAATGTTAAGGATTTAGTTTTAAATATCTGAGCCTCACTTGATGTAAAAAGGACAACTTACTTAAAAATTTCACAAAATTGTATGTAAATCATGTGTGAGAATTGGGACACGTGGAGTAATTAGATGCAATTTGCTAGGTGGTAAACCAGGGAAATGTTCCACAATTGTGTGTGTTTAAAAAGCATTATCATAATTGTGAGTTCCAATTTAAGTTTTGTCTGCTGTGCAAATGTGAAAACTCCTAACCATGGGGGGAAGGAAGGTATTTTTTTTAAATATTCAGGAGTATAAACCAGTGAGCTAGCACAGCTATTTCTGACAGTGGAATATTGCTTTAGCTGGGAACTTACTGTACACTATTCCTTTCAGAACATTTTCATAAATACCATTAATGGTTCTCAGCAAGACAGGCTGTTCTTTCAAGTTTTAGTTAAATCTGGTTTGTCTTACTCCATGCAGTCAGACAATCATGTAGTAAATAGGAGCAAAAATTGCAAAGCCCCTTGGTAATTAAGTACCACAGAAATGTTGTGGTAGTGGCCATCAATAACATCAGCAATCAGCAGAATCCTACGCATTTATTTTCTCCTAGTATCAGTGACCTGTGGCTTGGGGCAGTTTTTAACTTACTTGGCCTTTTGAAATTAAGTGTTTTCTAGTGGTTGTTACTTTCTGTATTCCTGTATGATGTGGTTTTTTCAGGAGGGATAAAACCCCAACCCAGTAACAGTTGTTAGCACTTTCTGCCTTTCTCTCAAACAGATTGCCATTTTGAATTTTTCTCCTCTAATAACAGGACCATTTTCTGTTTCGTAATGCAGCAATTTCATATGCAAAGTGCTGGGCAGGAGGTTTATATTCCAACATACTTTCCTGGCTTCTGAAGTAACAGGGCAGAGCGATGCCCCAGCAGAAGGTGGCAAAGCTGCTGGGCTGCCCTCCAAACTTCCACTGTGGGATCGCTTTGCCCCATCTGGGCAGCACCTGTTGGGAGAGAGGTAGTAAGTGAAACCTCACTCCAAGCAGTGGCTGCTCACAGAAACAACCCCCCCAAGGACAGGGAAAGCCCTGCACTCTAACAAACCTTGTCTTCAGCAACGTCAAGAGATCACCCAAAAGGAGGAAAGAGAATGAGTGAAGTTTGCCTGAAGATTCAGGGGTGCCAGTCACTTGGGGCAGTCTGCTTTAGACATGCAGATGACTTTGTACTTCTTATGAATAGAAAATATCCTAAATTCTCACATCCTGCCAGTAGCAGAACTGCCTGGCTTCCTCGGAGTGGGAGACAGGGAAGTCTTCTGTCGAAAGAGAGAGAAGCTGTGTAACTTTTATTGGGATTTTTTTTTTTTCAGTTAGGTCAGAATCGTGAAAGGATTTCATTCCTTCCTGTTATCCCTTGAGACAAAGGTGAGGAGCAAGATTGCTGCTAATCCAAAGAGTATGAGAAATTGAAAAAATATGGTCCCAGAGTGGTTTAATAGAGGATGAACCCAAAGCTTTGGAGCCTGTGAAAAGGAAATTCAAGTAGTAACTGCTTTGTAGTGGTAGTTTGTGACCAAGAAATGATCTGCCATGGAGGGCAAGAAGGTCCAGCTGCAGAAGGAGCTGCGCTGGCTGGGAACAGGACTGTCAGAAACAGAATGGATCGTGTATGGGACTAGAAAAATATGATGGCAGCTCTCCTTTATGCATATAAAGTAATTGTGTACTCATACAAAGGGAAAGTTGGGATTGTGTTTCTAGAGAAATTCCTCTGTCTGTGTTCAGCCTGATTAGAAGTAATCAATTATCTGATAAGCTGTTATAAAAAGTGACCAATGCTGTCCATTTTGAATTTATTAAAAATACTGACAACTTGAAACAGCTTTTGCTAGCAAATTCTTGTATCTTGAACTGAAATAGTTATGTAAATTGGAACTGTTTCAGTCCTTAAAAGGTGTTGCATACACTGCATATGCTAAAAACCTTCGCTTTTTTCTCCACACATGTTAACAATAATGATGTAGCCCTGAAGCATTTATGACCTCCCCTGGAGTTTAAGAATCAGATGGGGTTGATCAAATCACTTAGTGATTTTGTAAAGATTTTGAAAATGGGCATCTCAAGTATAACGTTTCTAGCTAATGGTCATTTGGACTTTCACTGTAAGTTAAACTGCTTTTCTGGCAGCGAAATTGTATAAATAGAAGCTGAAATTGCTCTGAAGCACAAGGCCACATGCAGATAGTGAAATGTGAACCTTACTGATGCAACTTACGGGAAGCTGCTCCTGGTATTGCCTCCTGTTATCAGAACACACGTCGGTTTTGGTGTTGGAGGCACTCGAGGCCCTTCTTGCAGCAAGGAGATCCTGTAAGAGTGTCTGTATAAACAACATGGAAATGGCGTGTGGATAATGCAGCAGGTTTTGTCCTGAGGAAAAAAACCAGAGGGTTGAAAAGGTCCTTTAAACAGGAGTGCTGGTTCATGTGGCACAGCAAAATATCCAGAAAGTGGGAATATTTTTCCTTCTGGTAATGATCCACTGCATTGTTAGGGCTTAACTAGTGAGCTAATTGAAAAGTAATACTAAAGCAAATTGTTTCAAGGTCAATGCCAGAGCTCTCAGTCTTTTCTTGCTGTTGTTTCTCCTGCTTAGAATAGAAAAGGATATGTAAACCAAACATTTAACTGAATGTTTTGACACTTTTTTTTTTTTTTTTTTTTTTTTAAGTTCAGGTTTACTGTTGAGGGTCTGCTTCTCCTGAGAGCTTCCAGATTAATGACAGTGAAGTTCAAGCACTGAACAGAAATGAGAAAAATAAGGAAATGAAATTAAGAACTCAGTTCATAGTTGTTATAGTAAAAATTGTACCAGTAGGTCTCCTTTAATGCTCTATGGCAGTTTCAGTTGTTGATGAATGTAAAGAGGTTTCTTTTTTCTAAGATGCTTTCATGGTTGTAGTAATTCACCAGTTTTGAGCTTGAAAAAACTTCATGCTAATTTCTCACATCGAAAGTTTTAGAAAAGCAGTGTTTGTTTTGAGGAGGTTACGCACGAAACTGAAAGTTGACCAAATATCAACTTGTGAGCCTAAAAGTCATTAGAGAAGGAGGCCACTTGTAACAGTAGTGGGAAGCGAGCACTCTGGTTTGAATGCATAAGGGAAAGATTGGGCAGCCCTAAAGGTTAACAGTTTAACTGTTTTGGTTTTTCAAACTCAAATCTATTTGCTGGTGTTGAAACCAATGCCAGTGTTCTCACTTATGCCATCATATGGATTACTTGCACCTATGAGTTACAGGTTTTTAACAGCTTTGGCTAGAAAGCAGCAAATAATACTCTCATGTGCTCCAGACAACATTGTGACTTTTATTTGCCATGGAAAATGACACTAAATGTGATGGTAAAATGCTCTTTGGAGGCCAGAGGAGTTGATATTTCTGAATATTCCATGTATGAATCTTGTTTGGTGTGACTGAGGAGGTGCAGGTAATGATGCTTAGCAGCTCTCCATACTGAAATGAGACGATGCAAAGCCCTTGGAGAGGTGGAGCAAGATAAGGATCCCAGTCTGGGGAGAAGGAAAGAGCTTTTCAGCTCCTTGTTTACCTCTCCAGTCAGTTTCTTTAAATTCTGTGGGAGCCAGAGGCTGCTGTGCTGTTGCTGCCAGACACTTCTTCAGCAGATCCTTGACTTCCACTGGCACATTGAAAAGCTGAGATGATGCATGTTGTCCTTATGTTAATTTTTTTCTCCAAAAGCCTTGGAAAAAAGCATCTGTCCTTCCAGCACATACTTAGACCAGCACAATGGCAGGGACTCCTCATGGGAATTTATGACTGGCACTGCAGAAAATTCCCAAGGGAGCTTTATGTCCATTAGATAATTGGTGAGCACTGAAGAGTATTTGAGTAAATGTTTTGTACAGCAAAGTAAAATACACTTTAGAGCCCTAGGGAAGAAGGCTGGTTGAATAAGATTGTAGCAGTGGATTGGATTGAGAAAATAAACGGTTTTTAAGTTTAAATTCTTGACCAGAAGGGGTTTTCTTCAACATTTTTGTGCCTTGAGGGGGTGCAAACTTTTCTATATCCACTAAGTGTCTGGTTACCTGGTGTTTGCAGCAGAAATAGCCAAGTTTTCTTTAACCCTGAAAGCCTGTTGAAACTGGAGGTTATTATCCCTTAATAGGACAGTTAGTTGGCAGTAGGATTGTAAGGTCTGGTATAATGATCTTTTCCTATCTCAAATTTTGGCTAAGGTACTGTATCCTTTCAGGTATTTCCTAAAAGGAGTGCTGGAATCTTTTCAGCGTCTGCAGAGAGTCTGGAGTCCCAGCACTGAGGTTTCTGCATGTAATGCATCAATATTACTTGCTGTGAGTTTTGATTGCTGCCACTTAAATAATACAGTATCATGAAGGGTGCTTTTTAAATAAACCTCATCCTCCTCATCCCAGCCTCTTGGAGAGATCTGAGTTTTTACTACTGGACTTTTGGATTCAGGGAACATGCTTTCATTTGTACATTAATTCTCTGGCATCATTTCCAAGGTTCTTTGAACGCTGTGGTGCTCATTTATAGATTTTTAATTTTTCCTCTACATTAGAGTTACTGTATTTTTCCTGTTTGTAACAGTGTAGATTAATCTGAAGTGAAAAGGAGCCTGAATTATTACAAAGAGCTGTTCAGCAGCAAGAAGAGTTATTTGTTTTGTGTGGATCATGAGAGGAGAACCCTTTTTCCCCACGGACTACCTTCTGCAATGTCATGCTGCACAATTTCTTTTCTAGCATGGCTCTTCACCTCTTCGTCTGTTTATCGGAGTAATGAACGTGAGTGTTTCTGGGAGAGGGTGGGGCTGCACCTTAAAAGTGCAGCACACAAACTTCTCAATTCCATCAGCCTGGCAGCACTACCACACTCGGCGTCCCTCTCGAGTTGTGTGGCTGCTGCCACAGCTGCACCACGAGCACCGTGTGAATCACTTCAGTCCTGCTGTGTTCTGTGCAGCAGCTTCCCTGGTCTCAGGCAGACAAAGCTCTTTCCCTTTCCTGCTGCTTTCTCTCACTTAGGCAGTTCTGCAGTGCCACTGTGAAAGCTGCAGATGTGGAACTCCTTAAGTGCACACTGAGTATTGCTCTTGCATGCATAAGATGGATATGCCATAATGACAAAGTGCATCTTAACATTTCAGCTGCTCAAGTAGAGGCTTCTTTCTCCCTCTCGCCTTCCGGCTGATAAGAGGAATAGAAAAATAAGTTGGGGATAAAAAGAACATGTTGGTTATAGCCATTTTTAGCTGATATTTTTCCTTTCAATTATTTGGATCCATCCAAATACAATTTTAAAAAAAATTTGTTTCTATTTCCTGAGTATTTCCTGATTTACAAAACCATTTAATCCTCATGGTGAAGATTTCAGAATGTCAGACCTCCCTCAGGCTCCCTTCTACAGAGCATAATACTGCAGCATAGTTTCTGGCTTTGGCCATGAGGCCTGTGCAGGGGCTCCAGACAGCAGTGATTGTCCTTGGCTGGTGTTCTCCAGATGCCCACCCAGCCCCTCTCTCCCTGCTCCCCCTCAACAGGAGAGGGGGAGGAACTAAGAGGGAAAAGTTTGTGGATGGAGGTAAAGGCAGGGAGTTCACTTGCCAATTACCATCATGGGCAAGACCACTGAAGAGTTGGGGGACATGATTTTCTTTCTAAGATGGAAAATCCGTATTGTTTATGACCAGATTGATTTGTTTTTGCAGAAACCAGACAAGGACAGAGTCATGTACACCTGCCCCCCACCCCATGTGCTTCACTCTTTCCTTTGGTGGGCCTTATTCCTTATTCTGACCTTAAAGGAAAGGCAGTTTTAGGTGGTGCTTGTCCGTGTTTTTTTTATTTGTACATTTTAATAGAGAATCTTTTGTGTAGTTCCAGGTTTGAAAAGATTCTTGGAAGTTCTATAGACGTAGAAAAATTGAATTTACTGATGGTGTTTGTTTTCAATCTTTGTAATGTGTGTTAGGCACAAAGCCGTGCATTATTATAATGTTACAGATGAACAGATTGTAGGAAGAAACTCTTAATTTTGATTCAGGTCTGTTGAAGCAAATATTTGACAGATCTTGATAGATGGAAGTTGTTCTTTTGAGCTGTGTGTAAATTAACTTCATAATTTCAATTAAAAGTGTATATTTTTAATTGATAGGCACTGACCCAGGGCAGCCTGAAGTGATTGACGAATCAATTGTTGTTTTTTATAAAGAAAAATCTTACTTATTTTCATGTTGGGAAGAGATGAAACTTCAACTACTTTTACTCCTAATAAGAGATTTTTTTAAAAAAGCATTGCACCAAAGCAAAAAACAAATTTGTTGTTATGAGATTAAGAGATGCTGAAATTCTCTGGGACACCACAAATTATGGGCACAGGGTGAGGGAGAAATAAATGTAACAATGTGTCTCTCTGTATATTACTGAGTGATGAGATTTAATGCATTTTGCTGTTTGACCTCTTACACGCTCCCCCCAGTTTAGTCCCTCCTGTCTCTCCATTATCTGTGAGTTTATTCCCATACATGCATCTTTTAATGAGAGAAATCAAATCATGGCCAGCATACAGCCTTGAATGTGAATAGGATATGGCCCCATCATCTGGTGCTCTGTGAAATAATTATGGCCATCATTTCACCTATTTTTGTATGTTTTGTAGCTGGGCCAAAAAAACTACTGCTTTTGTTGTTGGAGATGTTAAAAAAAACCCCAACAACAAACAAAACCCCCAAACCTATAATTTGCTTTTCATGAAAACAGCCTAATTTTTTGGCACCTTTTCCTTCCTAAAACCTGGAGCAGGAGAAAGATATTGTATGAGAGGCAGGAGTGCAATCAACCCCTCTCTTTTCCTCCCCTGCCCCCAAATATTTTTTTTCTTGGTAATGTTTTTGTCAGAATGCAAAATAACTGAAACATGTAAGGAAAATTTCATCTCTGGAGGGCAAAAATTCTAATTTGATAGCTTATATAAGGTTAGTTACCTCAGGACTATATTGTAGTTTAGCTGTCTATGTGCAAATTAAAACAGATTTTTATAGATAATACTGCAGTAACTGTTAACAGTGTAGGCTGGGGTATCAAATTTGGGGGTTTTGTCTTTAAAAGGCACTTGAGTAGATGACTGTTAAACAGCTCCTATACACACTTAAGGAACTGTTGGGCCATAATAGTCATGAAACTAGAAGTAATTTTTGTTTTATCCTTCAGTGGAAACTTCAGGATTTAATGTTAAGCATTTTCCAGTTAGTGCTGTGACTTAGTGCTTCTCTTGCAGTTTTAAATTGGTGTCTACAGGAGATGCTTGTGATATTATGGTTTAAATTAAAAGGCAAGAAATGAAGAAATTGTCACCCAACGAAAATATCACGAGGCGCATTTTTCTCTCTAATTAGGCAAAAAGCTGCTAGATACCTTACTGTGTTGTTATGCTCCAAATGTGCTCCCAAAGCGGAGTTGCTCCAGCATTACTTTTCCCCCCACGTTTAAAAGAACAGCTTTTCTTGCTGCTGTGATTTCATCAGTGAAACTCAGAGGAGCGTCTGGCTTAAAAAAAAAACTTGCAGCCTGGGGCCTTAGAATCAGAGCTAAATTTGGGTTGTTCAGCACTGACTAGTTCAGTGAATTTGTGAATAATCTGCCGTGAAGGCTTATACCACGTCCCTGGCTTGTGAAGCTCCTGTCCTGCTCACAGCGCTTGTCACAAGAAGCGCTGGCCTGGGGGAGCAGAGGCTGCACTACACCTGCGTGGGGACCTGCCCCGGGTCCACCTTCCATTGCCCCACACACTTGTCTTAATGAATGGGGTGCTGTTAGGCTGGCTTTGGGAGGCTCTGCCCGCAGATGAGCTGCTGTGAGGCACTGCTGCGTGATAAACACCCTGGTGAAGCGCTGTGACGGCAGCAGCCCTGGCCAGCCGGCCTGGTGGCACCGCGGCGAGGTGACACACACCTGCCCCTGGCCACGGGGCAGCCACGCAGCCTGGGGAAACCAGCCCTGGCTGCTGTCCTCTTGCATCCTAAACGTAAACACGGGGAGACACTGCATGCTGGGAAGCACCCTGTGCTGGCAGGCCAGCTTCCAAATCCTGCCAAGGTGCTGAAGGAAAGGGACACTGAAATACCGTTCTGAAGTATGGCTTTGTAGGGTGGGGCTTCTCTGCCCCACACTCTGGTCCCGTGGAGGAGGTTTGTCCAAAATGGGCTGCTCTCACTCCCATCCTTCCTCTGCAAGATTTTCCTGACAGCAATATGCGTGCTTAGTATAAAACTTCCTATCTCAGCAAAATGGTCTGTTTTTCTAGGCTTACACTTAGAAGAACACTTGTAAAAAAACGGGGGGAAAAAAAAAAGGTTTTGTAAAACAGTAAAAACACTACAGGAGTGAAATCAAAACCAGAATCTTTCATGAAGTATCTCAGCTGGTAATTAGAATTTATAGCGCTTGGATATAAAGTATGTTCTCTTTGTGTAACTGTTTTCAAACGCAGTGAGCAGAGAAATAACTTTGTGCTAACAAGTTTTGTGGGAGTTCTGTGAAGTGATTCCTTATTCCTTACCTAATTTTTGGTTTGCTACTCCCTTGTTAATGGACTGGAGTTCTTGCAAACTTCAGCTACTGAAGGATGTTTTAAGGCACGCTAATTTACCCCCTGAAGGGAGCGAGGGAAGGAATTTAATCTCTTGTCTTGCTTTCTCCCTGGGAGTAACTTCCCAGCCACTCCGGGCTTCACTCCCAGACTCCCTTCAGTTCTGTCCTCAAGGGATATGTTTGTCCTCAAGGCTCCTAAATTCAGTTAGCTAACATATGTTAAAGTATTTGTGAAGGCAAGACAGCTTGGTTTTGATTCATGTTAGCATCTCATGTTCATCCCTGGACTTAATACAAAAGTTAATTTTAACTTGTTAACCTGAATTGTTTTGCCATTGCTTGTGTTGAATTCTCAGTTAGCTTTTTTAAGGTGAGAATAAATCTTTTATCTCCTATAGGTATCTGTCCTCCTGAAGGAGTTGAGGTAACTTCTTTCCTGCTAGCACAGGAGAATGCAGCTCTCTTCATCGAGAGTTTGGTCCGAAGGCTCTTATTTCTTTAGCTGATTTCTGCTTCTACCCTGGAATATTGTTCCAGGGCTTCCTCTTAGAGGGAGGAAGGAGATAGTGGGACAACTCTAACCTACACCATGGAATTTTAGGCCAAGAAAATCTTTAGCTTGGTAGCTGAGTCTGTAGTGGACTGTGCCAGCAACTGGGCATGGTTGCTGTGTGGTAACCACCACTCTGTTCTTATTATCTTCACCTGAAGATAAGCGGGGCTTGGATCATTTTTATGTTGGCATGGGATAATGGACCCCTTCACGTGTGCACCTTTGCAAACATGAGCAGATTCCCAAATAGGCTGGGTTAGATGTCCAGTGTAAGGTAATGAAGTCAATAACACCAATATTTAAATTGTAATTTTCTTAAACTGCCATTTTGCTCAAATTATGGGACACAGGAATCAAGACTGAGCTCAAAACGTTTTTCTTAGCTTTTAATATTTTCACAAAGGAATTCCTCTCATATTTGAAAGGAAAGTAGACATTGTACTTTTGGTTTTAATTTTGTAAGAGAAAGAGGAGTAAAGTTAATTTGCCTTCCATACTCCCAGCAAAAATTCCATTCCTGTCTAGGTAATACTTGGTTTAACCTTGAGTTTTGGCTGCTTCTAGTGTAGGATATTGCTCGAGGAAGTACAAAGCGGTCCATCTGCAAAGTGATCCTGCAGTTAACGCTGAATGCCACAAGTTTTTGTTAACTTAAGCTTGTGGGTTTCTGTGCGTATTAGGAGCAAGCTGGCTTTTTGGCTGGCCTGCTTCCTCCGTGCTCTTAGTCCTGTAGTCAGGCTTTGGAACTGCTTGGCTGTTTGGATTTGGATGTTGTGTTGGTAAAGCAAGGAACTGCCACAGCCGTTCTTTTTAAAACCCACTGCATGGTTACAAAACAGGTTCCCAATAACAGGTTGTGTCCCCCTCGCTTCTCGCATGCAAGTCACTCCAACTTATAAATAGAACTGTACTGATAGACAGAACTTGGCCCACCCTCTTGTCCTCTTATGCGAGTTATTTTGATTTAAAAATAGAACTGTCCTAGAACTGATACGTATCGAGGAGGTTGGGAAAGTTCACTTCTAGACACCGCGAGGATTAAGCAGCAAGTTGCAGGGAGCAGTGTGCGCGTTCTCATCAGCAATCAAAAGGTTTCAGAGCACAATAGCGTTAACTTCACTTTTCCAAGGAGCTGTGCAGTTGCTTAGGGTTAGATTTCTGCATGTTGTTCCTTTGCTGGAGCTTACCAAATCAGATACAAAATACACCAAAATATGTGCACCTCCGCAAAGAAGTAAATGCTGTGAACGTTAGAAAGATGAAAATGCTTCTGTGAGCAAGGGCGACAGTAGATAGCTGTAATTTGTAATTTATTGAACTGCTGCTTTGATCATAGCATTACTGCAGTGTCTTTAAACATATGTTCTTTCTGAATGCCAATGCTTCCTTAGCATATTTTAAGGTAACTCTGCCCTGGTATTTGCTCGTAGTTTTGTTTGCCTTTTTTCTTTCAGCTGATTTCTAAAACTTTTAAGTTTTCCTTGTTTTCTGTTGTTTCTTAAAAACATACAGTTTTTTTAAGTTTTGTTTTTTTGCTTGTGACACACTTTAATGTGCATAAGAGACTTTTCTTGCGTGTTTGAAAATCTTAATTTTTCCGGGCAGTCTTGTTTGGCTTTTCTCCTTCCACTTCAGTTGCCTTAGGCATTTAAATGCACAGAGTTACACTGAGCATGCTAAAAGCCTGGGGATGGAAGAAGGTTAATCTGAATAATTTCCATAGTATAATTTAGAGATGGACTGATGTCAGCAGTCACTTGATAGTAGTTTTACTGTCAAAGTTAAATTGTGGGTCTGCAGAGGAATAAAGTTGAAAGGCATGATTTGAAGAAGGAAAAATAATTTATTCTTGCCTTTTTTTTTTTTCTTTCCTAAAAGCCTTTCCTAAGAAATCTGTTTTGTATTTCTATTAAGTACTCTTATGTCTAGTACTTAGCTGCCTCTTCTGCCTCCTTACCTGGAGGATAAGAGCTTGACAAATTTTTTGAGGTAAGGAGTAAATGAAAAACAAGACCTCATAGAAGTGTCTAAATGTTGACAGATGAATGATTATTTCAAGTGGTAGAAGAGAGATTCATTACATTTCTTTTCAGCAGGGTTGCTATGGTTAGCTGAGCAATATGGGAGGAGAGGAGTGTGAGAGCTTTTCCTACCTCTCTGAGCATCTTGTGACTATAAAATTCTTCTATTGCTTATCTAGATTTTTCCTTCGTGTTCTAAATATACCAGTGCTTGGGAGATTACTCATTTTTTTTTGTTAAAATGAGAGAGAAAACATGAAAAATTAAAGGAGTTCTGAAGTAGAGCACTTATAATTCAATATCTTCAGTCCTACCTGAGTTAGGGACAGGATGGGATGTGTCCTAAAACCTAAAAAACAGTTTCCATCTCATGGGCTGGATTTGGAGGTACCCATTGGAATAACCAAAGTTCAGTGGGAGCCTCCTCCATTGGCTGCCTGAGATCAGGGAATGGTTTGAATGTGTCAGCATCTGACAGCCAACAAGTTGCTCTGGGAAGAGGCCTTTTTTCTTTTTTTATTCCTGAAAAAGCATGACTGTTTATAACATTTTAATTTAAAAAGTAGTATGAAATTGCTTTCTATGCATACAATTAGCTAAGTATGCCACAAATTAGAGGCCTTCTTTTAGCTAGCCAGTGTAATGGATCCAAGCTTGAACTTATTTTGAAGGACACACAGTGAATTGTACGTGAACTCTACCTATTTGGACTTAATTCAGAAAACAATGTGTTGTCCAGGGGGATGCACACACAGTAAAAAATAGTCTTGAAAAGAGGAGGTTTGCTTTGTAAGTGCATTAAGGGTAGGATGTTATTTTGATTGTTTAAGCATTGTTTTACCCACTGTTAACCAGCAGAGAGCACTTTAGTTTGTAACATAACATATAGAAAAAGTGAAATTGGGAAAGGCTGGGGTGCTTTTTCATGCTCCAAGATGGCCATTAAAAACAAATTGCCTGTGAAAACCGAATTCCTGTGCTTGTGCATTATTGACAGTGTTTGTGTTTTGTACCAAAATACTGTCTGTAGGTATGAATTCTATTGTATGTCAGTGACTTAAGTGACGATTCAAGCTAAATTTTATGGGTAGTGTTTGGATAGTGTTTATTTAAACTCTGCCATGTATGAGGTGAAGTTCCTCCGAATACCAGCCTTGCCGGGCTGATGTGGGGAATTAACTCCCCGGTTTGGAGCCCCAGGGTCAGGTCATGCCAGTTTGTTTCCAGCCCATGGAAACGGCGAGCACGAGGACTTGTTGCCAGCGCACAGAAAACAGCTTCCATCTGATGGTGCTGTTGTGGTTGCTCGCTGAAATTCATTTGTAGGGAAGGCTCCAAGGAGAAAGCTTTCAGGCAAATAGCATTATGAATCAGTGCATTACATCTTCGTCTTTTCTTAGTCTGTGGAACGCATGTTGTTTGTCGTGAGTGAAATGCTGCTGAAAGGAGGGTGAAGGGTGAGAAAATCTGAAAGAGGCAAGGCAGGAGGATCCTGATATGAACCTCAACCACCCCCAAAATGCATGTATTAATGGGTTGTTGCCTGTTTAAGGAAAACCTCAACATGCAAACAAACAGAAAGCCAAATATCACCCCCACCCCCTAACCCCCCAGCAAAATAACAACACAACAAACCCTCTCATTGTCACTTCTGTCAACCTCTGATGTGACTGATTTCACTTCAAAAATGGGCAGATTAGTGTTTTGCTAACTCAAGTGTGCAGTACGAGTACAGGGGATGGGGCTGTTGCGGGATGTCTGATACCTGTTCCACCCTCTCACCTTCCCTGAAGGGGATCCTGAGGGGCAGCGTCAGTGTAGGAATCCCTCGCTGTGCCCGAGGAGGTGCACAGCCCGCACTGTGGTAATGACGGAATTCAGACATGCCTTGAACGACTGCTGTCATGGCTGTTGGTGACGCGTGGGTTGTGTGTAGTGTGTCCTAATGGGCACGGAGGGGAGAGAATTGCTGCTCCCAAGTCTCTGGCCTCTCCTGATTTTTTTTTTTTTTTTTCTTCCATGAGACTTGCAGGGAAGGTAGCCAAAGCATTCAGCGGAGTAGGGGGCAGCGTGTGGAAACATGATCTGTGACTTGCCGGTCGTGCACATACATGAGGCACGTAACACTTGTGTGAGAGCTGCCTTTGCAGGGACCGTGCAGATCCTGTCATAGGAACAGGCGAACAAGGGAGGAGCAAGCTCGCACAGGCAGGAATAGTTGTAAATGTGTGTTTTGCTGAAATGCTGTTGCTGCTCTTATGAGATGAATAATTAATATTGCAAAGCTTATTGTTCAGAGTGGCGATTTTCAGGTCCTTTGGACGGGGATACAGAGCTGTTGGGAACGTAAACATCTCATCTAGCAATTTCTTCAGCAGCGTGTTGTGCCTTTTATTGTTTGGATCTGCCTGGGAGTGGCTTTAAGATCCAGTAACCTGATCTTTTATCACTCTTGGAGGCTTCCTTTTCTGGTATGCCCTGATGCATTCAACACATGTCGGTATTGTACGCGACCGGCAATCCGAGCGATTCGGGCTCACTTTCTCCGTCTGCGAGAAACGGCGAATCATCCTCTGGTGAGCCCTTCTGAGACCTGCCAGCGGCTGCAGCTAATTGCTGCCTGGCTCATCAGCTCCATTCGACAGGCTGGGAGCGCTCCGGGTGACCCAGCGAGGAAACGTGGACGAGATCCTATCTCGGGAGTGAAGACTGGTTGAGAATGAGAGAGGAAAACGCCTTTGCTTTTCTGTAGAGGGATCGGACTGATGTGAGAACAGCCCGTTTCTCACAGGGGAGAACAGAGCAAGGCGATGAGCGATTCCAGGCTGTGCAGGAGGAGCAGAGACTGCCTTTAAAAGCAGTTATTCTGTTACTTGTCTGAGAAGCGTCAGCAGATGGACTTTGGCTTCAGCGCTGCGAATACTTGAGTGGCTTTGCATGTTGGAATACAAGCAGTGATCTCTTTTATTCCCCTTCCCCTGTACATTCACCTGCTGAAAAATGAGTGAGGAAGCAAAGGAGAAAAATGCTAAACCAGCTCACAGGAAAAAGAAAGGAAAAAAGGTAACTCCCTGTACAGACAGTCTGCTGTAATGCTGTTTTTTGAGTCATTTTGTGTTCGAGCTATTTGCTTCTGGGTGTGGAGTGGCTTTGGTTTGATAATTTGTTTAGAATAAGGATGGTGGTAGAATCAGGATGGTTCTGTTTATGCTAGATGCTGATGGGTGTGTTCTTTGCTGGAATCAGTATTACCATTGCAACTCGGTTGTTTTGCATTATTTCAGTATTCTTGGTTTTAAATATATGTTAGTTACAGAATTTCAATGTGATTATAGTTTTCATGGTGTGTTCCAAACACAGGATTACAAACAAACAGGTATCTGAATGAAGCCTTTTTCAAAGGAGAGACTGATAATCAACATGTGCTCATGTAAATGAATATTATGGACATGGCTAAGCAAAACAAGTTTACAATAAGCATTAATCTTATGAAAGCTATGGTTTTTGCTGTATGTCACTTTGATCAGTTTTATGTATTTTGGGGGCTTGAAAATGCTGTGGTCAATTAAATTCTGGAATAAAATTCCAGTTTCAGTGAGATTAATTTCTCTTATGGCGTAAGCCTTTTGCCTGAAACTGTGCTTAAAAGACAAATTTAATTATTACCTTCTATGTTACAGTTTTTTGCTTTCCTGATAACCATGTAATTTCTACCTCCCACTTGGAAATGGATGATTTTCTTGTGTTTATACTCAAAAAACAGATTGCTAAATCTAGGAAGTACACTTCTTCAGCTTTTTCTAACTTGTTTTAAATATTAACTTGGTATCTTAATTTATAATGCGAATTCCCTTGACTGCTGTAGAAAAAGACATCTGAAGGGTTTATCATTGTTGCAGAGAATATATTCAGACTCCCACCCTTTATTTTCTGAGCATGTGTTTGCCTTCCTACCATATGAAAGTGTATGACAGCCTGATAGTTAATCCATTTCCTTGGTGAAGGATTCAGTATAGATTGTTGAAAAAGCAAATTAAACCATATTGGCCCTTCTATTCTCCCAGAATTGCAAAGAGCAGCTTTGGAAGGAGGCATGGAAAAATATAATTGAAATCACTTTTAATGGTAAATCAGGATACCTTCCTGTCATACAAAATGTTTCCGTCAGGCATGATAGGTTGCCTCAGGACTAGGAGATACATCTACCCCTAAATTCTGGGGTGGGTTTTAAATTTTGACTGTTAATATTTTTACAGTGTTATAGAAATCGTTTTTATGGTGCCCAACAACGTAGCTATAGTTTTGTAGCACAAACCACTTCTCATGGCTGAAGCTCATGCAGAAGCTAATACAGATCCAAGTATTCTAGAGGACCAACCCAACAGCCAACAAGACAGAGCAGCCCAGGGGATTTGGGATTAAGCGAACTTCGGAGTCTGACCTGCTATTCCAGCAATGGCTGGTCACAGTCGACTTGTATTGTCACCTAGAAGAGGTGATGTTTCTGTGGGCATGGCTGCCCTGCCCAAATCCCCCCTCTGGTGACCGGAGCGGTGTCATTGCTCTCTGGGGGTGGGTGGGGGAGACAGTGGGACACATTTACATTTATGAGCTCCTGCTTTGAGCACGGGAGGCCAAGGGCACAGCCCTGGCGCTCGCTCATGTCTGGTGAGGTAATGGCAAAGGCTCCCTTCGTGCCTCGAGCCTTCGCCCCACGAGCTGCAGCCAACACCAGGGCGTGACTGCAAACCTTTGCGCTTCCACATGGAGTGGCTGTGGCGTCTTAAACCTGCAGGAAGTGGTGTTTCCCTGCTCGGTTTGATTTTCCTTTGTGCTGTTGGAATCCTGGAGGCGGCTGGGATGCGTTGTGTCGGGCTGGAGCACGTCCCTCATGACTAGTGCACATTAAAGCTGCTTCCATGTCAGTGTTAGACATGGGCTTGGCCCGGGATGGCCCGATGGGAAGGAAACTACTCTGTTTTAAATAGGCAGCCCTCATTTTTCTGGTTTTAGTAGAAATTTGCCCTTCTTTTCACAGTGTGTTTGGGGGAAGGTTTTAAATTTATTGCTTTCATGCAGAAGATGAATCCCTGAATGGCCAGCAAAGGTGTACTTGAAGACCATTACTCAGCTAACCAAAAGGAGTTAGAGAAACAAATGGTATTTGGCTGTAAACTCCTGAGCCAGGTGAAAACTTAACTGGGTCTGTGATTCCAGTGAGTTATGCCACCTGTCCCTCCTAAAAGAAGCTATCCTGAAATGGGTATTTCCTGCCTTCCTGTTCTCTTCAGATACTTCCTTTCTTGGCAGCTGTGATTTCTCCACATTTAGCCTTTCCCTTGCCTTCTGTCTCGTTTCTCTCTAGAGTTGAGTGGTGGCAAGTCTTCCTTCTGCTCTTTGACTGCCAGGGTGCTTATATCCCATTCCCTCTTCATCCACTCTTGGTTTTCCTGTTCTTACACGATTTCTGAAATAAACATGCAGGAGGGGCAGCAAGGAAAAGGTCACACCATTTGCTGCAGGGAAAATGCAATCAGAAGTGTGTGTTCAGATTTTCCAGAGTTTTGATTAGGTTGTACCTCAAAAATAAGCCTTAACGTGGCAAAAAGGGTCACACTTCTGAGGATGAAGATGTGCAATAGCTGTGCATTTAGAACAGATTGGCCAAAGGAACAGATTTTCAGCAAGTGTGCTGAAAATAATCAGTCTTGGTGGGGAGGATAAAGATAAGAAACCGCCCAGGAGGTGTCACTGGGATTTGTTATGAAGGATGGACAATTTAGATGAAAGCCAAACAATACTTTGTTTTAGCACTGTGGTATTCAGTGGGGATACAGCTTTCAAAGGATGATGAAGGTATCACATCAATATTTATTGCTGAGGCTACACTGAACAGGATTAGCTCTGAAGGAACAGGAAGCCTAATTAGTTTCTCTGCTTCATCCTTCAGGGTTCCTCCCTACCAGCAGCCTCTTGTGCCTGAGCTTCAGTTGTCCTGCAATTTCCAGCCACACTTCTACAGAGTCACTGTACCATCAAGTTGAATCCCAGGGTGTTACAGAGGGGCTTTACCCTGTGTCTTTGTGTCATCACTTTCCAGTAAATTTTGGAATCTCAGTTATAGGAGAGCATTGGATTCCGCTGTCACTAGAGATGTAAGATGTGTTTTGCTTTTTAACAAAAGGGTATTCTTTCCTCTTTCCCTTCAAACTGCAAGAATGAAATTAGCCATGAAAATTCTTTGGTCCTCTGAAGCTTTAAAAGATAATCAGAAGTGCAGGAATAAAAAATAAATTAGACCAGCTCAAAACCTTTGTAGTAAATTTTTTTCCCCACTTCATTTCATGGTTATTTGCTGGGCACCAGTCACTTCTGAGTGGTGGGAAATTTCACATTAAACTCTCGTACCAGAAGCTTTGCTGAAAATGTATCTTTTTTGTTTTAGGGAATCTTTTGTTCCCCTCTTCCCCTGCCTCCTCCGAGATCTTTAGAAAACCTGCACAACCACTGTTGCTGATGTGTCTCAGTGTATGTATTGTGCAAATCAGTGATGGAAACTCCTAAGAGAAATGTGCAAATAGAGTTTCTTCTTAAAAGTACACAGGAGAGAGCTCATGCTGAACTCTTAAGGTCATTCTAATCTGTTTATTAATTCACCTGTCTGCCTTGCATAGTTGATCACTGTAGCATGATTTCACCATTGTGTTCCATTGCTTTCTATCAAGGATGAATGCCCTGTGCAGGGAAGAGGCAGCTGCTTATGCAGCAGGTTGAAAAATCAGCATTTGGGGTCAGGCTGCTTAGGGCAGCCAGCATTGTCTTTTGGACTAATAGGCAGTTTAGCTCAATCCACTTTTCTTGAGCCAACACCCTGGGCTCACTGCACTGGGAACACACTTTGCCATCTCTGCCAGGGACATTTGCTCTGTCGTAACTCCAAGGTTTGACTCAGCAGCATTAGTGGCAGTCTCCAGAGGGGACTCTTCCGTTGTGGCACACTGCTGAAAATCTGGTCAGCAGTGTGTCTTTGGGTGAGAAATTTCAAGGGGCAGAAATTTCCGTGTGTGTGGGGGCAGGTGCTGAGAGATCAGAGGCTCCTGGGTATGATGAGATATTCCCCACTGCAGTATGGTCTGGAGGAAGAGTTGTCCATGGCTCTGGTGGAGCTGGATCAGGTCCTTTATAAACAAAGCCTGTCTCTCCTGAAACAACATCAGTGATTTCAGTGGAGCCAATATCAGGGGGCCTGAGCTCTTGGCATTTCATCGTTACGTGGTCAAATGATTCATCTCGGTGTGTACGGTGGCAGCGGATCTGCTGCTGCTCACGGTTTGGCACCGGTGAACACCAGCTTTTGTCACGACGAGATGAGCGGTCGTGTTCTGTTTCTGAGATTTGTGGTGGTGGTGTGCTTCTTTCAAAGCTGCCTTTTACCACTAGATTTGCTAATGTGGAATGCTTCCGTTCCCATGCACGTTGTTGTTGTCGGGGGAGAGTGTTCACCGCCGCTTGCTCCCACTGGAGGAGCACTCATTGCTAATGGTAAAGCAAATGCTCATGGTAGACTTTTCTGAATAGTTTTGTAGCTTTTAATTTATTCATAAAATTAAGTTATTACGTGGAGTGTAAATTGATTTCTAAATTTGGCTTGTTCCTGACAAGCTGAGAAATGAAAATCTGCTTAGATTTGTGAAACAAAATGCAAATAGACTCTATAAGGAAACCATATCTATTCTTGTCTTGGTAAATAAAGTTTATACTATGTTGTTAATTTCAAGTTTCTATGGATGAGAAATGGTTCTTACAGATTTAAATTTAATTATATGGTGATAGTCTTAATCCTTAGTATGTCAGTACATCCTATGCTGAAAATTGAATTTAGTGCATGATAAATAGATTTGGGTTGGCCTTGCTTGCAAATTTCTACTTGTTCAGCTTTAGCATCCATTTTATTGATGTTATAGATTTTTCACCTCACATTTTCAGCAGATGTATTAAAGAGGAAACAAAGCACAGAGAGCCACTGGAACTTCTGGAAGATACTCCTCATTTGCATGTCCAAATAGTAAATGCCCAGGAACAGTGGAATGGAATAGTTTTCAATCCTTACGGCTATTCTTAAACCTAATTGTTTTCTAAGACGTTATGCTTTAAAATAGTTTCCCCTTGAATCAAACACATTTACATTTTCTTGCCATCTCAGTTTTCTGAGCTGACACAGAAAAATTTAAGTGTATTGATTCCTGTCACCCTGACTGGCATCACTTTGGTACATGGTAATACTTTCGTCTTTTATCATACTGGAACAAATGAAAGCATATGAAATGGAAAGTTAAAAATCTTATTGTTTTCAAAGTACCCATTTCAGATGTCCCTTTTCCCTGGAGAAAATGCTCTAATTGACATTCTCCAACTTTGGTAGTATTAGTCAGCAGCTCATAGCCCCTAGGCATATATGGTTCAGAAATTGTAGGGAGAGGTTGTTATGGTCTATATGAACTGAAGCAGCAAGGTGTCTTCTGTTACTCATGTTTTTAACATAATTCGCTCTGCATAAGTGACAGAACTTGTAACCTGAGTGACAGTCCTTCTATCTTGCTGCTCAACTGTCACTCCTGCTGAAAAAACAATGGTTTTTTAAACATGCCTTTTTTTTAACAGAGGATTCTTGCAGTTTGTGAGGGAACATGAAACCTGAGTGAGATTATTGGATCCTGTGACATAAGTTCATCCTACAGTTTTGAGCTTTTTCCAGAAAATTCGTGTGTGACTAGTTCTTGTCTTTCTGATGGATAGGTCTAAGAAGTTGAAGCACAACTGTGGAAAAGCGCTTCAGTTGATTTCTTTTTTTTCTCCTCTTCACCAAATTCTGCTCCTCTTGTTGCGATCTCCCCCTTGTTTCTATGAGCCATATTTCCAGCTGCTGTAGCAGCAGTCATTTCCCCATGCTGCCTTCTTTCTACAGGCTGTGCTGCCTTCCCCCTGTTTGTTTTTAAATTTCTCTTTCAGCATCGCCTCACTGGGTTTCTGAGCTGTTCCTTCCCTTGGAATGACCCTGCCACTGCACGTGCTCCATCAGGAAGTTGATGGCCTTGAGTCCAGTTATGGGTTGAACCTTCCGTTCTCTCAACAGTTCCCTCATGTTGCACTGCCCCCTTACAGTGGGGTTTCCATCTCCAGAATGGAGCCCACGTGTTTTCACGCCTTTTGTCACCCACAGGACCGAGGCCCCCCGAGGGGCCCATTTCCCTGGTGGCCCGTGCAGGGTGGCAGAGCTGGAGTGCAGTGGGCAGTGTTCCAGCATGACTTGGGTCAGCGCTGGTGCCTCAGCTGGAGGACTTCCAGTGTCTCCTCCTCCACAAGCCGGGCACTTACTGTCCAGGCCAGGTTGTCTCCTTTGCAGTAAATTGTTTTAAGTACAATTAGGTTACGATTAGATTTGATTACACAGAGTGGGTTTGAGCTGCAGGAGGTGCAGTGGATCAGCTCCAGCGTTATCCTGCAGTTCTGCAGTCATCAGTGGGACAGGGACCAATATCAAAGTTTCTGTAACAGTCTTTATTAAACCACTCTGTGAACTTCAAATGGTTTTGG
Organism: Struthidea cinerea; assembly: GCA_013397865.1. Lineage (NCBI taxonomy): Eukaryota > Metazoa > Chordata > Aves > Passeriformes > Corcoracidae > Struthidea > Struthidea cinerea. The sequence continues at coordinate 1,815,698 of VZTI01000933.1, read as the reverse complement.
ATCATATGGAGACCTTTCCCAGGTTCCTTAGAACTTGAAAGGTCTCTGTTCAGTCTCCTTTTTCCAAACCCTGAGACTGATGCAGCCATGGAATTCCGTAGGTCTTAGTGATAGCGCCTAGGTAGGTCTGGTAGGTGTTGAAGTGCTTATCACAGTTACATAATGGTTACCACTTAAGCTAAAAATACTTTGATCAATCTGTCAATCACAGATTGAGAGAACTAACTGCATCTGGGCATCCCCCTTTGAATTCCTAACAAGAGCCTGTGTATCTGCGTAACCCTGACTGAGCATGGGCTTGTTCCTCAGCCTCCTCACCTCATTTCCAGCTTGTGGAGGTGGTGTTGGCACCTGCAGCTTTCCTCCACCTCTGGCTGACTCCAGGTAGAGTAGGGGATGGTGCTGTGCAGAGTTCCAGGGTGTAGAGAGCCAACACCCTGCTAGGAGGGAACTACTTCTCTTCCCTCTTTCTGTTGAAAGTACCAAGGTATCATAGTGAGGAAGAGGTAATTACAGAACTAGGCAATTAAAGGGTTTAAGTTGAAGAAGTAGGTGTTGCTGAAGCTCCCTATTAACTTCCTATGCTGAAACCAGGACACCGTGCCTAGCAGTTGGATCTTTCCCTTGTCAGAAAGGTTCACCTTCAGGATTTAAATCTTAATGCTGTATAAAAACATTTTATTAAATTGGTGTTAGGTCTTTGATGAAGCTTTTTGGTATCTGATCAAGCCAATAATATAATGAATTCTCATTGATCGCTCTTCTAAAGACCTCAGACTTGAAGTTTGGAGCATGAGTAAGAGTAACATATTTTTACAGATACAATAAAGATTGCCACATTGTCTCCCAGCTATTTTCTAACTTGCTAATGGAGGTGCAGGTTGTTGCATTGCATTGATTGCCAGGTGCTGGCTCAGTCAGTTGAAAGTATTTGCTGGATAAATGGCAGTAGGCATGAACTTTCCTATCCTTTCAGTCCCAAAATGGAATGGCGCAAACTTGGCACTGTTCCCTTAGCATGGAAGGTGAGGAATTAATTGGCTAGGTAGGGTAAAACGACACATGGATATTTTCTTTAGCATTTCTTTGGAATGTAATACATCCCATGTCTTACTATGCCTAAATTAAATGCATGGCTAAGTATGTTTAAGACACTTAAAGTGTTACCATCAGAGACTGATTTCAGGTTTGTGCTCACAAGAGATTGTGTATGCTGAGAATTCTCTATGCGCATTAGCAATTTGTGAATGTAAACAAGGATTGATTTGTCTAAATTATTTTTTACAACATCTTCGCATTGAGAAAGGGAATAATATAAAGAAATGTGGTGCCTCATATTCACCAGTAAATCTGCTGGATGGTTTTGTTTAAAACTGCTGTTTAATGGGAATAATATACTTTTTTGGTAATAATGGCTGTAAAACTATTGTGTATTGCTGGGGTGTGGGTGACCTTCTTCTAATTTGGTGTAAGTTTATATTCATGTCAAACAGATCACTGCAGGATGTGTTCTTCCTCTGGTTTTGGGTGTGTCATTCATGGAATAATCTGTAGTGAACAGTTTTATCAATTTTGGTCTTAATGAATTAATATGAAACCCAAAAGGTAAAAAGAGCACCAGCAGTACAGTTTGGCTCTACTATCTGGTATTTGTGTGATGTCCCCAGATGGTGTTTTTAAGGAGATCCTCTTAGCTAAGGAGTGGTTGCTGCTTTTAAGCAAGGTCCCATCACTAATTTCTGTCAGTTGGTTTCTAAATTAGAAAGTAAGAATCTTTCTGAAAAGCACTTGAACATGTTGATAAGACCCTTTTAATCTGAGTGATTCTGGTGTGCTGGGGGTTTTTAATTATCTTGGAATTTATGTCGGGGGGGTGAATGGGAGAATCTGGGGAATGAGGGAGGTGGTGGAGGAAGCGGAAGGAGAAGGTCCATCCGTGGTGGCATTTCCTTGGGCAGCAATGGGGAGAGGACACTCACCCTCTTTGCTCATTTCCAGCATTTTCCTTTGGCTGGGGCGGTGCCTGGGCTTGTTTGCCTCCTAAGAGATACGGATAGACTGGTCTTGCAGCCTGTGAGAATAAATGGTGCTTGCTAAAGCAGTCTAAAACAGGAGAGGCTGTATGGGGTGAGGATGAAATTCATCCCGATGGAGATGGCCCTCTTCAGGCAAAATCTCAGGGATGCGAATGCAGAATGCAGAGCCCTCAGGCAGAGTGCTTGGGATGCACAGGTACTGTCTTCAGATGGGGCTGATGCTGTGCAAATGATGCAGAGGGCTCTTCTCCTTTTCCCTGCTCCCCTAAACAGACCTGTAATTTCATTTACTTAATTACTGTTGTGTGTGCTTGCTTGGGAGGCAGTATCACTACTAATTAGTAATTAATATTTGCAGTAGAATGCCAGCGTGGAGTTATCACAGGGGAAAGCCTCAGCAAATGGAGTGATGTCACTTGGAATGGTTTTCCAGCTGAAAATTTGTCATCAAAGATGGTCTGTGTAGTTCTGGCAGCTGGTTTCACTCACATTCTGTTGACTCTGAAGGACACATCCCAGAGAGGGCTTTCATTTAATAGTCCTTTTATTATAGAAAAGCCTAAATATGGGGCTGTCAGTCCCCCCTAAACCATGGTGAGATTTAGCTATTTCAGTCGTCCAGGCAGCACAAATTTAAGCCTGTTTAGTACAGAGTGGTTTCTCACATCACTTTTTCTTGTTTAAATTCAGTTTTCAAACAAGTTTCATTTAGAGCATTTCTTGCTCTTTATGGGTGTTCATTGCATAAATCTTGTACAGCTCCTTCAACAGAACAAACGAACTGATGAATATGACAGTGGAAGCAATTAACCTCTTTCCTTCCATTGCTACCTATCCTGCACTGTCTCTCTTCTTGTTAGAGCCCCTTCTACACCAGTTACGTGCAACATCCTGGCATTCCTTGCCACTTGGTAAGAAACAGTTTTCTGTCATTAGGAACGTCAGCTGAAATAGTTTTGGAAGGCAAAAATAGGAAAAAGTATTTCTTAGGCAGGTGAAATGAGTAAATAGCTCTGCTTTTGTAGCCAGAAGAGTCATTCTGTCATTCAGTCCCAGCTGAAAATGAAGCTGTAAGTTATTTTAGAATGCATCCATGGAGCGTAAAAGGATATTATAGGCCCTTTTTTTAAAGAAACAAGTATTGTGAGTGTAAGTGTAATGATAGTTTTAAGTAACACAAACCAGGCAGGTAATGTGTATAGGTAGATAGGGATGTGAATCAAAATACAGCTTGAGCTAGGTGATTCAAGCTGGCTTATTTTACTGATATTTTAACATGAAAATAAAAGGTATTTAAAGTGTGGTGCTTACTGTGGTAATGTTGTCATCACCAACTAGCAAACTGTTTGAGAGAAAACGTTCCTAAGCAGCTATGGCAAACTTGTATTAAATATGCTTTATAGGGTTTTCACACTTTTGCACTTAAAGCAGATTTCAGCATCCACCTCTTTTTTTTTTTTTAATATACAGTATGAGACAAATATTCTAAAAATGTGAAAATGATGAGGAGTTTTAAAAAGATGTAAAAATTTTGTTATGGAGTCTCATACTGACTAATGCACTAAATTTAGCACCTAACTAGCTCAATAAATGAAAATATTTTAAAATCAACTGCTGGCAATTAAAATAAAACCAAAGGGGATGTCTGTTCATCCACAGGTATTGATGAAACTGTATGGAATAATGAAGTATTGTATTTGCAGTCAGGGCTTTAGGTGATTTGTCTGAAAGATGAACTTTTAAAAGTGGACTAGTGGCCTGAAACATTCTAATTTATGATGCTATTAAAGAGAAATCGAAGAGAAAATCCAAGGCTGACTTTGCAGAGTAACTCTTAAACAGGAGCATAACTTCTTTTATTGAAATTAGGAGTATAGTTAAACTCAAGAATTGCAGTCTTTTTTTTTATGCAGCCCTCAGATGGACCAGTTTGAGCAGCCACGTAAGTGGTGGTGTGCCCAGATTTGTGCTGAGCCTGCTAACATTGCTACATTACTTGGCAACTCAGTTTTGTAAGAAATAAAAATCAAGTGAGCTGTCTAGAAACACGAGAAATGATCTTTCAGGAGAGAGATCTGAAATTGTCTTAAGAAAGTTCCCGAGCCCCAGGGACCGCAGCCCACGGGTGCTGTGTGAGGGCTTCGGAGCAGCCCCAGCCGGGTGTTATCCAGGATGCAGGTTTCTTCTGCATTGCCCCCTAGCGTTGCCTTTAAAACAGAAACCCAAAGAGCCCAAACCAACCCAAATGCAAGGAAACTGAAAAGTTATTTGCTCCCACCTTAATTTTTTCTCTTGCTGCACCAAACCTCTGTACTTATTCTTGATGCCATGTCTGTTATATAATGAGTTCAACTGCGTGCTTCTGTTCCCTGCTTTCCCTGCTTACTTGGATGTAAATTAGGTGTCCACAACTACAAATATCTACTTACCCTTCCCGGGCATCTTTGTTACAGCCATGGCTTTAGCCATGACTTCCTAATGCAGGGATTTTCCGTCTCTCTCCATGCCTTCCCCTTTGTATTACACACAGACACACACATGTATTTAGCGGAGAATGGTGTCCTTCCTGCTCTTTGTCATTCCAGGCTTTTCATTTGTGAAAATCTATGGCCGTGTTAGATGAAAAGATGTCTTTACAATGAAATATTTCACTCCGAGCTGTACAGCCAGCCTTTGACTTCTGTATTCACTCACAATTCTGCTTTTAGGTGTTGGCTGCAAGAAGATCTTGAAAACAAAATTAAGATGTGGCCCATCACTTTGTTTTTTACTTCTCTGCACATACATATGTATTTGTAAGGAAGCTCCATGGTGGCAGAACTGACCCTAATGTCAAATGAAATGCAAAGCAGGCAGGGCCAGTTTGGAGGGGCAGGCAGCAGCCCTTTGTGATGACCTTGACAGGAAGAGAGCTCCCGTGGGCTGCGGCATCCAGCTGTTCCCTGTACCGCAAACTCTGAGCGAGAAGAAGGCAGCGCAGATTCTGCCTAATTTCCGTAGTGGGTGTTTTTATCATCGGATTGCAGAGCCTGGTATTTACACCTGATTGTAAACCAGGGCTCATTTTCTGGAAATTACATGTAATGGAAGGGACCTATCAACTTGATACTGGTAGATTGCTTCCAGCGTGTACCAGCCAACGTCAGCAGCAGTAAGGAAAAGGAGGTTAGCAGTCTAGAGAAGTTTGAGTATGAGGCAGGCAAGCTGGCTGCCTTTAAAAAGAGATCTGCTGCTCTGTTTTTTGGCAGGTCATGCAGTGCAGAAGGAGTGGTGCTTTCCTGACCTGTAAAGCTGCTGGCTGTGACTCCAGCTGCTGATGAGGGCACTGTGGAAAAGGAGGAACAGGCACTAGCCAGCTAACCTAGTCCTTGGGTCTTTTAAGGTCATCATTTATTAAAATGACCAAGAACAGTTTGTTGGTGGGATGGGGCAGATGGACAAGAGCCATCTGTTCTCATAGTGCTCACCTCACTTCTTCTGTTATTGCTTTCTGTTCTTTAGGTCTTGTGCATACTTTAAGTTCTATCATTTCTTTTGTAGTATACTCCAAAATAGAAGGAGAAATCTGCTTGCAAAGGATGTGGCTAAAGAATGGTCAGCATATCTTTAAAAGATATTTTTTCCTCAGTCCTATCTTAGACACCAGTAAATTTCAGATACTGCTAGATCAGTTTGCTTCATTGCAGTATAGTCAGAGGTTTAAAGCAGATATAAAAAATATTCACAGTAATAGTAAGATTGCTTATAGCAGGTTTAGGAATACATTTATGTATCACATCCTAGGTCGTCTTCTCACCTTTTAAGTTTACTGTGAGCACACTGGGAAATCAAAATGACAAGGTTACCATTGATCCCAATCTTAGTGGTCCTGAAATAGTGTTCTTTTCTCATCTTGTTCAAGTCTCTGTAGGGCACCCTGAAAGAACAGCAGGAGTATGTTGAGTTACTAATGTGAGCATCAATTTGGTAGTCATTTGAGCTTTATTTTGGGTTGGTATGCTTTTTTTTTGCCTTTTTTTTTTCCAATCTTGACAAGAATACTGATTTTTGTTGAGCAATGTTCATAAAAACAGGAGCTTATGCTCCTCTCTGAAACAGGAACTAAGTGGGAACATGTCATCCTTTCTGTCTGTTCATTTTTCAGAAGTCCTTATAAGCTTGGAAATAAGAAAAAGGATTTATATAGGTGCAAAAAATACTTTGGGGTGTTTGTACAGTCAGTCTAACGAGGAATGCTGGAAATACGAGAGGGAAAACCCCACAGTACTTGAATTTATGCATTTTCCTGTTATCCAGAATACAATCTCTTTAATTGCAAATCCACACAATAAATACACAATAACACTTTGCCTGTGAGATTGTAAAATATTGTTCGAGGGCTTTGTCAAATGCAGTTACTGTTTTGTCTTCTGATGTTTGTTACTTGTGCTTGAAGCTATTCCACAGCTGTGAGGGACAGGATTGTTCTAAAATAGGAAACAAAACGTTAATCTATGCAGGACTGGATTGTAGTGCAAAATGTCAGAAAAGACTATTAACTACTGTTTAAGATTTGGAACTCTAAAGGGAGGACAGTTGAAAAGTCAAGAGAAACAAGAGTATACAATAATTTTTCTGAAGGTTACCTGAATGCAATGTAGAAAACATTGGCAAAGTCCAGCTCTGTATAGGGGTTGTTGAAAGTGAGCACCCAAATCTTTGCCCCTTACACCTGCCAGCACATTCCCATCAAAGCTGCAGAATTAGCATAAAACCAGGGTAGTCCTGACTCTCTTTGTCTTACTCCTGTGGCAGGGATTAATACTGAATAGATTTTTGTCGAAAGGTAAAATTTTCAGGAGGCAGACTAGGAGCAGAGATTACAGAGCGCTCCACTTCTCAAGTGTTGAGCACTCAGCAGCTTCACTGAAGAGTGGGAGTTGCTTGTCTGTTCAGCAGTTTTAAAATCAGGCTACTTGTTTGGCCCGACTTAGCCTGTGAGGTTTTTTTAAATGCATTACAGCACACTTCTGTGAATGACTATTAACAATGCCATTATGCAATTCTTTGCCATTCATAATGACAGGCATACTGCAGGGTGCATGCCGAGATAAATCCCACAAAACTAGGAACAGGTTTATAATTAGAGCAGGGGGGAAGGGGAGAGAAAGTTATTTGGAACATATTTTCACTTTATATCTTTATTTCTGAAAATGTGTGATATGTCCATCTGGAGCTAAGCAATATCTGTGCTCAGTCGGTTGGGAAGAGAATGATGGAATGTTCTGACAAATCCTCTTCTCACAGCAGCTTCCATCCCTGGAGTAGCTCTTCCCTTACTTGGTTTGTAGCATCATACTCTCATGAACTGAATCTAGGTCTCTGTTGCAGTTAGGAGCTGCTCATGCACAGGATAGAGGCTGAAATAATCAGCCATAGTGTTGGCTTGATTTTTCTCTTCAGAAATTTTAGCAATTTTTAAAAGTATTCCACCACTATTACTTGTGGTTTTGTAAGTGTTTTACTGTTCATCTCATCACTGGGGTGTGCATTTCAGCAGAAAGGAATAGTGCCTCAAAGACCTGGCTATTTAGCATGCAAAGTGTATTTTTAAAAATCTACCCCAAGTATTGCATCGCTGAACTGTTCCCTCTTTATAATCATGGTGCTGAATTTATAATGAAATGAAACTGCAGAGAAACACTTATTGGTTCTGTGGGTTAATTAGGGGCTAGGAATGTAAGTGGCCACTTCATTTAGGACTGTTCAGAAGTGAGAGGCTTTTTGTATTATTTTCACATGTTTCCTAAGTAAATAACTTCCTGATGCTGCATTAGTGACAATTGCACATGAGCGTGTGGTTTGAACTGGCATTGGTGAGGGCTGTCAGTGTTCAGGAGAGTGCAAGCTGTACCTTTTGTTGCACTGTGGTCTTTACCCCAGTATTTAAAGCGATGCCACCTTGGGCTGAGTTAGTTACAGCTGTCAAAGTATAAAAGTGATGCTGGGTCAGAATGTTCGAGGAGTTTTCCTGTTGCTTTTGAGGCCAAAGTGATGGTGAGGTGCTGATAGTGGAGCAGGATGGACTCTGCAGGGCAACTTGGATCTTGGGGAGATCCCCTTAAAGGGGTCATATAGAGAAATCCTGGTTTCTTCCTGGTCAGAATTCCTGTTTCCTTACAGCCAGTGTGCAGAATAGCCCTCTGAAGTGTTACCAGGCACTCAACCCTCGTGTCTAAACTGAAGCCATGAAGAGATGAAAACAGTTGTTATAGGATTGAGATAGTCTTGAAATTTTATGTAGTCTGATTAATTTTATCCTTGGAACATGAACACCCTGGTGGGGTTTTTAAATAACCTTTAGATTTTTTTCATTAAGTTAATGCATATTAATTCATGGCAGAATTAATCATATCTTGATTCATATTGTACACTGCTTGGATGTAGTCATTAATGCAGAAATTGAAGTGGTCCAAAAAAGAAATGTCATGTTATTCACTCAATATTGTTATGCATTCCTCCTAAGGTCATGTTTCCATATAATGGTAGTATGATGCAAATAAACACATCATTCTTAGTCCTTAATCAAATAACTCAAAGGAAAAATGAGTCTTTATCCCTAACCAGGGACACATGTCTAGCATATTACACCATCAAGAATAAGAGAGATCCTGAGCTATTATTCTGTGATTCAGCAGGAGGCATGGGCAATCTGTCCTTGTTTTGCTTTCTGGAAAAAAAAAATAATGTCAAAATCAAACAGAAGACCTCCACCCCCCCAAAAAAAAAAAACAACAAAAAAAAACCAGCTCAGAGCAAGGATTGGATGGAGTAGGCACCATTGCAGAAATGTGACTACCATTACATCAGGGAAATGGTTTACAGAATAAACTTAAATTATTATTGTCTATAATAGCTTTGTATTTGTGGCACTGAAGCAAAAATAAATATGCTTTGGATATGTATGATGTGCAACCTAAGGTACAGCATTTTGTGTTTTCCAGCTTCAGTGTTAGTATTTGAGGCTTTTGCAGTTTTGGGCGTTTGAGGTTTTATGGGTCCTTCAAATTTCGCCTGAACTGAGCAGAAGCTGTTACAAGTCTGTCCTTGCAGAAAATGAATGTTGAGAAGAATGTTGTCAGTGATTTGGGGAGGGAACAGAGGAGAAGGGAAAAGAGGAGATTTGGGGCATCTGCCTTGAAAGTGGGTTATCATCTCTACCCGACATGTCGTTGTCTCTCTGTCATCTATATTTATTGCAGTGAAAAGTGGCTACATGCTGCTTCCGAACCCAAATTTGCCATTCATCTCCTTTGCACTCATTCTGAGCGGCTATAAACAGTTACCAGATCTGCCAGGCACACAGGGGTTGGCACCTCAGTGCTGGTGTTTGCTACCCTGGTGGTGGGGCCATCAGGAAACAAGTACTCCTAACAGCAGGGGCAAGGTCCTGAGCGGGTACAGCATTTCAAGGCAAGCCATAATTGTTTGTAAAGTAAAAATATCTGGAAATGAAAGTGGGGGGGAGGGGGGATGTTCAACAATCACTGTAATTATGCTTTCATTTCCTTTTTATAGTTGTGTTCATTGGGAGTTAATAGGGGCAGTAAAACTCTTTACAACTGTTTTGCTGCAGTATTTATGTACCTTCATATCTGAACTGTCCATTAGAGTTAAAAGTGAAAATTCAGCCATGAACAGAGAATAGCTGCTCACTGTGGGCTGAAAAATCTGTGGGGGGTTTCCCTTGCAGCTTTTTGGTTCTCTAAACCCCCAGAAAATAGTAGCTTGCTTACAGCCAGGACCTCTTACGACTTGTAAACATGATATGAGGGTGCATAACAACAGTGAGTTCAAACTCAGCTGGTAGCTCATCCGGTGAGGATTTACATTTTTGACTGATGTCCAGCACTTCCGTTGCCTCCCGGGGCCAGGGGTGTGCATCTGAGGCACTGTGGGCTGCAGTCAGAGGTGGCAACCGAAGTGAACAACTCAGTTGCTCTTTCCAGGTGTTGTATTTTTAGTAGATCCCAGTGGTTTGTTGAACACCTAATTAGTGCTGAGTGAGTTACAGTAGTTTTGGGGAATTACGTGAGTCATGTGCACGTCCGTGTTTAGAATTGCTGTATATTCATTCTGTCTCATAAGAGTTCTTCATAACTTGTCTTAAATGACTACTTAACTAAGGCCCGAGTGGCTTTTAATTTAAAACATTTTGTAACCCTAAGAGGAATTTAAGGACAGGAATCCATTTTGGTTGACTGTGACAACTTTGCGTTGCTTTTTGCTAGCAAATGTATGCATCTCCTCCCTGCTGAACAAATGATTGGCACTTCACTAATTTTAAGTAATTCAAATAATTACAGCAAGCAAATGTATTCAGTGGCATGATCCATTGCCAGGATAAGCATTAGCACTAATGGCTATCTCAGCAGAATCTTGTGTGGCAGACAGCACAAAATGGCAGTGCTGGCAGCTTTTTTTTTGTGATGAATTACGTTGTGAGAAATGAGGTCTGTATGCTCACGGAGAAGCAAGGAAGGTACATTCTATTTCGGTTGAAATGCAGGAATCCAACCCCAGGTGTATTAAAAAAATCTCTCTGACTGTGGAATGTATCAGCTGGACCTCAGTGTTCCCTTATGCAAATGTGCAGACCTGTGTAGCGCCACAGTGCTGGGGGCCAGGTGTGGCCGGAGGGGCTTGGCACTGGTCTGAGGCCTCAGCATGGGATTTGTAGTGTGCAAATGTTCTCATCTCCTGGAACAGCCAGGAGGTCTGATGGTGGGTCCCTGGGGTTTGTTTCCCTCCTCTGGCATGACACCGAGAGTCTGATCCTGAAGGATCTTTTCTGTGCTTTGTAGCAGGGGAGCGTTGTGCAGCTTCTCGTGGATGTCCTCACATTGGCTAACTTTAGTACAGCCAAAGACCTGTAAATGAAAAATAGAGCAGGGGTTTTTTTTAGGAATTCAAAGTATCTTAGGGGAACGTACAGATGGAAGCCTGGTCCCTTTGACATGGTGGTATCAGCAAAATAATCCGTGTGAGCTGCCGGAAAGATGCAAGCTGGAGAGTGTGATTGAAGCCTGACCTTCCAGAGTGAGCTTAAAGTATGTTCAACAAGGAGTATAAACACAGCAGTTACCATTCTTATCTGCTCGACTTGCTCTATTTAGAAAACTTACCATAAAGCGGAAAAAAAAATAATAAATAAATTTCTTGTGTGTTCATTGTAATTTATCTGTTTGCTTGTTTTGGCTACTGGCTGTTGATTATATATGTACATTTCAAGTACAAGAACTTTGGGGAAATAGTATTCCAGTATAATACCTAAATATAGACAAGTGTTTTTGCTAGAATTAACAGCTACCAAAATAAATGATCTCATTGCACACAAATACAGAAATATCTGTGATGCGTGATGGAATGCAAGATCTATAATGTTCAGAGTAGTATATATCTTATTTATTAAGGTATGTCTATAGTGAGAAGGCTTTATTGTGTGAAGAAACCATGTTACAGAACTCTTACCTTTCTCTCTCCCTTTGCTCTGTATATATATTTTTAAAAAAGGACATTTACTTTAGGTTCTGGTTATTACTTTTCAGCTGTTTGAACTCTTTCACCCAATTGCAAATTATGTGTTACAGAAATGGAGGAAAACGTTCTCAGATATAAATGCCCTAGCTCACAGTCACAGACAGTTTGGCTATCCTGGTTACTATGGTGAGAGCTGGGGAGGATGCCTGTAGCATATCAGTCTCTGTGTTGTTCAGGCAGACTGTTTTTAATTTCCTAGGACTGCTTACGAGCTGTAATATTAATCTATTTGTATCCTCTTTCAGCACTTCCTTTGCTTTGCAGTGTAAGCCCCTTAATATAGATTGACTGGAGAAGAGCAGCTTTGCCCTCCTGGCTGCCTGTCAGAGGTGCCCAGCGTGGCTGGAGAGCAGGGAACGATGACCTAATGTGCCGCAGGCAGGAAGCAGAGCTGATTAGTCTGCCTCGAGAGATGCCAGTGCAGGGTGTGACTGGGGTGTTATAAATCTGCCGAGGAACATTTGCTTCTCTGGAAGAGATGACCACAGAAACATGTCTAGGACAAAAAAAAAATCGGAGCACGTATTCATCAATGTTTGGTTACTTATTGGTATGAGCACATGATAATTCCTTCCACATAGCATGATAGGGATTCTCCATTCTATTCTGGGTTCCCTAAGTCAAATGACATCTCCCCCATCCTTCCCCCACCATGTAGAAATGTCTTTCACAAAACAGAATAATCCTCACAACAGGTCCCAGAAGGAACTCGCCTCAAGATAGTGTTGAAATTCTGTACTTAATCCACAGTCTGCTGCTTCAGGACAGAGATTTGAAGCTTTTGGCTGGTGATTGGGAGATGTGGGGTTCACTTCCCTTCATGGAGAGGAAACTGAGTACTTGTCTTTCTCAAATCCTCACAAGCAGGACATGGAGCTGTAAGGCCAAAGGCAGATAAGGCAAGAAGAGCATGTCAGTATGGCATGATGATTATTTTTCCAGCTGAATTACTTGTCAAATTCAAAATGCATCTGTAGTCAGGCTGAAACAGCCTTTTGAAATAAAGTTGCTGTATATTGGATAAATAGTTGCATAAATTATTTCTGATGACATGGTATATATATGGCATTATTGCCTCTGTGGAAATAGGCATATTTAGTATTACTGAGTTAATATTATCAAAATCTGATCTTCTGAGTGCTTCCATGGCACTACTTTCTTCATTTTATTTTTTAGCAAATTCACGCAAGAAGGAGCATTTTATTTTAGTTTCCAAATGCAGTAATGATAGCAAAAGCAGCTAACACCAAAGTGAAAAAGAAGTGGCTTGGTTCCTTGTTGAGTAAGAGCTTAAATATCACAGATTTGAACGAGCTAGCCTGCCATCTTGAGTCTCGTAGCACAAATCTGTGTGTGCAAGATTGGACTGTCAGATAGAGGTGACAGGGCACCAAAATGGAAATATGGCAGATCTCCTAGGAGAACAGAGGAAGGAAAAATGACAGCAGAACAGAACACAGGAAGCCTAAAGTAGCAGGGTATAGACAGGGTTTAGGAATCAGGGGAACACAGGAGTGACAAGAGGGCTCTGATCAGCAAGATGGAGCTTAGAGATGATGTGGTAGCAATAAAAACAGTCCAGTTTGCGATCAAAACAGAGAGGCAGAGCAGTGGGCAACACAAACCAAGGTTTATAAATGATTAACAAATTTTCATCCTGTCTACCTCAATATGAATTGTAGGATGCTGCTTGCTATCTTGCTGAGCAGTTCACATCATCATGCATAGGATTTACTGATTTATTGATTAGGCGACCTCAGTGTTGTGAAGGGGCCGTTGATAAATGTCCCTGTACTGCTGCAGGAAAGGGCACGTTTCAATGTGTTTGACTTAACTTGCATTGCCCGACTGGGACTTCCACAGTAACAAATAGCCAGGAGAGCTAAAATCAGTTTTTTCTGCAATTCCCAGTGCTCCACAATTTTAAGTACCTCTCTTGGTCTCTGTACTGCTGTTAAAAATCCTCAAAGTCCTCAAAGTCTTGGGTGGTTCAGAGTTGCTTTAGTGCTCCTTGTTCCACTGCAAATCACAAATAAAGCTGGGAATAAACCCAAGAAGGATCAATTTGTAGTCTTGTGCTGAAACTTCGGAACCACTTTCTTAAACAGTATAACCAACCAGCCGAGATGCTCCGTGACTGGCAGCTTCAAAGGTAGTACAGAATATTGTAGGTGATGTATTTCAGAGCTTGTAGTGAAGTTGTTTCCCATATCGGAGATCTTCATCCAATGTTTTTAATGCAGTTTACTGACCTCGAGGTAAACTGGTAAAATGTAAAACATTTTTCCAAAGTGTTTAGTCTTTAATAGGGTTGTAAGAGTGTGCTCTGACAGTAGTTGATTATGTATTTCTACTCTAACAAGAAAACAATTTTAACAGTAGCAAATCCCTTATAATTTCGATGTCACCATTTTGATCCAGTGAAGTCTGCAATAAACAGGCTGAGTTGGGGAAGTGGAAGGGTAACAGAGTGGAAAGAAAGCTGGTCGGGGGATTTCTGACTGTTACCTAACTGCAGCAGCACAGAGTGAGGCCAGCCAGAAAGACTTTTCAAGCACTGATGTGTTTCATAGCATGAGCTATCAAAAACTGACACCATCTCAGGATTAGCAGCCAAAAGAAGCTGCTGCATGTGCTCAGGGTGTATTTAGTTACCTTGCTGTATCCCTGCCATGGCAGGTTGATACTTGAGTTCATACGCCCTGGTTTTGCCTCTGTTGTCTTCTCTTGTGGGTTCCACCATTTGTAAAACAGTGGCACTGATGGGATTAAGCCTGGGTGTTAGTTATCTCCCCTCACCGGCATCTCAAAAATCCATCTGGAAATGCTGGAAGAGGATCTTTTCAGAGAGGAAGAAAAGTTAAATGAAAAATGTGAAACTCCTCGATTCGTTCAGTGCACAAGTTCTTCCCTTTGCATTTTCTCTTTCATTTTCAATGGAATTTTCAAGGGGAAAAATAACATATTTAAACCAGCTTTAGGATAATCTGTGCTTACCTCTTCAGATGCATGAGACAGCGAGCACATTTGCCTCAGGACCATGGTGAGATAGGTCTATTTTGCTGCTGGAAAATGGCCGTGGTGGAAAAACTGATTATTGAGGGAGTTGCTCTTAGAACTCCTTTATTCATGAGTTCGAATTTATGCAAATAGGGACTTAGGACTGGAAGCTTCTGCATGAAATCACTGATGACAAGTCATCAGTGCTTGTTTTGTCCTTTTTAAGACTCTGCGTCGTGTATCTGTCATTGAGTTTTATACTGGAAGCATGGGAGAAGCATAGCTGATGGTAAACATGTTTATTTGATGAGCTGCATCAATGGCATCCAGTTAAACCAGCACAGATGTGCTAATAAGCATGGGTTGCTGTAGATTTTGCAGATTTTATGGATAGTTTTGAAGCTTTTTTTATGTGACTAATACATATGTATATTCTTATTTAAAAGAATCGGGTATATTAACTCTGGAAACACTTTGGAAATGACTGGCTTTCTCTGGAGATGTGTAAGTGTGGAAATACGGGAGAGGATGGAAAGAGTAATTCTGTTCTCTCTGACTGATAATTTGTCAGATGCAAAGGCTTCAAAGAAGACCCTGCTCACTGGTAGAAAAACCTGCTGCTCTCTGTTCACAATGAGGAGCACCTAGTGTGAAAACTTCCACACTGTGTTGTTCTGTATGCCACGAACTTGATACAGGGAGAAACACACTTGATTAACGCTTGGCAGTGTTTATGTATTCAGTAACAATTTGCCCATCTTCTCACTCCTCTGCCTTAACTTCTTCCTTTCGTTGCTCTCCAGCATTGCACTCAGTTTCAATGAAGTCTCAATGGAACACCTCTCCTTCTTCAGTGGAAAGGTACTGTTTTCAGTACAGTTCCTAGAAGAGGCTGGAGAGCTTAAATAGCAACTTGGCCTCTTTTTCCATTGCCACGTCTCAGAGGAGGCCATTCAATCCGAGAGGCAGGCATTTTGGGTGCAGGAAGCTAATCTTAGCCTTCCTGTTTAGGGAAAGTGGCTCCTCTCTGGAGCCACATGTGGCTTCTGAGCAGTCCCCAAGTGGCTGATGAGCCAGAACTCAAACGCACATGATGCTGTAGGCGTGAAGGCTGCTGAGGAGCAGGAATTACCAAATCTGAGCTGCAGACCTCGCTGGGGCTCTCTGAGACGCTGGTGTGAGGTGGGCAGGGCTGGCAGGGCAGCTGGTGCTGCTGTGCTCTCAGCGGGAGTGGCTGCCTGCCCAAAGGTGCTTCCTGCTCTTGCCTTGGTTTGGAAGGGCCCAGCTGTTTCCAACCACTTATTCCATAAGTTTGAGCTGGGCAGTGCAGGCAGAATTTCAGGAATATTCAGTGTTAGAGATACACTTCCCCCCCAGCACATTCCCACTCTGTCCCTGTGTGGTCTCACTGGGTTTGGGGCTCCAGAATGGGGAGCAGAGGGGAGATCCTGTGGTGTTTAGTCAGTTACGTGGTTTTCTGTTGGTGTGTCTGACATGGGTTTGTAGAAGATCAACTTAACTCCCAAAAGCTCTCCCTCTGTTGGTTCCACAAGCCACTGGGATTTGGGAATGGGTTTCTCCATCTTTGCTGTGCAGGAGGGTGAGGGGAGATGAGGGATTTGCAGCCACGTAGAAGAAGGGTTGTGTTCCTGCCTGAGATGGAAATGAAAGCATTTTTGTCTCCACTTCCTGTATGAGGGGATGACGGGCAGAGAGGGAATTCAGACTTCCAGCTAATACTGGCAAATGTTCCTAATAGAGAGGAGGAACATTTCCATTTTGTGTTCCAGTTAATTTTCAATCATGTCCAGGCAAAATGAAGGAAGCTCAGAAAGGGTACAACAGTGAAAAAGCAATTGATGACAATCTAAGAAATTGAAAAATCCAATTCAGTTTTTGTCACCAGCTAAAGCTGAAACTGTTTAATTTGAAAAAGAAATAAAACATAGCTCTGATTTATCACTGCAATTACTTTTGCATTATTTCAGTTGATTTTAAAGCTAAGTGAAAAGGGAGGGGGCGTGGGGCACTGTCTCTGTTTACTGCACAGAAACTCTTAGTTCTCTTAATGTGTTTAAATAAGCAATTGCACTGTAGGGGAGGAATATAATGGTTTAATGCAAGATGTCTTAGAGCTCCTTCAGTCTTTCCCTTTGTCTCTTGCGAGGAGATGAATTGCTGTTTTCTTCACAGGAGGCATTCAGCCAGCCAAAACCTGCTAATTATTTGTTGTCTTGGTTATCTTTTGCATACATGCCACTCACTGGACAGTAATCATGAAATATTAAATGTCAATGCAGGATGGTCGTAGGATGCTTTTGGGAGGAAAGGATGTTGTGTTTATAGTGAGAACACAGCCAAGAAAGAAAAGACACTCTGAAAAATAACAGCCTTCAGTTTCAGTTGCTGTTTTGAGATGCCGAAGAGCCTGAGATGAGAAATTCCTGTGTAGTGAAGTATAATTGTAAATTGATTTTTAGCAGCAGTACAGAATCCACAGTTGCAATCAGAGCCCCTTTATGCTGCAGTCTGCATGAGGTAAGGACGTGGTCCTTGTCTCCAACCTCTTCACCATCTAAATGATAAGAAACTGGGGAGCAAATACGTGTTTGAGGAGAACATAACAACCAAGGTGGTTCCATTTTGTCTCTAAATTTTACTGTTTAAATATTTGTCTTTCACACAGAAGGCACAAATTTGGAAGGCCTGTTAGGATGGAGGCAGTAATAATAGTAACAAAAAGAAAACCTGTCTGTGGAGCTTCCAGGGGTCAGGAGGAGCAAATGGTCAACCAGATGGTGGAAGGGCTGGAGTTCAGCATGAACTGACCATGGTAGCATTGGTACTGTCTGGGTGTTCTGAAAGGCTGAGAGCAGCTCTGTTTCCTCCAAAAGGCTGAGGGTCTTTGAAGGGAATCTGTAGGGTGAAGAGGCTCACTAGGTATTTTTATTTTTTCTCCTGATCTTTTATGCAGTTTCTAGGCAAATGCATGCTCCTGCTCACCCAGCAGACCTTGACCTGATGTCCAGAGCCCCTGGGGGAGCTCTAACCTCTCTGTTGGCAGTGAGGATGGAAATAAATGGGAGACAGAGACTTTGCCCATGTTGTCATTGCTGTAGCTTTTCATATGAAATCTTACATTACCCCTAGCTGAATTGCATTCTGGCTATAAGCTGAAAAGCAAGCTGTTTCACAAGCTGTGAGCAGTGAACCAGTAGCTATTAGGAGAATGGAAGTAAGTTCTTAAAGCAGCGACACTTCCTCCTTTACTGTAAATAACTGGAGTTGACTGCTGCAGTGGTATCCTGGTGTTTGTATTTCTGTGCCAGCCGTTTGCCAGGTCTGTCTAACAGCAGCACAGGCTGGGTTTGATACGTACAGCCATACTTCTTGAACATGCTGTGGAGTTTCCCAAACAGTCTTTGCAACTCTCCAAAGAGCAGTGTGACATGGGGGACTGAATCTGTGTGGCTGAATGATTTTTCTCAACTTTCCGTACCTTCCCATTCTGAAATAACTCATTTTTTAGGACTCCACGTGTGTGTCTGCACAGAGTGGGGCAGGCAGCTCTGTTCAGTCTGACCTGGCTGCTGAGGCTGTAGTGTGGATGTTCTGCAGCCCCGTTGGTGACCTGCTGCACCTGGAAACCTTGTGTGACCTTTAACTGTAACTTTCCATTTCACCACACCTTCTACCACTGGC
The DNA here is from genome assembly GCA_013397865.1 of Struthidea cinerea. Taxonomy (NCBI): domain Eukaryota; kingdom Metazoa; phylum Chordata; class Aves; order Passeriformes; family Corcoracidae; genus Struthidea; species Struthidea cinerea. The sequence goes on along the minus strand of VZTI01000933.1, from coordinate 1,797,381 downwards.
TTCACAACACACTTTTGACAAAATCTTTTCTCAAAGCTGCCTGGTAGGTGAAGGTGATGTGCCCTTTCTTCAGGTGGAGATCACTTGGTTTGTGCAGAGCTCTTAACTGACTCGCTCAGGTAAAAAAAAATATTTGCCAGTGCCACTGCACTGTCATGTGTAATGTGTCACCTTTTACTAGTAGTGCCTATAATGTGAATCTCACCTGCAGGATGTTTGTGTTGCTGAACTTGAATTGCTTGCTGCTCTTGTATGAAAAGAAAGCATGAGTAACAGTCTAAGTAACTAGGAGAAAGAAACTAGATAACCTTAACTGAGAACTGAGAGATGGAAACATGCAACTACCTGTTAATCTACACGATAACATCAAACTGATAAAAAAAAAGTTCCACAGTGATTTTCTCACGTGGGAATGTACATCATAGTTGAAAATAGGAGACCTAGGTAAGTTGTTTTTCACAGTGGGTTGCAAAAGCTGGTTTATTTTTAAAGGACTTCCCTGGCAAAGTTATGTTAAAGGCACTCCAAGTGACAGAAATTAAAATCCTAGTAAACTGCAGAGCTCTGCCAGAACGGCATTTTTCATTGCTGTGTGTTCTGCTTCCATTAATAGTAAAGGTCAGTTCTCTGAAAAACTCTTTAGCAGGTTGGGTTTTGGTTTTTTCCCCACAAGTCTTCCCAAAGCAACTTCCAGTGTCCTCATATAATACTCTTATTAGTCTAGTTCATCAATATTGTATATTACCCTGCTCTAGGTTTCCTGCAGCATCAAAATGAAGACTTGCTTTCCTGTAGCTCACGAATCCAGGTAACCATGGCAAAATACAGTCAATAAATGAGAAGTCCTGCTCTGAGTGTGCTGCACAGTCGCCTTTGTGCGTTTGACAATAGCACAAAAGCACGAGTGCTTTATTACTTCATAACATCTCAGCAGGCCTGTTGATGTGAATGAATGTTCAGAGCTGAATTCAGCTTTTGGGAAATGTTTAGCAGGAAGATTGTTGTAAAGTCAGGTACAGAGATGTCCAAGTCTAATTTTGCAGGATTCTTAGGCTGTTGTCCCCCTGAATTCAGCCCACTCTTTCTGTCTGATGCTTTTGTGTTTGAAATTGCTGAGATGGGTACAGCAACTGCTCCAGCTGGTTTCAGATATTAGGGATAACACCTGGCAAGCATTTCAGTCTGTTCCAGGATCTGTAAAGCATGCTTAACTTACCTGAAATTCATAAATTCATAGCACACAGAGCTAGGAAGAAACACGGTGATTAAACTCTTCCACAGCATGAGGCAGAGAATTTCACTCTGATTTCTTTAGTCAGCTCCATAATTTGTAGTTCAACAGAAGTATGTTTCTTCTAGAAGGGTGACTGATTTTGATTTTAAAATTCTGAAAGTGTGTATTATACTTTTTAATCAGTCTCTTCTACCAAACAATGCCCTAAAGTGTCCATTGGGGGTAGGTTTTATGTGTTCTGGCATTACTGTAATTCATTGTGATGTGCTTGTGTTTGCTGTTTACTGAGGTCGAGTTGGTATTTACTGAAATAATTGTGGGATATATAACACTTGTGAATGCCAGTTCCATGAGGTGGAATTTGGTACTTCTGGATAAAGTGCCAAGGGTTGACTGGATGCCAAATAAGGTACAGTGCTTCATAGAAAACAGTGTCTGTGTTGTGATGAAAGGGTATTTCCTTTCATGAAATAAATAGTGGATCAAAAGCAATCTCTTTGATTTTTTTTTGGTTTTTCCCCCAGCTGTGGAATTTGCTGGAACTCTACCAAAAGCAATAGGAATTATTTTAGTGATGAAGAAAGCATTAAAACTACTGGAGAGCTACTTACTGTTTTTCTGAAAAAACAAGAGAGAAGGTGCAGGAGGGAAAACTTTGACAAGTGTGCAAAATTTATTCTTTTCATCAATTTTTGAGCTGTGTTTTCTATCAGCCTTCTCAGGTTAGTGTTGCTGTCAGTATGTGCAGCACATGCCAGTGATTTTTGGAGGGCCCTTGATAATCCTTGCACCGTCTTTGCCTTTTCAGACTGTCCTTAAGAGCTGCATAGTGAACAGACAGCAGGTTTGCTCAGGGATTCAGGCCATATATTCAGGGATCATGTGGAAAATCTGAGTCCAGCCACAGCTTTCTCTTCGCTCTTTCCATTTAATACAACCCTTGCAACTGCCTCAGTTTTTAAAATTTTTTTTCCCCCCAGAGTTCTGACCTAAAGATACCCAGCCAAGAGCAAAGAGAAGAGAGAGACTGTGCGTGGGGGATATCTGTGATATGGTCAGATGATGAATTTCTGCTAAAATGCAAATTAATACTCGCTGTGTCAGGGATTTCACTGTGAAATAAATTGTCTTCTTTCCCGATTTCTCATCGTTTCAGCTTGTCAAAACCTTGCATAAACCAGAGTTGGAGCCATTTGCAATTGCTGAAAAATTAAAACTCCAGGAGATAAGCACCACATTGTTTTTGTTTGTACATCTGATACTGTGGTGTACCTTCACAGGATTTTCACTTCATTTCAGCCAAAGAGTAAGGACAGGCACTTTCTGCCCCTGTTGCTTACTGTGAATTGGAATGAGTGCATTTTCCTCTAGAAAAGCATTTGCTGACTTTTTTTTCCCCCTGCCAAAGGAGTTATATATATGGAGTGAGTTTCTGCTTTCAGGAATTATTCAGGGTTTTCTCTGGTTCTGTTGTTTTTGGGTTCTTTGTTTTGTTGTCGTTAGGGGTTTTTTTGTTGGGTTTTTTTGAGGCTTTTTGCCTTTACCCTGATTACAGCACTCATGAGCTACCTGTCCCTCTTCAAGGAGGATAAAATACCATCTCAGGTTTTGCTAGTGAAGCCTTCAAGTTTTTTCTTGGCTCTGTGTGAACATGTTCACGTGTGATTAAAAAAGAATGTATATGGTGGATGTATGTTTTAACTGCAGCTTATCTGAACTGTTAAACAGCATGAGACCAGTTAACTATGGATAGACTTTTTTATTAGAACAGCTGCCTCAGTCATTTTCAGTTTAGTTGCTTTTATCTGATTGCAACACAGTGGTTTCGAGGGGTTTTTTTTTGCTTCCAGCAGTTGTGGTCAGGAGTGACTTATGTGACCCCCATGTTACTTTGATGAGGTGAATAGTGCTCATGATCTATAGATAGCCCTGCTCCTAAAAGAAGAATGGATTTTTCTCTTCAAGCAAATGCAAGTCTTCCTGTACTGACAGAAGTTTTTTCAAAAAAAAAATGTCATGGGCAATTTTAAACATTAAAGCTTTGGGGGTTTTTGTGTTTTGAAGTCTTCTAGACATCCCTTATTTCACAACAGTCTTTGTTAATAGTGAATTTCAGGGCATGGAAAATGATGCCTGAAAGGTGCAACAGATCCTTTTATAAAGTTTGAAATATAAATGGAGCAAAGGGACACTTCACAATATTAGTATTCATTTTTGTATAGACAAAACCTTCCCAGATTTGTTTCTTCACTGACTGCAGACAGTAAAAACTGGAATCATACTGTGTGTTGATGTCATAAAATCAGAAGGAGTGAACAGAAGGAAACCTAAATTATTTGGTAGAGATCAGATCTCAAATCTATTTAATGAATCAACAGTTTTGTTCATTTTTATCAAAGCCTGTGACAAATTTTATGTGAGATTCAATGCTTCAAGGCATTCTTACAGCCTGCCCTGCCGGAGGAACCCCGAGGCTGCTGTGGGGCAGCAGCCTGTGCACAGGGACATGAATTCAGTGGTTTTTGGTGAGATCAGGACTAGGGGATGTGAGGTGTCTGGAGCCTCAGCTAAAGCGCTGATGCCAACCTCTGCTGACACCTTCCCTGCACACCAGAGCAGCTCATAGCCCTTTCCAGACTGGTTTAGGCACAAGGTGTGGAATTACTGTGATGAGATACATGGGATGAGATTCTTACTGTGTTTAGTGCAATGATTCCTTTCAGTTTCCTCTTTAGTGTATGCAAGAGAATTTTACTTATTTTTTTAAAATAAAGATAACCTTTTAGAAGAAGAAAGTAACAGTATCACCTGGAAAACAGAACTTAGGACAGCAGGGCTACAGCGTTAGAGCTGAGTAGGACTGATGCATAGTTTGCTCATGTATGGACTAGGGACTGATGGTGTGTTCTCCTAAACTGTATCTGGTTTTAATTTGCTGTATTGGATGTTTGGGGGTTTTTTGTTCCAGAGAATATCACATCTGTCTATGTCAGCATCTGTTTATTTTGCCCAAAGTCCCAATTTTCAGAATCCTGCACACTTTTAGAGCGGGTACCATGCCATTGGCATCATTTTGACTTTTGGATACCACACGTAAATGGAGCTGGAAGTTGTTCTGGCCCTTCACTGAACATTGATATGACACTTCGTCACTTGACCAGACTTTTTCATGGTGTCTTTACATTCTATTCAGAATCTTCCTCACTTACATCCTACCTCCTACCCTACCCTAATCTATGGAAATTGTTTACTATAGTTTCAAATCCTGTATTTGGTTTGTGTTCGTACTTGTCCTCCTAGATTTCCTCCTATTCTGGTGCTTTTTTCTTTTCTTTTCTTACCTGTATTCTGAGTAGTGCTTTTCTTCTTTCTGCTCCTTAAACAACTGTGCTTTCCCTATGCAGGTGTAGCTTTTCTTGCCTTCTTAATATCACCTCACTATAAAACAGTGAGTCAGTCTTAAGTAGAGGAGAAAAAACATAATTTCTTCCTATTTCACACTGATCCTCTGCTAACCTTGAGTGTGCTCTGGGAAGTCTTCCTTTTCCTTTCTTTCTCCCATCGTCTCTTGGCTTGGCTTTTCATACTGCGGAGTTCTAAAATCTGTCACTATCTGTTCACTTCCACTGATGTAAAGTTGGCTTATGCCATGGTTGTCTCTTGGCCAGGTTTGTTGTAAGCTCATCCCTCTTCTGACAGCTCTGACTACCCTATTTCCCTCAGACTTGTGTGTGTTTGGCATGTGTTTTTGTCATGCTGCTCTCCTAATCTCTGTCTTTCTGTATGAATTTAATATTCTGTGTCCTGATTTCTAAGACTTCTGACCAGCTCAGATGCTGCTTCCATCCCATTCTCTGTCTTTTCAGATGATGCAGTGTCTTTTATTCTGCTTTTCACACCTTTAGAGATTTTAGCATAGGTTTCCTGCATAATTTTTAGCTGATTAGATTTTGCTTCTTTTCCTCTTAATCTTGCCTGGCTGTGGTTCAGAACCGGGGCCAGCTCTTCTGGTGGTTCTCTCATCTCCTCTACAGAGCACATTCAGGCAGGTGGAAGCATCTGATGAACTTGGTGTAATTTTTCACTGTCTTCTTGCTATGGAAAACTGGGCATTGAAAAGCAAATGAAAATTCTTGGTTTGTCTCTTGTGGGAAGTGTGCTCATTCTTCCTGTGGTAACTTGTTTGCAGCTGAAGAAATAACCTGAGCCCTTGGTTTTTATAATTCCCTACTAACAGTGAAGCCCTGGCATTGCAACAGTTATAAATAACTTCATTACTAGTCCCTTTCATGAGAAATGTAAGGTCTGTTCATAAATTTCTCCTTGAATTAATGAGTACGTTTTCTTCTGTCGTTTAGAACAACTTTTGACAATGGTCTATTTCTCTGCATGTTTGGTTTGTAGAGTTCTTTTACCTAAATAATGCTTCTGGTTTCCTCAGCAGAAATTTGATAGCAAAGAACAACTTCCCATTCCTAACTCTTTGTGGGCTTGTCACAGGCACTTGGTCTTAAACACTGGAGAAATGTTGTGCTGTAATTTCTCTGGGTAGCTGCTCTTCTCTCCAGTCTGATAACACATTGTAAAGATTTTTTTGGTTTTTTGTGCTTCAGCCTTCCTTGCTGTCACTGCCTCCTCAAAAGGGCGTAGGGAATATATGTGCACCTTGTTCTTTACTTAGCTATTGCTGTTGATTGTAAGGACTTGCATCAAGGCTGTTATTCTTCTGCAGAAATACCTGCAAAATTGCTCTCAACCACCTTGTGCACCCGAGGCCAAGCTTTTAAATCCATTTGACATTACTTTCGTCCAGCTGAGACCTTTTGTATGATCTTTTCAAAGTCAATGGGCAGTGGCTGCTCCCATTCCTTTCAACGTGACCAGATCCTTCGTGTGGTCAGCAGCTGTGGAAGCTTTCAGACGAGATGTTAAACAGAGATTGACTCTGGTGTATTGACCCCAGACTACAAACAGAAGGTAGTTTTCATGGGAAGGGAGGAAATCACCTCTTGAGACGTTTGTTGCCTCATCAGCTGTGTTGCTGCTTGTTCGCTAACGAATGTAACTCATTTGCTCACACAACGATGAGCCCCCAAATGCTCAACTCTTCCGCCTGAGGAACAGTCAAAAGACAGAGTGTATCCACTCAGGCTGGATCCCAGCTTGGCAGCTGAGCGCTATAAGGCAGTTCAGTTCCGAATGCGCTGCCCGTCTGCAGGCTGCGCACGCTGTGTTGGTGGAGGTTGAGCGAGGTGATCTGATGGATCCCTTGGGCTGTGTCTGTGTGACACAGTGCAGCGTTGTGCAGACGCAGCAGAAAGGTCTCTGCAAGTTGTCTCTGAAGCAACGCTGCTCAAAAGCAGGTTGGACTGAGCTTGGGTTTGAGTCCCTGGGCTGTGTCTGATACTCGGGCCAGCTCATGTACTCCTTCATTTCTATCTCCATCCTGTGAACTGCATATAATGAGTCCCTTTTGAACCCCGCATCTTTGTAACTCTAATTAAAAAGATAAAAAATATGTTCCAAGTTCTGGGAAAACTCTGTACTAAGCTTAAACAAAATGTAAGGCATTTTTTATATGGTGAAACCTTTACAGACTCATAAAGCTGCTTCAAGTTTTAAAATTGAACTATGTGTTTATTGAAGCAGAAACTAATAAATTGTGTACAATTGTGACACGTATTGCATAGATTTGATGAATATCAAGTTGGAAAGGGACTTCAAGGATCATTTGGCCCAACCTGTCTTGAACAAAGCATGTACTTTGTGTCTGTTTGTAAAGGTGTCTATATGACTAATGTGTTTACTTATTCATTTCTTTGGTATTTTCTCTGTTAAGAGATTGCAGGAGGCTTTAAAATTAATTTTTACCTTGATTATGGCATTGATATTAGTTAGTGGCATGCAACTTTTTATGTTTTGGTCGTGCTTACTTTGTTGGGGTATCTGTGCCTGGTGTTATCTAACACCAACATTTTGTGTTTGAGTCACTCAGGGAATACCTTTTTCTGAAAGCATTCACATTTTATATTGAAATATGTTTTAAAATTAGGATTCACTTTATTTGTCAGGGTTAATTTTAATTCTTTCCAGAGTCTTTCCTAGAAAATTGTTACTTTTGCAGGTAAAATATTATGAAGTTGTATCTAAGTTTCCTATATTCCTTAGTTTCCTATATAAATAAGCCTGCTATATAGATAAACTATAATAATTTTTTTTGTAATATTAATATGTTTTTAATTAAATACCCCTTTTTTTTACCAATGAGTTACAAAGAAAAATGCGGAAGAAATTAAAACTTATATTTAATGAGCAAGCATGAATGATTAATTGCTATTCTTGGAGAGATGTAGTTAAATAATATATGAAGTGGTTATTCAGAACAGCTGACAGCCAATTACTCTTTCTAGGTTTTTGTTTGCTGTTTATTGTCTTACTATATAAAATACATGGGTGACCTACATTTAATAAATTTAGGCTTGTGTTGTAGGCTAAACAGAAATAAATAATCATATCAAGACACTATAATAAATCTTTAAAATAGATGAGAATAAATTCTCGTTTATTGTGGAGCCCAAATGAGTATATTGTATTACTGAGAAACCTGTGTGAACACTGCACTGTTGTTAATTAAGATTTTCCTTGTAAAATGGGTCATCTTGGAAACCTTTTTAAAATAATTTATTCAGTTATTTTGTCATAACTGGTGCACGAATCTGGTTGCTATTCCCACATCTGTGGCTGTAGTGTGTTGAGGGAGGGAATGCATGCTCTTCTGATCACCCTGCCTTTGTAGGGTGTAGATTTTCTTCCTCGGTGAACGTTAGAAGTGCAAACTGCTTTGAGACTGAGATCGGGAGTGGGGTTTACTGCTTCTATTTGTGGCTCCTTTGAGCAGCCAGTTGCCAAGGAGATCACTGGCAAAGCCCCAGCAACTCCCTGTACCACGTTAGCCTATAAAGCAAGCGCTGCAACAGATCCAGTGACAATCATTAGACACTTCCTGAGAAAACACCCTGGAGGTTTTAGGAGGGTTTATATTTCCACCACCTGTTTCATTGTCACATCTGCTCTTCAGCAAACAGAAAGGGAAATGTTTATGATCTCTGGATAAATATATTATTTGTTTCTTTCCCTAATATAACCAATGTCTAATAAAAAAATTCTATGTCTATTAAAAAACCCCATTTCTCTGCCTGTCTTGTGTAATCCTTCTTTGTGTCAGAGATAATTAGCAGCCATTAATGAGATTAGCTAACTAGTGTGATTAGTGAGCTCAAACCCTGTCCTTTTCCTTTTGCAGGTAAGTGAATGTGGCATTGAGCATCCCTATCTACATTATTATCACTTTCTTTGGCTCTTATTTCTGATGCCAATTTATGGACTGAAAACAATAAAGGCAGTAGGAGAATACTGACATGCAGGTACTGTGGATGCTGTCGGAGTGTATATTCTGAGAGATGGTAAGTGGGATGTTTTCCATCTTCACCTACATCATGATAGCATTTTGATTAATTTGCCACTGACATGTAGCAGCAGCCTGTTGTGCTCTTGGAAACCAGCTGTCTGTGGCATTGCTGGAAGGAGGAAAAATATGGGAGATGTCTTGTTGGGTTGGTGGATACCAGTTTTCTGCGGATTTGTTTTTTTCCTGGATCGCGTGGGGTTTGGACGAGCTCTCTCTGAAAGGTTATTAGCATTTTCCTTTGGGTTTGGATGTTTCAGCTTGGAAACCAGATACCCTTCGAGGACATGTGCCAGGGTGGTGTAATTAACCAGAGCTGATCAAACTGGAAGGGGAGCGACACAGGCAGAAATGGACGTTGTGTTCCCTGCTGAAAATGATGGGAGTTTTCAGCTGAGCGTGTATCAAAAAATATTCTTAGACCACTCCGAGGCTTTGTAATTAAATTTAATTTGAACAAGATAATTGCATTACTTTTTATAAATTGGAAATTAGTCAGGTTTTACAGGTATACTTTAATTGTGCTCCAGGAGATGTGAAATTCCAGGGACACTTTTTGGTGGAATGGAAATGTACCAATGTGAACTGGTATTTAGAGGAGAAATAAAAGAATGAGCTGTTCATCTCAGTGTTAAGGCAGATGGAGTTCCAGGCGAGCTCAGTATTTTGCTGCATTTCCAGAGAAGGCAGCCGTGTATTTTGCTATCTACAGCAGCACCTATTCATAGCCTGACACGTGAATGCCTTTGAGCAGGTCTGCTTAAATCCTTACAAATGAGGGCTATTACCAGGGTGGTTTTTTAAATGCCATGTTTTACATTAAGTATCTCTGGAAGCAGTAATATCGAGTGGGTGCCTTCTAAGCCAATGTCCCCTTTAAGGGTCCCTGTTTTGCTCAGAGGAATTCTAAGGAGTTTATGCTTTCTAAGGGACAAATTACTCCCCCTCCTCCTCTAGGGATAAAAATTCCTAGCTCCTCTTTGCCTTTCACACTTGCAGAGGCCAGTCTGCCCACTACTGGGATGCTTCCTCCACAGTCTAGTGCCACTGGCAAATGGGGAGTTTTCCTGGGGTCTTCGGGAGGTTAAAAGGAACTCCTGCAATGTTGATACATCAGTGTCTGTCACAATATTGTGTAGCCTCAGCAGTCACAACTGCACAAACCCTTGTTTCTACCAATTAACTGAGAAGAGGTTTATCTCTTGAATGAGAATGTGGATGATGGGAAGAGTCAGTGAGATGTGCTGCATGGAACTGCTAGTTAATTCAGTGCAACTGTTTTCTGATTAAACAGTTCATTCTGGGAGACAGCCAAAATGATTTCCTACCCTTAGAGCATAAAACCCTATGAATTCTTTGTGAATGAATTTCATCACTTGTTTTAACATCTTCTGTCATCTTTAACATATGGTAAAATAGTTGAAAACCTGTTTATAACATCAGTTAAAACCACTTACATAACCATTTTCCAGAGTCATTATGGGGGATAAAATACCAGAGTATCAAATACAATATAAAATGGATTTGTAAGGAAAAAAAGTAGAGGAACTAAATACCTGGGTTCATTGTCCCTGAATGCCTTGCTGCAGTTCTTACGGGATAATTGTTTGTTCATAAGCCTTTTGTTTTAGAGCATGTTTTTTCTGTTGTCAGTACACATATGTATATATGTGTGTGAACATACTTGCATAATATAGTCTTTTCTGTACAAATGTGGGTTTTAAGCCATCCCCTGGGATATAAGTGAAATAGTATTTATAGTTTTGGAATATTTAATCATATCATCTGCATCTGCTGAATAGGTGGTTTACATTATGTGGAAGGCTTTGGTATTCGCTGTTATAATCTCTCCTTGTTTTAAACTTGTACGATTCACAAAATGCTATAAAATGTTTAGGGCTTTGTTTTTAGTACATGCACAAGTCCTGTCTGTGATGGGATTATGAGAATAGTTAAGATTTAGAGATTGGTTGTAAAAGTTAATTTTTTCACTTTGATAAAGGTACCTTGATTTTCTTTTCCCGGAGCTTGGGTTGTTCTCACTCATTTAATATTTTGAGGGTGAGTGAAAGAAACAAAAGGTCCGAAACATAGCCAGGGGCAATTACTCTCCTGCCCTCTCCTACATACGTCAGGAAGTTGTGTAGTTGTCCTTGGATGTGTACATCATGGCAAGGGAAGGGTTTGTAATGAAACATGGGCTGTGAGGCTGTCAAGTGTGACATCCAGCTGGAAACACTTGATGGAGTAAACAATCTGAGGGCGTGTGTGTGGGAAGAAAACTAGCTGGCTTGATCAACGGGAACATGACTGAGGTAGTACTGAAAAAAGGGAGAGAAGCAAGTGCAGGAGATGGTGGAGGCTGCGGTGAGGTCCAGTCTGACAGGGAACCTTTGTTCCTTGAGCACCACCGTCAGTGTCTGTTTGGCCAAGCTGCTATGGCTGCTTCACAGCTTGCAGGGATTTGTACCTCAGTATTTGTATTTCAGTAACTTACACTGGTGAGCATCCCTGGCTCACCTGTCCAGCTGTCACATTAGAAATTCAGAAATTAGAAATGGTCACCACTCTGAACTGCTCCTTGCTTTTCTTACTAGGACATGGCGAAGTGGCAAATCACTGGAACCAAAACTGATGAATATAGTGTGTATTTTCTGGATGTATTCATTGGTTACCTCTAGAACAGTGTTCACAATTCTGGGAATAAGTCTTCTGGTAATCTGCTCTGGTCATGGTAACTTGGCATACAGCTTTGCTTTATGATTATATATGTAAACGTGCTTGAAACACATCTCTTTAGTATTAAATATAGAATCAATATTAATTCAAATTTAGATTTGAAATTAGCCTGCTTTCATTCTCTTTGGCTTGTGTGGTGCTTGTAAAAATTATTAATTTATTATCTTAACATTAATTTTTACTAAGTAACGTGAGTTTAGTAGAAGCTACTGTTTGCATTAAGAATTGTAAATGAGCACATTTTTTTGAGGCTCTGCCTGCTCTTTATCTCTGTCCATTTTCTGTTTTTATGTATGCAAAGTCCTGTTTGTGAATGACTGATAACTGTGTACAGGATACCCGTTAACTGTGCGTTGGAACTGACTGACATTTACTCGGAAGCCTGTTTTTTAAGGGTGCTTGTCTGATAACATGTACAAGCACACAGACTCTGCAGATTCTGTTGGTAGAATAAAACCCTGAGAAGCTGTCATCAATAAAGGTGTAAAAACTGGGCTTGTATTACCTTGATTGGTGGTTGGGATTTTTGGTTGGTTGGTTCCCCCTACCCCCGAAAAAAAAGAAACCACGAAACCAGCAAGCAAATGTGGCCATTTATATCATGTGTTCCACAGGTAATTTCCAGCGAAAATGGAAAGACTCTTTTGATGGTGAATGTTCTTTTGATTGTTGCTGAATGTCAACGCTGTCTGCCTCGGGAGTGGAAACTTCACTGAGGTCACCTGTTTCCTAGCTGAGATTTTTGGTGGTGTAGCTTGTGAATTACTGCGGCTGCGTGGCCACGCATGTCCTTTAAGGCTAGGCTGAGATTTTGTGTGACTCATTATTTTTCTCTTTTGCTATTTTCACTTTGGAGCTCCAGAACAAAATTTGCAGACTGAGAACCAGACCCCGCAGATGCTGATCTTTCAAGGATAAATGAATAAATCAGTAGTTAAATTTCATTCTAGAAAAGTAACACCCAGCTCTCTCTAGGTGTAAATGGCTGGTTAGGTAATTTGCAAGTGTTCCACTTAGCTGAATTTCACTCTAAGCTTATTTTTGAAAGTGCCTCTGCAGTTAGTTACTTCATGATTCTTTTCCACTGTATTAATGGTATTTCCATATACAAAATCACCATTTTTTATGATCACATCATAGCTATCAGTTTATGTCCTTGATGTTTCATTAGAGGGATGCCCATACTAAAAATGGGCACTATCCTCTTCTGTACAGTAAAGGCAGGAGGTAGTCAATTCAGGATGTTTTCCAGTAAACTTCTAGCCTTCAGTAAAAATACTGGCAAATCCTTGTTTGGGAATCATGTGGGTGTTTGCTAAAGTTGTTGAGGTGGGAAAATCTCAGCTGTAAACTTAACATAATGATTATATGACTTGTATATTCTCAGCAACTTGTGTGTGTGTATTCTGCTTATTTGGGCGGTAATTACAAAAATAGAAAAGTAGATTAAAAAAAAAGTACATGGTTTTTTCTCTAGAGATAGGACTACCTTTATCCACCAAAGTGGCAAAACTCTTCCAGCCTTACCCTTTAGCCCTGTGAGATTGGGGAGTGGATAAGGTGAGCACTGCACTGTGTGGGTTGGGGATTGGGGTGAAGTTCAGGGCAAGGCTTGGAAGACACATTAATCTGATCTTTGCCACTGAGACTCTGTCTTATTTAAGTTTTACCCCTTGTTCCCGAGGCACAGTGTTAATGGCTTCCTTGCTGTAAGGACAAGTGGGACTGGAAATGCATTTCAGGGCAGGAGAATTAACACTCAATCTTTGCTTTTAGCAGGAAAGGCAGCGCATTATCTGCTTGAGCTCTGTCATGCTCACTGTTCTGGGCTGCAGCTCTGTCCCGAGGTGTGCGCTCAGAAGGTGCCCTGGTGGATCCCCCCAGAGGGGGAGAACCACCCCTGTGGCACTGCAGGGATGCAGAGCTTTAGAAAGTCCTGTCAATTCATGTGGAATGTGTGAAGAGCATTCAGCTCCAGCACTGGAGACAGTTATGACTCTCACCCTGGTTTTGTGGAATTTTGCCTCAACTTTAACTTTTTAATTAATGCAGTTCCTGTCTTGCTACCATATCACACCATCTTAACTTTGTGATTTAACTTGGTGTAAGACACTGGCAATGGATTGGTTTTTAATTAGCACGACTACAGGCTGCAACTGGTTTTGTCTTTTCTTCCATCATTTCTGACTGTGAGAATAATTTAATTTTATAATGATGGCATAGCATTTTCCATGGTGGTGACATGAAAATACAATGATTTTAAAATGAAATGTGCATTTGCATTTAGGTAATACTGGTAGAAAATAGCCTCTGTGGCTAACACAATTTTATATTGATTATACACTGTCTAATCTTGTTTGCAATTAGGTGGAAGAGGCATATCCTTACAGGCGTTTTATTTTTAGTATTACAGTGGTTTGTATGTGTTATTGTTATTCCAGTAGTACGCTTCAGCTTAGCTAGAAAAATGTAAGTTCAAGGAATTGTTCCTTTAAGGCACTGTTTTCATGACAGCAATAATTCTTAATTTTTATTAGAAAGAGCAGCAAAACATGGCAATCAACAGCCATGGAGGAGGCATAACTACCTTTACTGACCTTTTACCAAGAGGAAGTCCTTTGCAAGAAGATGCTGGAAACATGCTTGTTGGTGGCTCTGCTTTTGGGCTAGTAAAATTAATCTCCTGGTCAGACACGGGGGAAAACTGTAGAGGAAGAAACCATAGGGTGTTCAGACTGATGTGGCAGTGTTGGTGCTGCTGCTAAAGTTGTAATGGACAAGATGTACAGTGAGGTTTGGAGGGCTCTCATTCAGGAAAAATAAGCTAGAAGGAGCATTGTGTTTTCTGAAATTCCCTGAGCTTTGGGAACGAGTTATAAATGCTGGAAAAGGTTCCTTCACAAAAAGGTGCAAACGCAGTGAATGTGAAAACAGCCTTTTTGCCAAAAAGGTGCAGTGCAATGAATCTTTACTGGAGGGATCAATGTTTATGAATGCTGAGGCTTAAATCCTCCCAAAAGAATACTGCTGGGCTTTCCAGGGTGTTGAGAAGTTGATTTGTGCTTTCCATCATAAATTACACAGCTTTCCTGAAGGCCACTGAACTTTTAAACCTGACATGGAAGGATGTCTAAGGTTAAAAACCAAGAGGGCAGCGGTTCACAGCAGAAGGTGAGAAGGAAGGCGACAGTAAAAGGACCATCTATTATCATTGTAAAATCTGTAGTTCAGCACCCCGTGTTGGAAAATAGGTGTGGCATTTCTAGATAAGATTAAGAAAACCCGTCAAAGATTGTTGTGTTCAACCTGTCTTGGTTTCTCTACAAGATAGAACCTAACAGCTGTGCCATAAGGCTGGTTAAATGGCAACACCGTTGTTACAAAGTCTTAACTTTCATTTGAGGTTTCAAGTGACAGAGTTCACGACGTGGTTTGGTGAGCTATTTTTGTCAAAGAAACACCCTCACTGCTATAATTTTGCCAGGTGTGTATGATCTGAATTGAGACAATAACAAGATGTATCATGAATGGAAATTTCCCAAAGGCTTTTGACTGTCTTCAGTGCTTTATTACTCTGGAAACAAAAGTTGTGTGGCATGTGTGTTGGAAAGGTTGCTCTTCAGGGAAAAAAGAACAAGGGGAATTTAAATGTTCACCACCTCAGAGTTATTATCTTACTCAAATATATGCTTTTGCTTTAGATATTCAGCTAATTCCTTCCCTATTTTTGTCATGTTGAAGAAGGTATGTTTATTGGCAGGATTTGGCTTTATCACTTTAGCTCTCTAGAGCTTCAGGTCTCCTATGTGAGTATGAATTCACAAAGACCTTTTCTCACTCATAAAAACAGTCTTCTATTTCAGAAAGCAGAATTCCTCCCTCAGAGATGCCATTGTGCTCCATTTTTGCTCAGAAATTATTTGAAAAATCTAAGATACAAATGGCATATGCTGCTTGCCTTTGAAAAAGCATGGATTCAGAATGGATAGAGGCAGAATTTATTCTCACTTGTCTGCAGTGGCTCTCCCAGCAGTACCTGAAGGGGCAGAGATGGGTGGGCAGTGCCCCCTTTTCCCCACCTTGGCCTCCCTCCTTTGTTCCCCGCTCCTCTGCCTCTCCCTGCTCCTGCTGGCCTTTTCTCTCCTCTGCCTCTGCTCCCCTGAGGCCCCTCCCATGTGCTCAGGGGCTCCAGGGGCTGGGATGCTGCAGAACCTGCTGGAATCGCCTGGAATATCCGTCCCCACCTGAGGCAGCCCTTGCCTCTCCTCAGCAGAGAGACTCCGCTGCCGCCCTGGGCACAGATGCCCCGTCCATCTGGAGAAGGAGCGAGCTCTCCTCGCCCAGGATCCCCCCCAGCGCTGCCTGGAGCGAGGTTTATTGAATCCCCGGCTCCGCGGCCGCAGCGTGGGCCAGGGCAGCCCCTCGAGCCGGGCCGCGGCAGCCGCTGCCGTCGGACTCAGGGCGAGCGCAGGGTGGAGGCAGGACAGGACAAAGCCTGGCCTCTGGTTTGTGCCGTGTGACAGCAGCCTGGTGCTACCCTGCAGCTTCGTTTCAGGTCTGCTGGGTGCCGCTGAGCATCACCGATCCTCGGCCCCTGCCGCTGTCCTGTGCGAGCCGTGCCGAGCTGTGCCGCTGGCTGCTGTGCTTCCCTCGGCAGCGTCTCCCGCGGGAGTGATCCCTGCGCTTGGCC
Organism: Struthidea cinerea; assembly: GCA_013397865.1. Taxonomy (NCBI): domain Eukaryota; kingdom Metazoa; phylum Chordata; class Aves; order Passeriformes; family Corcoracidae; genus Struthidea; species Struthidea cinerea. Next base: position 1,781,253 of record VZTI01000933.1, on the reverse strand, counting down.
GGAGAGCAACAGCAGGAGCTTCAGGAGATGTCTGGGTTTAAAATCGGTGCCAGCCCGGTGCCGCTAGCGGATCAAAGATAACTCCGTAGCAGCTGAGAAGCTGCCCTAGGGTTTTATTCTTCCCTTTGGTATTGCAGGAAGTTACGTTTTAAGCCCATTCAGCTGCACTCGTCATGACTCTTCTCTTGCTCACACTCTCACAGTTTAGACTGAGAGGCATCTGCGGGAGAAAACTCTCCTTGTCAACCAAACTTTGGCAATACACAGCAGATCCCTCTTGCATAGGCACACAAGGGGTAAGAAGACCCCAGGGTTGCTTTCGTGCCAGTCACTGCTAAGTTCCATGCGTATATATTTCAAATACCTCCAGTATACATGGATATATTCCTGTAGACGGGCTTCAGCTGTAACTTCAGGGTGTTGTGCTGCCCACAATGGGCTGTGTAGCTGCCTCCCTTTGTCACATCTATCACTGTAACACAAATCTGCCGTGTGTGACTCACCCGCTCGCTATTGGCAGAAGGAAGATGGACAAGCTCATTTGCTGTGGAACTGCAAAACTAAATACAGCTTGGGCTTTGCCTGTTGTAATTTCTACCATTTAGGTGGCGAAATGTCCCACGAGTGGGACATTCCCTTCGTGACCTTAAGGGACATATAAAATACACAAAGCCTTCTGCATTTCTTCTTAATCCTTACTGCTAAGGATGCCAGCACATGTTGCTTCATGCAGCCTGGCTTTAAGCTATTCTTGTCTGCATCTCTCAGCAAAAACAATCAGTTTAACAGGACAAGTTAATTGGGTCAGGATGATCCACTCTTAAAATTTGCCAGCAGATCAGAGGCAATGTCCTTTATTTAGCCTATAGAACATAACTCCATGTAATTCCTGGGCTGAGTGGCTTAGACAAAGCACCTTAATTATTGCAGACAAATAAACTGAAAAAAAAATTAACAAAGCAATGTTTGTTAGAGCATGTGAATGTGGTCTCTCTGGGTTATTTAATCGAGGCAGTGAAACAACATTTCACTGATTACCTCCCTTTGAAAGTACAAATTGTTTGGATATAACTTTAATGTGGATATAACTTTAAATGTGAAACATTTTAGACTATACGTTAAAAACCTATCCTCTTCCCCACAGTGTCCTGGAGTTGTGAGATGGGATGAATCATATTCTTCATATAAGTCAGGGCATTTTAATAGATCTGCGATTTATTTGTAGTTTTACATGAAAGCAGATGTTTCTGTATGTATATTTGATGTGTGTTTTGCAAAAAAAACCTCTGGTTTAGAGATTCTGCTTTCATTGTACATTTCCCACTACTGTCAATCCAGTCTGGCAATTTATAAATGCTGAACTCTGATGTCTTTGTGCCAACTGGAACTGGGTGACTGCAGTTCTTTGCCAGCGAGGCTTGGTCTGAGTGGCTTCGAGGTGTTCTTGCTCTTGATCCGTAAAACGTTTGGCAACCTTTCAGCTTTCTCTTTTGTCTTGCAGCCCTGTGTATTTCTGAGCCCTGAAGTATTTAGGACCTTCTGATGCAGTAGAAAAACACTGTGGTTCTTAGAAGAAAAAAAAAAAAAAAAGGATTTCTATGTTTCTAGTTGCTCGCTGTACATTTACTGTGGCAAGTTCTGTACATAATTGTTATGCTGTATTTCTAACTCCTTAATTTTCTGCAAACTATCCTAACTCCTTAATTCTCTGCAGACTATCTTACAGATGATTGCTTGTGCATGGTGTTGAGAGAGAGGGTGGTTTCTAACATTTTATTTGTAGGTATCCAATTTAAACAGAAAAAGTTCTAGAAGAATGTCAGCAGAGATCTGTAAAACTGAATAATGTAATTATAGAATGATTCTTCTGTGACGAATAGAGTCAAGAAGAAAATCGCTAAATCATTGTCGTGCTGGTTTTCCGCGGTACTCCTTTGGAAATGGAATTATTGTAACACCTTGTACTTGTGTTATCCTTGGACTGGGTGCTGTGCATCCCGATTGGGAGCTATGTATAGCAGTGACCTCACCACAAAAATGTAACAACTGCTGTCACTCCGTGTGGCACTGAACATGTTAACCTCCAGCGAGGAGGGGAGAAGATTATTATACTTCAGTGAAACTTCAGTGAATATGTATAAAAATGAAGCTGGATTTTCCTAAGCTGGAATTTGTCTTGGTTACTGAAACTGGCATTCAGGTACTGTGGGATCACAGATGGTCAGGACCTTGTCTGGTGTTTAATTTACAGCTGCAGCAGGACAGTTATGCTGACATTGCACTGAGGAATGGCTTCAGCCCCGGCTCGCTCTCTTTTCCTGAGTGCCCAGGTGTTCCTCCAGGCCACACCCAGGAGCCAACCCAGCACAACCCTGCTGGCGGAACAGGATCCCAGCACGCAGTACTATGCTGCTAAGATATTTGACTAATCATTATTTTTGGCTTTCAGGTACTGCTCTGTGTCTTAAATCTTCAGCCACTACATTCCCAATTCAGTCATTCTGGATGAGGATGTTATTTCTGAGTAAACAAATTATCCAGAAATAATTTTTCGTGATAAAAAACAGGCTCACCATATGTATGACCCGTTGAAGAGAAAAAAAACTGAGGTCACTCTCTGACATTATCATGACTCATTCCTGCTTAACATTTTGATTGTACTGTGGCTATTGTATTTGCAGATTCTGACAAATAAAGTTTGACAAGCAGTAAACCCTGATGTATAGCAGTGAGTCACAGCTGAAACACCTGATGCTTTCAATACACGTCTGAAAACTGCAGTCTTGGAGACACTGATGTAAAGAAACTTCTGTGATTTGTATTTTTGAAGGCCAGTGTTACACTATTATTATTATCGAATGAGTTTTGCTAAAGGCTCCTGAAGAAATGTTTTCAGGGCTGTAATGTTGGCTAATGTGCTTGGTAGTAGGGACAGAAGCTTCCAACTACTCCAGTTATAGAGCTATTTTACTAAAACTTTCTACAGGATAAAACTAAAGGATATATGCTTATTATAGTGGGATTTCAGAAGTTCTCTTTCTCTCCTCCTCCAGCCAGGATTTGGTTGTGGAGCAGATAGTTCTGCTGGTATTTTTGCTGCTCTCCAGTTGCTGTACACTGCTGCCTTACAGAAGTTGCTTGTTCAGCTCACACAATGTACTTTGGGGGAGGATCATGTTAAGATACTGTTCCAGCTTTAGAAATTTTACTCTGCAGTGTATCGTGTCAAAGCCCCTGGCAGCTGTTCCAGCCCTCCTTGTTGTGTGTGCACACCACAGAGACTTGGGCAGCAGCTTCTAAAGGGAGTCGGTAAAGAGCCTTTTGTTCTCTCAGAAAACAGACCAGCTAATGATTTGACTCATCCCTTAGAGAACTATACCTGAAAGAAAAATAACATTTGTTCTACCATTGTTTCACTTTAGATGCCCTTTGTTAGATTTCAGTAGCATAATGCTATTGTTACATTAATAAATACCATTACTCAGCTTTCAAGTAGTACAAATGGTTTTGGTTTTTTCCCTCTGGCAACTTCCAGAGAGGTGCTTAAGCTTAAAGAGTCCTGGTCTACCAAAACCTCAATAATCTGCTGTTTTTCCGTCTCCTACATGATTTTCAGTACAGACCTGTCATAACACTGTAGAGATCAGCACAATACAAATAGTAAATTTCCTAAGTATCCAAAGTGTTAATCTATACAGACAATATTTAAAAAGTCTTATCCTTGGGGGGAAAAAAAAAATCTCGCAATGTAAATTAAATTAAAGATATCTGACATCTTTAAGTAGACAGATCTTTGCAGACATTTAAGTTGATACTTTCAAAAATTGAGTATGTTCTCCATTAGAGTTAGAGAGAGACTAAGGCAATTGGTGGTGTGTGAGAGAAATTATTCTGAACACTTTGTTCCACATTCTGACATCATCTTTAACATCAAGCTATTTTATGTAGCTATTACTACATAAATTGTTTCCTGTCCTGATTTCTTTTGTGCAGAAAATGTGTGAATAGCCATTTGAAATAGGTATATTAACACTAATTCTTATCCATCCCATCTTTATCTGCATCTTTTATATTGATAGATATGAATGCCACTGCATCTGAATTTAAGCTTAGACTGTGAATGTCTTGATTAAAAAAAAAAAAGATATTGCAAAGTTTTGTCTCTCACCAAAATCTGCTCAGTGCAAACAAATGCCACAGGCTGAGTGAGCCTCACTTTCACAGCTGTGAGATGGAGAATGAATGTTGTGCAGGAGTTGTTATGGGTCCAATGGATTTCTCTTCCAACAATGATGACTCCAGTTTCAAACTAAAGTAGGTATCTTTAAAACAAATGCTTTTTTTTGCAGCAGGTCTAAAATATGGAAATTTTTTCTTTTATAATATTCTTTATTTTGACTTCCTAGAAAATAATCTTTTTCTTTAGTAGGCCTAATAAAACAATATGTACTTGAATGTTAGTGTAGGAAGAATTCAGGATCCTTTACAAACAGAGGGCCACACAAAAGGATGTAGAAATTAATATTTTGTGAAAATATCACTACATCTAGCAGAGCAGCACTGTGCTACAGCCATCATTTCTTTTCTGGAGGTAAAACTCTGAGGTGAAATCTTACCTAAGCCAGCATTTCAGTCTCTGGCTTCCAGAACATCCACAGCTTGCATCTTCTGCCTCTGGGAAGCACGGCAGTGGGATGTCCTTCGAGGCACCCTTGCGTGCTGGGCTCCCAGCGCTGTGTGGAGCACCTCACTGATGGATTTTGCTGCTCCCGTGGGTCTCTCTCTTTCTCTGGCAAATAATACTGGCTGTAGACTTTCTCTCCTCATTGCACCCTGCCACCCTGGGCCAAACCAGAGGCTGGTTTATGTCCATGTGTCTCACTGAAACAGCTTTCTTTTATTTGTGTGGGATTTCTTTCCTTCTAAACCCCACCAATACTGACGATCATTCAGTCAGGTTTAGATAAGGTGTGAAATTAGCTGCTTTTTCACTCCTAAGAACTCTCCATTCAGGCAAGGGCTTGCTTTGGTTCTCTGCTGCTGCTGTCTGATCTAGGCATGGGATACTGTGTATTTAATAAGGATCCCCTTGAAGCTGAATTGTTTACATCTAAATCACCAACTCTTTCAAATATCTTTAAATTGTTCAGCTGCTAAGTGTATTATGTTCATTGTCACCAGGGGTCCTAGAATGTACTCAGCTGTGACAGTGCACGGCCAACCTGAAACGGGGATCAGGAGATTCTTCCTGCTATTGGCAGAGTAGTTTGTTCTGTGTTTTGTGTCCCTCTCTGTGGGCACACGTGTATGTGTGTGACCCTGGCACATCAATGCCCACGGAGACAGGATTGCCAGTACCTTTCAGATGGCCAGTGAGTACTGGGCTGCCTGGTTTTATTGTTGGTTTTGTTTTGTTTTTTTAAATCCTGAGAATCCTGTTTTCATGAGAGATACTTAGAAATGCTGGGAGCTTAATTTGAAGGTGGTGGTCTCAGTAATTTAATTGGAGAGCGGGTTGGGGTGAGCTGGTAGTGGATCTCCCTGGCAGGTGAGGTTTTTAACCTTTTAAAAAGTCTTATTTAACATTTTTTTTGGTACAAACTCTCTAACCTGTGTGTCCGTAGAATGGTAATTGCAGGATGTTTCTGCTTTTGGTGAATTAGATTATTTTGTTTTAAAGGGAAGAGCCCTACAGAACAAATGCATGAGAAGAATACGATCTGTGTCCCAGGTCTGCAAACGGCACCCAGAATTAAGGCAGCACTGCTTGGACTAGATAATCACACTTTCTGTTTTTGTAGAATTTGCAGTACACTAATCTGGTTTTAATCTCTCACAATTTTTTTTTGTGTGTGTGTGTTTTGTTTTTATGAAGAGTTAGGCCATGAAACAACATAGAGCTTTACTAAATAGCATGAAAGAGAACAACATGATTTTGGTAGAAGAAATAAGTTAATGTATTCTTTTAGCATTGTTCATGGAGTTGGGTTTTTTTCAGTGTGGCTTTTTTGTTTTGTTGTTTTGGGTTTTTTTTTAAATAATGTGAAGATAACAGAAAGCAGTGTTATACCAGTTGGTAAGGTGACAGTAGAGTTTTGTTCAGTAAATAGCTGGCTCCATTTAACATTTGACACTTACTGTCAGCATGGCAATTGTTTTAAAAGATTTTCTGTAAGCCTTAGATTCTGATTTCCAGAATAGATTTGAATTAATTTGTGGTTTTGGGATAACTGAAAACTGCTTCTTAGATTAAGGAGAGCAAAAAAGAACTGTTCCTTGAAATACCCAGAATCCTAGCATGTCAAAGGATATACACAGGCAGCAGAAAATAAATGTGCAGATGGGGAGGCCTGAAAAAACATCAAGTGCAGATCCTGAATTTATGCACATTTCTGACATTGTTGGATGAAAAACGCTGCTCTTATCTTCTGTGGGTAACCATGGCTACCGTGTGATGTGATTTTATTTTTTTCAACACGAAATTATACACAAGTGCAGGAGAGTGGTCTTGTCTCAGCTCGCACCATATGTATTTGGGTGATAAGGATTATAGTCAGTGAATGGGCTTATCAGTGTGGCACATTTGCTTCTTTAAAATAGGTCCCGATTTATGTCTCTATTAGTCTGTAGAGGGTAAATGGTACGGGATTTTCTCAAGTACTGCTACATGAGGTTTAGGCCATCTCCTTTTGTGTTAAACTGTGTCTGTTACCTCCTTGTATCTGAGTCACAAGCTCATATAATTTGGGGAGCCTGAGTTGAAAAGGCATCACAAACATGGATACAAAGTATTATAGCTCAAATTTTGGGCTGGTTCAGTGCCATGGTCTTCATTATCAAATGCTTATGCCCTGAAGACTTATGTACATTTTAGATTAATACTTCTCCCTGCTTGATGAATGTTTTCATTCACATTTTCAGCATACTCAGGAACTCCGAGGGATGCAGAGATGAGGCGGGAATTCCTAACCCCCAAAAATCTCTGTAAGGTTGGGACAGTTTGTACAGAACTCGTGCACGGAGCTAAGAATACATTTCTGTTTATCTCCACGAGTGCCTGAGTTGTACTCCAGGGATGGTGAGTGTGAATCAAAAGCCTGCCTGCCGTGGGTGGTGAGGGATCCCGCGGATCCCCCGTGCTGTCCCCCGGGCTGCCGGTGGCTGCTTGGAGCAGGACGTGCTCACGTGGTGCCACATTGCTCACAGGGCACCTACCCACAGCAGGGAGAGCTGCCACATGGACAAACTCCCTAAAATTGCCATTTACTGTCTTTAAACCTTTACAAATAATTAGTTCAGCAGTGGGAATTGTTTGCTTAGAAATGTAATCGTGTGGATTAGGGGTGCTACCTCTCAAACTTACGGTAATGTTGCTTTGGCTGCGATTTGAAAACATCTGAATTTATACTTGTGTGCTAATATTCTCGCAGTTGTTGCCACTTTGGGGGATTTTATAACAAACAGCAGAAGAAAGGCAAAACATTCTTTGAAATACTGCTAAAACCCTTTCTTGTGATAAACTTTCTGCTGCAGCACGGCAAATGCTCTTTTTAGCTGTGATTTGGCTCCCAAAAGAGGTCTGTGAAATTAAAAAAGAATAACTTAGCAAAACTTATCAATAAAAATTCATACAGGCAGCATGTTGTAGGTCAGACCCAGATAGCTAAGTGAGAAATACAAACCACAAGAACTATGAACTGCTGGTGGATTGGGAGAAGCAGAAGGAATAAGAACAGTTCGCTAGTTGAGACGGATTGAAGTCAGTGCGCGATTCGCAAGCAGTAAGCTGGGAAAAGCTTTACAAAATTCAGGAAGCTTTCTGTAAATGTCTTCATATGAGAAAGATATGATGTTCAAAGAGCCTCATAGTAGAAAAATTGGGGCAAAATATGCACTCCTATGTAAATGTATACGAGAGGCACCTTTTGAACTGTTGTAATCCACAAATGAAAAATAGAGCACTGTGCTCCCCAGTCCAGGTAGGGTGGCTGCTTTAGGCAATTATGTCTTCATCAAAGTTGAGGTAATTCATGGAAAGTTGTAACGAGGATGAAAAATTCACGAACATGGCTGAGAAGGCAAACAAAAATCATGCTAAAGGTCCTGAGAAGCTCCAGATGAAGGCAATGTACTTAAGCTGTAGCCAAAGACAGTGGGGACAGCAAGCACAAAGTAAATGTGGCAGACAGGAATTTCACAAGATGCTGCAGGATGAGGACGAAAATGCTGCTGCAGGTCTTATTTTCTTTGTAAAAGTACAAATACAGACAAATAATGCATGAAAGTTGGAACCTGGGTCCAGCAGAGAAAAACAGCATAACTGAAGATAGCCGTCAGAGTAGCAAAGTAGAGTAATTGTAGCAGAAGAAATCATTACACTGAGAAGTGCATTATTTTCAGGCGGCGGGCAGTGGTGACTCATGAGGATGAGATAGCATATATGTGACATGAAAGCAGTTCAAAACAGCAAAATTAAATTACTTGTCGAGCTCAGATTAGCATCAGATGCAATGACAAGTCAGTGACACACAAGCAAACAGGAAATTGAATGCCAAAGATGTGGTAGGGCATCCGTGACTGCGCTGGGCTACAAAGTCTTCCTCAGCAGTGGGCAAGAAAAGAAAGCAAAATTGCAAGCAAAACCAGGCCAGTTAAAATGTGATGGCTTCCTTCTGCTGAGGCAGTGGCTAGGAGCAGTGCGAACAGTCCTGGCACAGCAGCAGAACAGGGGCACCTCCCAGCTGAAAATGGTGTCTGGGCCTGAAAATCAAGGATAGACATGAATCAAGGAGGAGAGAGAAGCTGATGTTGGAAGTCCCTGCTCGTGCCCCCGAATGCTGAGGTGGCCAAGTGCTTGTCTTCACGTGGCCCGAGCTGTCCCTATAGAAGCACTGTGACTCACAGGCACTTCTGGGAAGCATTGTCAGACAGTGACACTGAACACCAAAAATCGTGCACACAAGCAAAGTGGCAGGCAGGAAGCTGGTCTGGGAATTTGGGCATGTTGCATCAGCTTGCTATGACCAGTCAAACAGTTACGTAATTAGCAGTATTGTTTCTTGGTCTTCCACAAGAAATCTTCAAAAAGCAGAGAAATTACATTGCAACCAGCTCATCAAACACTCCCTGGGGAGGTTTTGTGAGTAGTGCTGTAGGGAAAGCTTCATGTGAATAGAGAGTGAAGATTCTACCTCTGGCAACTGACGGCAACCGATTGCCAAACATGAAAAACTGCCCTTGGCTACCTTCAGGAAACTTTTCTCCTTCCAAACGACACCCAAAGACACCTTCTGGATCACACTTCCAAATCTAGAAAGAAGTCTTGTATGCGTAACAAGTAAATCTTAGTTAGTTTTAGACAACTTCAGATAGTTGCACTTACTAAATCAGATAGAAGATCAGATAGAAGCTACAGATAGAAGAGCCACAGATGAAATATGTGGAAGAGTGATGAAATATTCTGATTCGGTGGAAATTTTTCTCTGCTGAATGTGGTAATCAGAAAACCAGAGAATGTCTGGTGATAAGAAACTTACAGGAATCAGTGAAACGTCTAAAAAACCCACAACACACAAAATTTACATACCCAGAACCACTAGGATGTAGCCATGTCCTTTTCACAAGTAAACATTTGCTTTTGAAGTAAACCAAAAATAAACCAAAATGCATACAAGTTATTTAGTAGAAAGGCATGACAAAGCAGATCTCTCCAACTCAAAGGAAAAAATTCAAGATCTCATTTTAGCATTTGTAACTTTTATTTATATATGTATAACAATGATTGATACTTTAAGACTGTATAACAGAATATGAAATATGTAAGAAGATTATGCTTTCCATGATTAATTTGGCAAAGTCAATTAAATATGACTGAAGGGACAATATAATAGATAGCTTCATAATGGAGGACACAGTAGGATATATATGGGCAGATTAATATGTAGAATCTTGAAAGATGTGGTGTGTTCAGTAAGAGAAGATTATATCCCTAAAGGAAGAAGTATTACCTGAGTGCCCATTTCTTGTCTCGTGCTTCAATACTGACCACTTGCCTTGCCCATCTCCCTTTGATCCCAGTTTATCTTCAGTTTTGGAAAATCCTCCCATATCACGTGCTTAGGGTTCTCTTCTTCCCTGTCCGTGTCCTATAAAATCCAGGTCTGCTTTGAAAGGCGTGGCGGATTTTTTTTTTCCTTTCTGCTTAAATTGAATTATCTTCTCTTTCTCGCTGTGGTTTAGGCAAGCCCCACCCTGCTGTCTCTCTGTTTTGCAATAGCCTCAGGCTTCTCTCTTGTACTCCTTTCTAGATGCAAATCCCTTAGCTCTTCTTTTTTCTTCTTTGCAGTGTTTGTCTTTGCTCTTGTTTCCCTTCTTTATCAAGGTTTATTTCCCAGATGTCTAGTGTTCTGCATCAGAGTTGTTTTCAGAAATGCACATCACGTGTTTTATGCCTTCTGTTTGCTTTTTTCTAGTTCCTTTTATCTGGGAGGTTTTGAGCCTCTGCTTGTAATAGAAGTACCTTCTCTTCTGCAGTGACTGAGTAGGAAAGAATGATTTTCAGGGGCTGGTAAATGTTTTTCCTCTTTGAAAATGACTCAGGGCTTGGGAAACTTTGTGGATCTGTGCTCTGATAAGTGCTTGTGCAAATAAAGTAGAGTTTTCATCTTTTAACTTGGGTGAGAATTTGTTAAAATTTCCTGAAGAAGGGAAGAAGAAGACAAAGATTTGAATAATATGAAGATAGGTCATCGTATTGGAATATTTTTTGTGTTCCTTAGCACTAGCTAACCCACCTTCACCTTCCCCATGATGATTCTGACAGCTCATGAAGTCATATATTCCTTTTATCTGGCCCAGTCCAGTAGCTTTAAGGAAGCAGCTTGTGTTATAATGAACATGCATTTGGGAGAGCTGAGTGTGTGCTAGCAAGCACTTAGGACATCTTAAATGGTCAAGAATACTTGACTGACACAATACTGTCAAGGGAAGAGTTACCTTGATCTTTGCCTAATATTTTGGCTGTGGAGAAGGTCAGAAAATAAAGTTACACAGTCAATGATTAAGCAGTTTCTGGGTGTTCTGCCTGTTGGAGCCTACTTGGTAATAGGCTTTAGAGTGTAGAGGAGCTGATGTATGTGGGATATTGTGGGAGGTACTGTTTGACATCTGCCAGGGGAATATTATGCTTTGCCTCTAGGTTTTGTGAATGACATTCAGCTTCTGGAGGCGGGACTGTGAGATACACTCAGCGATTGCCACTGTTAAACCTGAAGGCTCGGTGAGGGGGAAAAGTCCATAGCTGAGACTGGCACATCCCCACAGAGCAAAATTGTCTCGTGTACCTCCATGTGACTGTGCATTTCTTCCTTGCAGCTATCCCAGGTACGGAACCTGGAGCCTTGTTCTGCCTTCAGATGTGCTCGGGTTAGAGCCTCACCACCATTTTAATGAGATTTGGCTACTGCTGAAAAAGGCAGTTCTGCCCTTACTCTCCTTCCACTCTCTGGTCCCTCACTGCTGCCTTCCTTATGCTGTTACCACTGTTCGTGTGTTGTTTGGCATATCGGGAAGGAAATGATCAGGCAGAAAGATTACTTTTTTCTGCCTAATTTTGAGTTGATCAATTTATTGTTCTGATCAATTGCGCACTTCAGGCTAGGAGTAGAGGGCAGGAACAAAGACAAAGCCCCTTGTTGGTTTTCTTCTGTTTTTTTGAGGGGATAAGGGGAGTATGGAGGGGGACAAATGTTCAGTCAAATTTGGAATACTTGCAAAATGTTGTCATCATTCTTTCTTCTTTCCTGACAGTGAAATCATGTGGGTTTCTTTTGGGTTTTTTTCCTTTGGAGCTCCCTAAGTGACAGCTTAACACCATGGACCACTGCAGTCAGTTTGACACGGTTGGTGATAATGTGCAATGTACTAGACCCGGAATTTCTGATTGCTTCAAAAAGCTTGTTAGAGGTGATAGAGGATTTCTGGGTCTACCCCAATCAAAGGCAGTGGAAAAGCACCAGGATGATTCTTTCTCCTGGAAAAGGATAGCTGTTATCAGTGTCTCAAGTAATCAAGTAATTTGGTAGCACCCAACCCTATATAAAATAGCATTAATAATGAAAATGTCTGAAGCTCTTAGATTAAATTTTTCCTACCCTTCACATTTGTATATTCTGAATATAAAGATAAGCCACAATATTATAAAAGAAGTACTGCAGGCCAGTAAGTATCAAAGAGGCGTCAGCTATGAGGCAGTATACACCATTACCTGTGAGTTCAGGTCAGGGAATTCACTGTCATGTGTGACATGTGGCTTCCATTATGTGTCTACTTAGTAAATGCCGCCTGTCTCCGAGAGCTACTTGTATATGAAAAAGATGACGTGACTGTGAAGTAAGTGCCATTTTTAGAAAATATGGATACAGATGAATGTATTCACGTAGGAGGAGTAAATATAATGTACAATATTTAATGTCTGTAAATGTATAGTGAATCACGTTGATATTCCCATGCCCTTTCTCTCTCCCTGTGGAAAGGACCCTGTGAAACTGATGCTGCAAATTACTGTTGATCCTGTGCAGTGTTGGCACACATGAAACCTTCTTTTGTTGTTCCTGCATGGGAAGTTGATGTCTTCTTTTAGTGAGGCTGATGAAAATGCACTTTCTTCTGTTCCAATCCAGGGTAGTTAATTTCTGCCTTTTCAAATTTTTTTTTTTTTTTTGCCTGTAACTTTAGTTAATAAATTGCACAGAAGCATTATTTGTTAACATACCTAGACTGTCTGTTTAGTCATACTTGAATCACCTGCATCAAAATAGGTAATGTACAAATTTTTTAAGTGTTCCTGAACTGTGTTTAGGTTAGAAAAGACTGAAACACGAATACATAAAAGGATCTCGTGCTGCCAGTTTGTGGTTATTACAAAATGTGAATTTGAAGCAGTTGAGGTATTTATTTTTGTGAACAGGTTTTGAGTATCACTGTTCAGTGTTTTTTTAAATAATGTTGACTTTCCACTAAGCAGGTGTACTCACAGCAAGGCTTTACCAGCGAGGTGGCCATGCTGTGGAAATGGTTTAACCAAGTCATAGCTTAGTAAGCAGCTTAGAGAAAGGTAAACTTTAAACCTCATCATTGCTGGTGGTCCTCTCTGTCCAGCGTTCAGCTGCTGGAGCCCAGCACCATCACGCTGCTGAGATGAACCCTTTGGACCACTGCTCCCATCGCTGGTACCTGGCACTGAAAGCTCATTCGAGTGGCCCAGCCAAACCCAGCTGCCTTTACCACTGCAAACGCAGGTGTTTCATCTTGTCCCTATTCATTGCTTCTGTGGACACTGCAGTGCCAAATGTGACCTGGAAAATGATGCTGGCAAAATTAATGTCTACTGGGAAAAGATTGGAACGTGAACCTGCTTGGTCTTGCATGCCTGGTATTTTCAATGACGCATCCCATGGTGCCTTTAGGCAAGAGAACCAGTGGGCACCAAGCTGGATGGGAATACGATGTGCCAGGCTATTGCTGGACATCTGCAGAGTTTACAGGTGTGTGGACACTATTTCTGTAATTTACTGCTTTAATCTGCTCTCTCCAAGTGGTAAAATGTTCCCCAGTCTGATCTATTTCAGCAGTTGCACCGAGAATGAACAAACAAACCCCGTGTACTGTAGTGGCCTCAAGCATGATTTTTCCTCTGTGCCAGAGGCTTTTGGTTAAGCAAAGAAACGTTGAGTATTGGGTGAAAGACATCTAACTTCATGCCTCATCTAGGAAAATATTGATGGATTTCATGGAAGGAAAACAACAACATGCTGTTGGCAAGAGGTTGAAAAGGGTGCCTTTGTATTGTCTTGCACCGTGTGTTCGTAAGGCTCAGCTTCCTGGTGATTTTTCCTGGTGACTGCAGGGCTGCATTTGGCTTGTTTATCAAGGGAACCTTCATCTCTATATTGCACTTTGCTTTCCAAGATCAGGGATGTTTAGACATGAAAAGAAACTGAACGGAGCTGCCATTCTGAAACTGGTATGTGATTTGCAAAGGGAAGTTCTAACTGGAGGTCAGGCTCCATGCTTCTGTCTTCTTCCTGTATCCAAATACTTTTTTCGGGGGACAATCTGTCCTGCTTAGACTGGGATCACTTCTCGCCCTTGGACTAGCTGATATCAGTATGTATAGCCTGTGTTGGAGGAGGAATCCAAATGACATAGAAGGTTTTACTCATTGAGATATCATCCAGTTTTTTAGGTAATTAATGGGAGAGACCAGAAGTACTGGCAAAGCTTCAGCTAAGCTGCAACTCAAGAATTGTTATAACTCAGATGTGTTTTATTGATAGCCAAGATAGACAAGGGAATACCATTTGGAGAAAGGTTTAGTCCAAATGCTGTAATGAATATTATGTAGCTTTCGTAGTATCACAGCTACACAGTTTAATCTGACTGTAGGAGCCAGTTAATTATGTAATGCTGTGGTGCAAAGTAAGCGTTAATGGCTTACTTGCTAGATGTAAAATGGAGTTACAAAACAAGAGTAATTCCTTGGCTCTTAGGAAATGGGGAAAAGCTTCTCAACCCTGATTTGCTAAGGAGCAAAAATCAGCAGAGGCGACTTGGCAAAGGCAAGTCACTGGAGTGCACTGTGGTTTTGGTGTACAGTGATGCCTTAGCTCACTTCAGTGGAACAGCAATTAAAATGTTTCAGTCACAAATTGTTCTGGGAAAAGAGTACATGTCATACTTTTTTTAAGAGAACCAAACCCTGAAGATAAGGTTTTTATAGCAAAGAGGAGGAAAGTCTGATGGTGGATCCCTGTGCTTTGGCAGATACGTTTCTTGGGAAACACACTTTATATTCCCTGTAGACTTCACTCCTATGAAGCCTTAAGGGTATGTGCAAGTCCCACTGATTTCCAAATGCAGCATTTCCACATGAAATGCTCTGTGCAAGTAACGCTTTACAGGCCTAGGTTCTGCAGAACAGCTGCTACTCTTCTGTGGCTTGGGTGCAGAGAAAATCTAGACTTGAGATCTGATTGAGACTTGAGATTTGCTCTAGACTGGTAGGCCTAGGTGCTTCTTTTCAATTGTACTTCAAAGTATCAGTATTTTTATGGGAATTGAAAGAACCTGCGTGCTTAAGGTCAGCTCAGTCTTATCTTGATGTCTCAGTGGTGTTTGCTTTGAGCTTTACAGCTGAAGTGTTGTTGCTCTGCTAGTGCTGAATCTCACTGCTGCTAAGCTTTGCAATTGACAATCAAAATGGTGTTAGAGAGGTCTCAGCTAAGTGCATTTCTTTTGTATATAGAGGAATTTGCTGAAAATAGATGTTGAACAATCCAGTAAAATTAATGGTTGCACATCAGGTGAAAGTGATCTAGATGCAACTTGATCGGAGAAGTCACTATGAAGATCAAGCTTTTTTTCTTGAAGCAAATTCAGGGAAAAGATGCCTTGGACAAATATAAGGGTTAGATAGCACTGGGTCTTCAGGGAAAAAGGCCACATGCTTGTTATAACTGATGTTTCTGTGAGTGTGCTTTTTTTGCCTGAAGACTTCTTTTTGCTAACTAGAGATGTCAGTGAAAATGATGTGAATTGACAAGATGCATCAGTGTACCCTGTAGTTTACTGAGATGATGATTAGGATAATACATCTTCATGTTTCATTGTGAGCCACAGTACAGTGAAGTATTACTGGCTGCAGTAATTACTAAACTACTAATTAATAAATTACTGGTGACTGCAGATGTGTTTAAAACTCAGTCTCATGGAAAGCACCTCAATTCTTGTTTAGCATTTCAGTGCCACCAAAGAGCACTGTGGCACCGCCTGTCCTGGCCTGGAGTTCTGTATGATGGGCACCCATGGGCTTGGCTGGGGATCGTTTTGTCTTTGTCCTTGCTGCTGAATTTCTGGTAGCTCCACAAATATCCCAGGAAATGTAGGTGGTGTCAACCCAGAAGGATTTACTTGTCCAGAGGGTGGCCAGGGTTAGTCAGAGGAAGGGCTTTTGCGTTGTAGACAGCCACTGATGATGCAGGTTGGCTCCGTATGTGGGTAAGGACCCATGGCAGGATGGTAATTCAGCTGTTTCTGAGTTTGAATTCCAGTCTTCGTGCTTCCACTGCAAAGCAGTGTCTAATTTTAGGGCCATTGCTCAGTTTTTGGGCTGGACACCAGGTTGGCACCTGGTAGAATGCTCAAGCAGTTGGTGCAGCCTGTGACAAGTAATAAGGGTTTTGAATGCTAAGGTCGCTGTCTTGGGAGAAAGGAGTATTTTCTTCACATTCTTCAGATTAGTTGGCTGTAGTTCTCTAACCAGTCATGAACTGAGCACTCTTAGTCTCTTGGTGTGATAACACCCACTGTTAAATAGGTCCTAGCTTGCAAACAAGTTCACTTCTGGCTCTCACCTTCCTTTCCTGAACTGAAAAGTACAGTCCTGTGGGAAGAGACTGGAGTTCTGCTCTGCTCTCTGTCCGAACTTGACTGTTTTCTTTTCAGCCAGTGGATTTCTGTGCATTGTAATTTTCACCTGTGAACAGACAAGCTGCTGGTTGTCTAATTAGGATTTTTCTGCCCTTCTTTTCACTTTGCAGTATGTGTCAATGCTTTGAGATGTTTGGACAGCATCCTTTGCTAAAGGCCACAGCTTTGTGAACTGTTAACACAATGTACCTAGTGCTGTGTAGTGCAGAGTGAGCTTCAGGTAGCTCTGTGCAGTGGGAAAACATGAGTGTCTCGAACTTCAGCCAACTTTTGGTTCTTTGTCTTAGCATCAACAGCAAATTTTTACTCACTTGTAAGGAATGCTTAGTAAATATGTTCTTGAGAAGCTTCTTTCTTACCTTTGAGTGGAGAGTAATCAGGAAGGCCAGTAGATCAGTTCTAACTCTGATAGCTGGGAGACGAACTGTTTTATTTTCTGTGCAGCTATACATGTGTGATTAAACCTCAAAGATTAATCTTAAAAAGAAAAAAAAAAAAATTTCTCCTGAAAGTAAACACCCAGGGAGAAGTATTCTTAACAGTCTTTAAACTCTGTAAACATAATGTGCAATTTATTGAACTGGATTTTGGGATAGATGGTGATATAACTAAGTCCAGTGTATTTTTTCTAAGCTATGCCAGAAAATTATGTGTATGTTTAGGTTGTGTTGTACTGTTGCTGGCTAATTAAAGCCTTCCATAAACACATCTTGTTGCTAAAGCGCTTCACAGACAACTTGAGGAAGGCATTTTTGCCCTTCATCCATGAACCATTAGTTCACAGAACTTAGAGAAACAAACAAAAGGGGAAGATTTAGCATTGTGAGAAGAAAAGGAACACTTGAATTTGTTAAAGTGGCTTGATGAGAATATTATCAGATTGTTATATGCAAAATTAAAGAGCTAAGGGTAATTTGGAAAACTGGATAATGTATTCTTCTGATTAGAAAAAAGGAGATAGAACAAGGGGTGACAAACTGCGTGCAATTACCTGTTTGGTGAGAAAGGGAAGGGTTTTGTCGAGAGCGGCCCCTTTCTGCCCCCCTGTGGACAGAAAATGTGGCACTCGATTTTTCTTACTTTTCCAAAACGTGGGAGAGGCTGACATCACTGACAACGTGAGTTATGGCCACAAATTCTGAACTGTAGGCTCTGTAGGAACTTAAGTATCGTTGGAATTTGCAGTTGGGTGTTTTTATTTTACCCTGCACTGGCCACCCTCTGAGGCCAGGCTTTGTTGTTCTCCTCAGTGGCCGCTCTGAGTTCTCTCCTGAGCCCAGTACTGAGGGCAGTTCCCTGCCCTGCTCCTCGCAGGCTTGTGGTAGAGCTGTCCCTGGAGGTACAGGTTAAACGCTGATAAATGCTGTCTTTTCTCCCTTCCCGGTCCTCCTCTTTGTACCTCCCTTTCAGAGATCCCCGATGACGAATTAGCCGTGCAGAGCGTGGCGAGGCGAGGCGTGAGTTGTTCTCCAGGGCTGCCCACAGATGTTTGCAGCAGCTTCTGCCCAGCACCTGCTGCCGGAGGGGAGGCCCGTGGTCAGCTCCCTCCTTTTGCAAGGCTGGTTACAGTCCCTGCCTTGAGCACGTACGTTTTCCTGGCTTTGCTCCTGTGGAATGGGCACAGACTTTGCCCCAGCCACCCCCAATGCTCCTAAACTGCAGCTTATTTGTTTTACAGCAACTCTGTTTTTCCTCTTTCCCAGATATCTGCGGGGCGTTCAAGCTGACGTTTGCATGTGAAAACCAGACTCGCTCTGAGGAAGTCTCAGCTGTCTGGCTGGCTGGCTTTGTGGGCATGATACAAATATGAAGGTGGTGATTGGGCTTGAGGTTCAGAAATCTTAAAGCACTGCATATTGTAAACATGTTTCTGCACTGACACATTTCTGCCTTCTCTCCAGACCCCCGCCACAGCAACAACGAAAATTTTCTTTATTCTTAACACTGTCCATTCTTATCCAGTCATTGGATTCTATCCCTTTACAGAGTTGTTTCTCAAACTGACAGGGGAGTGTTGTTGCAAATTTTGTCCTGACAGACATCTCTGTTTTTTTTTTCTTGTAATTATCACCAGACAGGATCCCAGTTCTGTGTCTTGCCTGAAAGCAAAGAGACCTTGGATAACAAACCAAAGATGCATCCTGCTTTTGTTTGTTGTTTTTCTGAAGTGTGGAAGAAGTGCTACAAAAATCAGGGAGAGTGAGGCAGGGGTTCTGGGGAAAACATTGCATTTCTTTTCTGGTGTAATTCCCATTTGTTTATAAGGGTGTTTAGAATACTGAAGTTTGGGTGGATGCTATTTGAGGTATGAGTTATGAGAAAACAGTGCTTTCTATGATTGTTTTATTTATCTGTATTGATCCACTTAAACTACTCGACTGCATCAGCAGGTTTGAAGGGAAGAGCACTGTTCAATTACCAACAAGGTTATGTGCAGCTAAAGCTGTATCCACCTTGTCTCAATTTGTTAAGTTTAATGTTTGCAAGCTTGATGATTATAGCCATTCCTGTAGTTTTGGGTAGGTGTTTTATACTTCACCATAATTATTATGTGTATTCCCATAATAAACCAAAGATTGTTCAGGTTCTCTCCATGCACTGTTCAGATTTTGACCTCTGCTGTTGCTGTATCACAGCAGCTTATCAGTATCTCCTGAAATGTGAGTGCTGCTGGCCATTCTGTTTGGTTTTTGCTTTCTGCTTCCCTCTTGTGCATGATTCATTCCCACGAAGGCTGTATGGTAAAGCAGTGGAACATGCTGTGTGAGCAATGCCATTTGTCTTGGGATGATGACTTATGGCTAATAGGAAGAGAAATAAAAACTGTAGCTCTAGGCCAATATACAGATAAAAACAGAATTAAAATTAAGTGAGAAAATGTGTTGTGCCAGACGGCATCTCCAGTTCAGCTCTTCTGCACATTTTCTTTAATACTTGCAATGCAAAGAGGGATGGTGGCAAGAATGGTATTTTTTACCATTCCGTCCCAGCAAGAATTTACAGTTACAAATGCAGCTTCAGTTGTAGTCCTAGCCAGAGCAAAAAATGTTGTCGGATACATGCCCATTTTGCATAGGTTGTTTAGAGCACAGGATTTCTTTCCCACAAGCAATTTAGGAACTGAGAGGCTGAGGTGGTGATAAGAAATGCAGCAGCAATTTCAAAATGCAAAAGCAGAGCTCAAAGGGAAATTTCTTCAGTCCTCTGGGACCTGGAGCTTAAGCCCTAGCAGGCAGGCACAGCTGCTGGAGCTGGCTTGCAAGTGGCTTGAGGACGGTTAGCAGGCTTTCAGGGTAAAAACCAAAACCACCCAGGCTTCAAAATGTGACCAGCACAAAGTATTCCAGCTGGATCAAGAAGTCCCCTCCTCACATGCAATCAGGAAAAAAAAAAAGAACAGATGAGCCAGTGGGTGTGCTCCAGGATGCTTGTAGTAGTTTAGTTCCTCACAGCCCTCAGGACTGAATGGCATTCTTGTGCAGTTTCTCTCTCCAAAAGCCGCATAAACCAGTGCCCAGGAAAGTTCAGGAGCAGAATGGTGTGGTAATATATGTGTGATGTGTTACTGCAAAGTGGATTTTGGCGTTCAGACACTGCCTTGTGGTACTGGTGGTGTCTAACCCCCAAGGGCTGTCACCCAGCCCACTGAAGGCTGGTGGTCAGAGTGCACACTGACACAGTCTCAGCATCCTTTGGGTTAAACCAGCCAGCTAGTGAGCATGGACACTGCTCTCCTCCCAATGTCACACTGTCCCAGAATGACTGTCAGACGTACTTCACTTGTCAAACTGTTGTTCAGGCAGTTATTTATTTATGTGATGCTTTATTCCTGTCCAGACATCAGCAAGTCTGGCAGTCATTTCAGATCCCGCAGCTACTCCTCTCTGGTGAAGACATCAACAGCAGGGACAGTTGCAGCATGCAGTCTGGTGTCTATGCTCTGTGGAGCAAACAGTCATATTATTTACCAAAAGGGTTATTTTCTAATATTGCTAGAGGAAAGTTCTTTGTGACTGTTACTACAGGAAAAAAAAATCAACACACAGAAACCTGTTAGCAATTGAAATACCTGACAGTGGCCAGAGGTGAACAGTGACAGCATCATTTTAAGACAATCTGTGCACATCACCTTTGTTCCCCTGTGCCATCTATGTGCTCTCTAACAGTGAGATGCCTTCAGATGTTTTGTCTGGCTACCTGTAGTTGAAGTTAACATGTAGTTCACAGAAACAAGGAAAAACAATGTGGAAGTTATAAACCATTGCTGAGGGATTAGATCTAGTATTTTTGTGAGGATTTTTATTTTTCAGACATACTGACCCTTATTGTCCAAAACAAAACCTTTTGTATGATCAGCATTTAGCATTGATGTAATGTATGAAAGTCCATAAAACAGTCATACAATCCTTTAGACAACCAGCTCTCTCTGAAAAATTCAGTTCATTTTTAATATTCCAGTCTCATGAGTCCCAAGTACAGAAAAGTAATAGGCTTAGTGTGCTTATTTTGTTTTGAGGTACTTGTAGAGAGAGTGAGTCTCTCTAGAAGTGGCCCCAAATTCTTGATTCATCTTGTTTGTCTTGCATTATTTCCATAGCTTCTCACCACTTCAGTGCAATGAACTGTGGCACAGCCTGCTCAGCAAACAGAGTTGGGGTATAGAAATCTACATCCTCAATTTGAAATCCTAGAAAGAAAGTCAAAGCCCACGGTTGCATTCAATCATCCATTTTGTAGCTTTTTCCTTTTCTCAGCTTAGCCCGTGACCTTTCTGTTTGGAAAGGAATGAATAAATTCAGCTGCATCCCCCTGCTGTTTATTAGTTGCCCTTAGGTGCCCCACACACTTTGCTCCCTCCCCTTTCTCATTAATAGGTTCAGAATAGATTTTCTTGTAAACTCTGCCTGTGGGGTTTCAGATGCTTAATCTGTTTAGAATCTCTGAAACATCTTCTGGTTGCTATTGTAAGCTTGCAATGCCTTTCTTGGGAGGCAGGAGTGTGAAATGACGTTTTTGTTTAAATCCTGCTCAGTATAAAGTTGAACATATTTATGGATATAAATATCGAGACAACATTTGTGAAAATTACCCAAGATGAATGTGAAGGTGCATTTTCAGTGTCTTTCTGTCATTTGTAGTCAAAGGTTCTAAAAATGTGCAACTATTACATTGTTTGTGATGGTAGAAATTATTCCCTTCACCCTGGATTTTTTCAACCTTTTCTTTGCAATTTCTCATGTTCTGCAAGCTGTCTTCTACTTAATGTTGGCATTGATTTATCCACGCTTCCCTCTTGTTCTTCCCATGTGGGTTTGTTTTTTTTTTTAACTTTCAGTGTTTGATCGTGATTGCAGTGACTTACTTCTGGAACAACACATCAAATACTGCAGTTAGGTTTTTTTTGTTTTAATCAAATGATTTATGTGAGGGGGACAGTTTAATTATAAAAATACAACCTTAAATTTAAATATGTTGTCTTTCAGTTATGCTGGTGGCTTAGGTCCTTGTTCATCAACAGTGCAGCTTGGAAGGCAGATAAATAGACTTTGCTCTTGAATGAAGCAAGTGTTAATTCCTCTTGCCACCTGCCCCCACAAACATTTGGCTCCAGCACTACAGCAAAGCCCAGGAGGCCACGGGCCAGCCCTTCTGTCTGTGCTCTGAAGGCAGAAACCGTGCCACTGACATCTTGTGAACCTGATGATTGCACTCAGCTTTCCTCTCGGATGCTTTAATGAAAAAAAGAAAGCTTTCATTGCAGCCTAGCCAGCCTTTAAGAAGAAAATAAAGCAGTAGAAACTGGCTTTTCACATTTTTTGTAGATGAACATGAATCACTTCTCTCTTGCTTCTTAACAGCCCTTGACAAATATTTATATTTAACTAACAATGTTTTCCATGTTTCAGTCTACTGAGTTTCTTGTTTTCTCACAATTTCTTTTAGCTGTGCTCACTCAAATGCTGATTATTTCTTATTGATCAACTGCTTTCATCTCTCCTGCTTTGTAGGAAGAAATATTAAATGAGGTTGAACATGATAAAAATAGCCGATTTCATCTATGCCATTTTCTGGAAGTGGCTTCCAGATTTTTCTCAGTTCACTTTCATTTTTCCCTGGTGTGTGTTTAAAATACATATGTTGCTTATAACATTAAAAAAATAAAGTTCTGATAGGTTTTACAGACATTGTAGCCAATGACAATGTGGCTTTTGTAGCTGTCCCTTTAGCATTTTTGAAAAACTTCAGGTGTGATTTGCAAGCCTAGATTACTACATACATATAACATTCAAAAATACATTCATATCCAGGACGAGTTAAAAAATAAAAGTTGACTTTTTGCATTGCCACGTACTTTTCTCAACAGCTGTTTCAGCACAAGCCAGTGACAATTCTGTGGGAAAAAAGCCCACACCTAATGGATGTGCCTTAATACCCAGGTGCTTCCAGGGTAGTGAGGCTTGTCACGTAACCCCAGTGGATTGCCGTTTTCCTCAGTTAATAACAACCTCTTGTCTGAAGAATTTTATAGGTTACATCAAGTATTAAGTACTGCTGGTAAAAAAAAAACCGAGTTTGCTAAAACTGACAACTGTAATAATTCTATATATGAATAATTTGCACAGAGCTCAAAGAATGTTCTCACTTGACATATTGCCATTAATTATTCTTTGTGCATGCTGGGTTTTGTACACATATGAGAACAAAGTGGAGGTTAGTTTTTCTTCCCTCATTTCTTCCTCTCCAATGTATTAGACACCTTGTTATCTAATTTTAATTCTATCTAGAAGCATCAGTGAAAGATTATCTTTTGTTTTTCGTGCAGTTCAAACCAAACACCCTGAATGTTGCTGGTTTTTTTGTAGCTACTGGATGCATCCCCTTAACAGGTTCTCACGCCTTCAGGTTGGGCTCGGTACACTGTAAATGTACCTCAAAACATTTAACTGAATAAATGGTGGAAAATAACCTGGTTGAGTGCAGCAGTTTGGTGAAGTGATAAAGCAAATGTTAACCAGGTTCGGGAACACACCAAAAAAACCACTTGCATTTTACCCATCTTGATAACAATGGGCTCTTCTCTCGCAACCTCTCAGCCAGTACTCAGCTTTCTGATTCGGGGAGTCTGCTTCAAATTGAAATGATAGTTTAGTCTGTTTTTTCTTCCCCTTTGCTGCCCCAAAATGACTGAGCATCTTCCTTCTTCCTCCTTCATCCCTGCTCCCTGGGGTTATGTTGCACTCTTCGGGTACTGCATCCACAAAGGTTGTGTTCTTAGGAGCTCTCCTCCTTTTTCAGAACTGTGTTATCATAGAATGGTTTGATTTAACAGGGACCTTTAAAGTCCACCCAGTCCAACCCCCCTGCAGTGAGCAGCGACATCTGCAACTAGACCGGGCTGCTCAGAGCCCTGTCCTTGAATGTTTCCAGGGATGGGGCATCCACCACCTCTGGACAGCCTGCTGTTTCACCACCCTCATTGTGAAAAATGTCTTCCTTGTATCTAGTCCGAATCTGACTTCTTTTAGCTTGAAACCATCACCCTTTGTCCTACCACTGCAGGCCCTTCTAAGAAGTCTTTCTTATAAGCCCTTTTTAAGTGTTGGAAAGCTGCAGTACCGTCTTACGGTTGGTTTTGTGTAAAGCTTGTTGAATACAGAGATGATTGTGTGGATTAAACTTTTCAGAATTACTTAGACCTCATGAACGTCACCACTTCAGATCCCCCACTCTTCGCAGTGCTGTGGATCTGCTGGAAGCTCCACATGTTAGTTTGCCAGAGCTTGCAGCTGGGAGTTCTCCCTTCTTGCTAGCCTTGGGGGTGCTGTTGGGCTGCTCAGGTACTCACTCGCCTTCCCAGCAGTGTAAATTTAGCTGAATTTAGTTCCTGGTTCAATAGGCTACTTATCCATCCTAACAGCAGGACTGTACAGGAGGGAAATGAGACTCAGAAACAAATGGTTATAAATTTGGAGGGGGGGAATATATCATTCTGTCCCCAAAGTGGAAGCTGCCTTGTCTCACCCTTTCCCTTGGCTGTGGGACACCGATGACCTTAGGCTTGTGCAATAACATCAGTCACAACCCTTGCTGACGTTTGGCTGCTCCTGAGCCCCTCTCAGTGTCTGTCTTACATGATTTGTTCTCAGATGCCAAACCCTAAACCTAAACCTGGCTGTAGAAGGCTGGGAACAGTGTCTCAGTTTTCAGAGAAGAGTTGTGTTGGTGAGGAAAACGCCTGTGTTTTGAGAGGCAATTTTGTCTTGACTATACACGATCTGTGAGGTAGCCTGCGTGGTCTTTTGTAAGTGCACTGAACAGCGCTTCTCCTGTGTTAGACCTGCCAGTACGGTGTCGCTGCATACCGAGAACAGCGAGTAACGACACAATCCAAGTTCAGGAAGAAAGTGGTGTCATTTAATTAATTATAATTTGATTTACGTAACTTGGTTCCCAAAGATGACAGGAGGTCATTGGATCTTGGACCAGCCGTCCCCTGTCCTATTGGCCAAAGCTCACAACACCTACTTCAAAATATTATTTCACTGTGTACCTTAACAACTCTGAAAAACAGATCCCAGGTGCACAGATAGAGAATTAGTTTACAAAAACCCATAGCAGTGTTTTTCATAGCTTTCATGAGAAACACAGAGCTCTCACAGAATGCTGCAGAAAGCTGGAAATTTTCTCTGCCAAAGCTTTTCAGCATCTACAGTATAGTTCCACTGAAAAACTAATGTAAAGAGTTTGTGTGTACGGCCACTTGAGCCTGTTCCTCAGCCTCAGAGGGGATGTATCTCTGCCTGCCTGCTCTGTGACCGGTGCCTCTCCCTGCCCTGGGGCTGCCCTTCCAGATGTTCATCTGCTAGAGGTGTCAGCAGATGTGTCCCTCCTCCTTTTTCTTTTGGGGAAGGATTTGAAAGCTCCTGCCAAACACAAGTTTGGGAGTTCCATTTACAAATCCTGGCACTAAACCACTGGTCAGTCCACAACCTTCAGCTGCCTGCAGAGCAGTTCTTGCAGTCCCGGGGTGTTGTGCCTGCCCTCAGCACTCAGTTGTGGCCACCACCCCAAACTTGTCAGTACTTTGGTTCGCAGGTCCTTTGCAGTTCTGTCCTGCTAAAGGGCTGACTCTGTGAACTCCCTTGTTTGTTTTCCCGGGCAGAGAAATGAGAAGGGAAGCTGCTTAGAGCTCTCTTGAACTGTTATCCATGTTCACTGGCTGCTCTGATGCTCACTTCGGTTTTCAGATCCAGGGCTAAAGCCGGGCTGCTGTTAAAACGTCATGTCTTTTTGAACACAAAAGAATGAAATGGTAGAAAATCAAACAACTGCTGTAAAAACAAACATGCAGACAGCAACAACCTAATGATGGAGCCTGGATAACGTGGTAATAGAACTTCTGCTTTTGCAAATATTTAGCTGTCACTCTATATAGAGTCAAGAGTATTGAAATCATCTGGAGTCTAAACCCAGATAGTCTCCCTTGCTCTAGAGAATGCATGCTGTCTGCCAGTTTAGTTATTTGGAGGGCTTGAAGGGAAATAAGCCCTCTGGATGTAAATTTAAAATGCGGTACACGTGCGGCTCAACAAAATCATCGAAAGAGCTGAGTCATACAGGAGCATTTGTTATTCAATAATTGTAGCAATAATTTCGGTTTAAGACACAGAACAACTGCACCCTCTAGTGACAGATGGCGGCTGTGCCAGGGGATCAAAGCAGCCTTTGCACTGTGGTGTGGCACGAGAGAAATAGAGATTTTGTGTTACAGAGCAGACCACCTTTGATGAAAAAAGAGCATTAGTTATTTTTTTAAGTGCATTGATGAGCTTCTCAGAGCATTGCTTTTGCTTTTATGGACAGCTTAGCTTGTCACTGGGTGTCAGACCATGAATTGCTGTTTACGTTGAGTACGTTTGATTAGAAAGGAGCTGTCACGTTACTTGTCAATGTGTCATGTCATGCTTTTGGTTACTGCTAAAAAGAGCTTACTTCTTGTTAGGAGTATCATTAATAAGCCCCTGTATGCTTGAATGGTGTAATGTGACAGTGTGTCAAGCGTGCTGTAAGCAACTGCGATTTTTCCTGTAGGGAAACAAGCCGCGTTTGAGTTATTTGCATGCATTAGAAATGCAGTTTCTTCTCTGAACCTGTGCTCTCTGGGAGCCTGCTGCTATAATGCTGCTGTAGTGGAGGTTTCACTGGAATGCTCCCAAGAAGTCAGTAATTAGTTAAATGTAGTTGCTGGTAGGGTTTACAGGGGGAAGGTTGAAATTCATGTGTTGATATACAAGATTATTGTTAAAATGTGCAGCTAAACCCAAAGCAGAGTAATACGCGGTTGGTGACTCTGTTCAAAGCAGCTTTCAGCCAGCCAATACTTTGGCTTTAGGTGTTTGGGTAGAATGGAGGTTTCAGCCGGGCTCTTCTCTCCTGTAACTCCTCACGTGATTTTGATTTTTCTTGGAAGCACTGCTGACAGTGGTTGATGTTGCTTTGCTTGTCACTCGCTGATTCAGCGCTGTCACTTCCTGCCATCCCTGCTCATGGCCACTGGATTCCCTCTGGAAACCATCCCTCTCCCTCAGCACCCGAGAGCTGATTTTCCTGGGAAAAGGGAGCCATGTTTTCATCAGGGAGCAAGGTTTTGTGTTGTGTTGGCTCGAGCTGTTGTCAGGATGTGTTTGCCATGTGCACTTCCTGTGATCTTCCTGCTCGTTGTTTGAGTGACTTTTGAAGTAGCCATTAATTGGCAATGGCACATTCTGTAGTTTTCAAGAGGGAGATAATATCACTGTAAGAATAATTTTCACATGAAAGTTATTTCCTTTTTTTGTTGTTGTTGTCTACTAACAAGCCCATTTCTTTTTGGAGGTATTAGGGTACTGTTGCTTGACCTAGCCAACAATTATTTTTTCCTTTCTAAAGACAGACACTACATAAACATTTTGGAAATGTATTATTGGATGTCTTAACTAAATATTGATATTGTGATACATTCATGACTAAACCCCTTAAAAATCCAAGTATTTGGACTCTCAAAAGTATGTTTTAAAAATGTTTCTAAAAGGGAACCATTACAAATATGCATCAACTCTAAACATAAACTTCAACCGTTTTGTTTGAATGTCAGAACACCAAAGGAGCTGAGCTCTTTGGAAACTATTAAATGTCTTCACATCTATATTTGCCTCTAGTTAATGGTGACAAATGTCTGTGCTCTGGAGCTCATAATACTGATAGCCTCTATCAAGTATAGATACATGAAGGATACATGTGTGAATTGTTATAGTTGAAAATTTTCTTTGCTGCATCATTAGATAATACTTCATGTAAACTTTGGGGTGGAAGACCTCACTCCCAATTGAATTTCTATTTATTTAAAACACAGTAAATTTAAAAAAGAAGTTTTTAGAAAATATTTAAGAGAACATCCTTAATTCATCAATTATGTTTTGCAAAAAGCAGGAATTAGATAGCAAATTTTAGCAGCTCTTAAAAAAATCCTTAAGAAAAAGTTGTGGGGGTTTTTTTGTCTTTTTTTTTTTACAGAATCAGAGAATAGTTAGGGTTGGAAGGGACCTCTGGAGATCATGCAGTCCAACCCCCCTGCCAAGGCAGGGTCACCTGAGCAGGTGACACAGGAGTGTATCCAGATGGGTTTGGAATGTCCCCAGAAAGAGAGACTCCATGACCTCCCTGGACAGCCCATTCCAGTGCTCTGCCACCCTCTATGGAAAGAAGTTCTTCCTCATGTTGAGGTGGAACGTCTTGTGGTTTAGTTTGTGGGCATTTCTAAATAAAATATTTTAATAGAAGGACTGTTTGTTCTTACAAAAAAAGTCTTGTGAGAAAATTGCAAGGCTCCCTGCTTTATGGGACATGTTGGAATTGCTATGTCAGTATAAAAGGGATTAGATTAACTCCTGAGATGAATGTATTCTACTTCAGATAATTGTTTCTGTTGTTCAAGGGCATTTCTATTAACAGAGCTCAGTGGAACAGCATCAAAATCTGAAATCAGATCAAGACGCTGGTTCAAATCCCAAACTAAAATGTACGTGTAATTTTCTCATTGGATACAAATATAAATTCTAGCAGCATTTCCCACCATCTCTGCAGCTAAATCAGATTTAGTGACTCCAGGCTTCTGAAATTGGAAGGGGCTTCTCTTGGGCACTCTCACGTTGGTCGCTGGCTGTAGCACAGTTTGCTGCAGGACAGGCCACCACTTCCATTGCAGTAACTCTCATGTCACAGATAGTTCAGGGTGCCCTTAAGCAACCCTCATTTTTATAAATTCAGGAACAGTTTCAAAGAGCAGGCGTGTTGTTAACTCTGCATTAATGACTGAGCTGTGAAAGCTGCTTTCAAAGGAGGGTATTTTTTAGCCACCCACATCCGTGATAGAAACCCCCATAAGAGTGTGGGTTTATGAAATGCCATGAAACATTCTCAGTCAGCACTGCTGCAAACATGGGCAAGAGCAAACCGGTGCTTTGGGACTGGCTTGTCCTGCTGTGCTGATTCACAGAACAGAGCCAGGACATCCAGCAGCAGTGAAGGCTCCCATGGGCTGCCCAGCATTTCGCTTCCCCTGCTAACTCATAGGTCCGTATCTGTCTTTGGATCAGGTATAAAACTGCCAAAAAGAACTTCAATTTCGTTTCAGTTTGGGTGAAAATCAAGCTGACTAGATTAGTCAGGCTGGTTTTGTTGTCTTCACATCTGTGATTTTCAGTCTCGAGAGCAGGTTATCTTTTCTGGTCTTTATCTGTAAGTGCTGTAGGCACTTCTTCATTAAGAGGTGGATTTGAGCTCCTCCCACCACCTCTCCTGTAATACTATGTTGATTACCATTGTTTTTTCTGGCTTGGGTAAGTTTTAGGAGTGAAACTGTACTTTTTCCCCGTAACAATATTGACATCTCAAGTATTTTTAAAAGTTTCCTCTTCCACAAAAATTTAAACAATTCAATTCTAACTTGCAGCAGAATTGATTCTTCTGGTGGTGGTTATATTTTAGGCTTCTACTGTATTTCCCTGCAAAATAAGTAAAAAATCAATAGGGTAGTGCAAAGTCACATGACTGTGATTTCAGTCTGGTCTTTAGCAGTGATTGGCGTCCAGCACATCACTAAGAGCAGAAAGCCACATTTGAGTGTTAGCATTTGTAGCAGTACCTTAATCACAAATATCATCTACAGCGGTACCTTTGTGACAGACAGTGACCCCTGTAAATGTTTGATCAGTTGTAGGCCTTGCAGGTGGCTCGTTACCCATGCTAATCCTAGAAGAATTTTTGCTTGCTGTGGAAGAGCTGCCAGCTATGTTTTTAGTTCCTGGCCTTAAAAAACATTTCTACAATGTGTTTAAATGTCATTCTGGGAACAATTGCCTTTACTCTGAAAAAAAATTTTTCTTTATTTTTGGTATTTTTGGTGACCACATTATGTTGATGCATTATCATGTTTCTTTATAAATGTTTTAACTTTTTTTTTCTGACAACTTCAACTCTGCTTAATGCTCATTTCTTTCTTACTAAACCATGGTATTTATGATTTTCTTTTTTAGATAATCTGAAAGGATGCAAGTCTAGGAAAGCTCTCCTCACAGAGAGAGGTGGTGTTACACCTCCCCCTCACCCCCTTCTGTTCAGGGACTCTTAATCAGAATTTGTTCTCTTTGAAGTAATTTGTTGTGACTTAAGGGGGTCTGTCTGAAAGCTATAGGAAGCTGGTGCTACTGCAACAGGTGATGGATTTTTGAAGGAGAATGTTTTGGGTTGGTTTTTGTTTTGGTTTTTTTTGGTATGCACCAGTTCTGGGTGTTCCTGAAGCTATAGGTTAAGCTATCCTGGTCACCAGCTTCATAAAAAAAATTTGCAGTGAAAGGTCTGTAGTACTTTATCAATTAATGTAAGTTATGTAGGTCAACAGTTTGAAGGTTTTGCTTGTTTTCAAGCTCAGTATGTCCTCTCCCCCTGAAATGGGGCTTGGGGAAAAGGGAGGGCTGGTCCTGGTTTCAGGGAGCAGTGTGATCATGGCAAGTAGGATGAGGGAGCACTGGCAATGGACTTTTTAGAAATGAAGTGAGAGGGAAGCCAGAGTATTTCTTAAAAATTGATGACAATCTGAACAGTGATACTTGAAACAGTGAGAAAGTTTTGGATTTGGGAATTATCATGAAGGGATAAAGGATTAGGGTTATCACCTCCATAATGGGGAAAGAAATACTTTTGTCTCTGTTATATCCCTGAATGTGATACTGGTTGTTAAGGCTGCTGAGTTGGGAGCAGGCTGTTGGTGGTGAATATAACCAGGCAATGAACCAGAAGTCTGATGTGGGTTTGTTCTTTATATACTTATTTCATTACACTGAGTTAAATTCTTAGTTAATGTTATTCTTCACAGTTTAAAATTTCTTAGCACATTTCTGGATGCTCACAAGAAATATCTTATGAGAAAGATGCAGAAGAGTGAATCATCATGGAGGTTTAACTGTATTGCAGAGAAGTAACACCCACAGTAAGGAGTTCCAGAAGGCAATTTATCCTATTTCAAGTGTTTACAATATATGTGTGTGTTTACACACACACACAACGTTTGTATGCATACACACGTGTAAACAATACCTTAAAATGCATTTTCACAAATATTACATATAGACATTCACACGTTTATACACAAGAATGTGTGGTAAAACATTGCTGACTTAACCAACCTAAGCAAACTCCCAGCACTGG
Organism: Struthidea cinerea; assembly: GCA_013397865.1. Lineage (NCBI taxonomy): Eukaryota > Metazoa > Chordata > Aves > Passeriformes > Corcoracidae > Struthidea > Struthidea cinerea. The sequence goes on along the minus strand of VZTI01000933.1, from coordinate 1,750,020 downwards.
CATTGAGTACCAGGCTGTGGTTTTATTCTTCAGGCCACAAAGTGCAGCTGCATCTACAGGGGAAACTCCCACACCTGTGCAGGTGAGAGCCTGGAATTGTGCAGCAGAGGATTGGAGCCAGCACAGTGTTCAACTGATCTTCTGCAGCTGCTCTGTGTGATGTTGCAGTTTTGGTGAGAGCCTTCTCCCAGGAAAGGCTGGTGACACCACATGTTGGTGCTAAGCTGTCAAAAAGAAGTATGATACCATCTGCCCAGCCCTAAGAAATCAAAGAACCATTCCTAGTTCTGTGTAATATTTACCCAATGCAGTTTTAGGGCTCTTTTCACAGATCAGTGTATAGACCCTGAATGTGAAATGCTTGTATTTACAAAACTCCACTTACTGTTTTTCCTGGATAGTCCACAAGATGGTAGTGCACCAAAGTCATGTCTCTGTATATCATGCTGCATAAGAATTTTATTTAAAACTCCTATCAGTTTACTGGCAATTCAACAACAACAACAAAAAAATAGATTGTGGGTTCAGCTAGGTTAAGTAATATATTTTGAAAGTAGATATGCTGGAATTTATCTGGGTAACTGCTATTAATGCTTGTCATGCAGTTGAATACATCAACTCAAAAGGCTCTGTGCATCTCTGAGATGGATTTCTATTCTGTGCCTTTGGGAGAAAAGCTTACAGTTAAGAATTAAGCTTCAGGCACCCAGCGGGATTTCGGGTAGTTACTGCCTAATTTCACTTTTTTCACTCTTGTACACTCTGTGTGTCAGAGCTTTAATCAGTAAATATTTCTGCTGACCATCTAACTTTTTACTTGATATCTTTTAATGTTCATCAGAAGTATTAACTTTCAAAATATTAATAAAATTCCCTGATGCCAAGATGGGTATGAAAAATTTCATAGGGAATAACTTTGCCAATTTCTGTTGACTGCAGCTTCCATTTCTCGGGGAAACACTATTGATCACTCTGTGTGCTTACCACTTAGTTTCCTAGAAATTGTTTTTCTGGGGTGGAAGGAATGGATAGATGTATTCCCTCTGCTTTTCCTTGTTCTTCTAAACGTCCATTCCTGTGCCTGCTTCAGCTAATTCTGGCTTTCTCATGTGGTTCCAGTGAAGTCAGCCAACATTTTTCATTGGTGTTAGGGTTGTGCCCCGTGCCTGGTTCTGGCTGCTGTAATTGCGCTGCGCTGGTTTACTGATCCTTAGCGCAGCTCTCCTGACGGATCCATGCATGTGTCACTGGCTGGTGGTTATGCTTCAGGTTGTCATTAGAAGGAATGAGCCAAATTCTTTTCTTCGTAGTCTGTACCTCTTTGGTCTTCAGGAAAACAAGGTTTGATCTTAGAGACTGTTCACAGGTAGAAAAGTAGTCCTGTGATACCAGGAATGGTGATATGGAGAATAGTTCCTGAATAATTAGGAATGCAAGTTACAGGTACTCTCAGACATGTAGCACCTCTGTCCCTTTCTGGCCTCCACTGGGTCTAAGGGGCATTGAATTCTGTCTAACCTGGAGATGCAGAAAAGGAATGCCATCTTAATAGTGACTGGAGTTGCCTTCTCCAGCAGCTTCATTTCACGGAGAAGCAGGGCAGGGGGTGGTGTTGGTGTGAATGGTCCCTGCTCTCAGCCTCCAGGCTGCCAGCTCCACTGCTGAGCTGTCAGATCCAGTTGTCCTGCAGCAGCAGGTCCTACTGAGCCTTGCAAGCGTTCCCCTCTGGGGTGCTCACAGGCACTGCCTCCCTCTCAGCAGCTTGCATTTATCTCAATTCCTCCAAGCAGCTGAGCTTGCAGTTGTCCCCTGCGACAAGAAGAGGATTTGTATGGGTTGGACAGGGATATATGTGCTGCAGGGAAGCTTTTCCACACCCTTTCTGGGAGCAGCAGGAGGCTGTGCTCCACAGGCCATTCAATGGCAGCAAGGTTTTAAGTCGTTAAAGTGCTGGAGTTGCAGGTTTGGGGAGATGAAGTGTCTTAGTGAGCCCAAAGCCTGTGGACATGCTGTTGAGAGGATATAATGATTTCACATACTGGTACATGAAGAAGAATGCTGATTTGTAGACCTGCCTGAATGTTTATAATTTTAAGGAAAAATCAGTAGATTGCTGAGGGATAACGTAGCAGTGAGACAGTAAAGCTGGCTAATAAATACCAGTTTGTAGGTGATAGGTGGATTAAATGTCAACTTTGTGGATCAGGTTAGTGTCAGGTGTCAGATGCTGTGTGAGCTTCCTTCCATTTCTTTTTTTTTTATTTGTTAGATGTTTTTCATTTTGACAAATCTATTAACCCACGTTTGGCTACAGCATTTGCCTGCCAAGTCTAGTTTTAAAGTAAAACCATTTTTTTCCAGCAATTGAGGCATAAAATAGTCTTTAATGAAAACAGCAACAGACACTTAACTCTATCCCTTCCAGCCAGATGTCACAATAATGTGAACCATCAAAGTGAAAAGCCACTTTTCACAGGTATCTTAAAATCTGTATTGACAGAAGGTAGTTGGTATGATGTGTAAATTCACCATATCCTTAGGACATCTTTTTGAAGACTGTATGGTAAAACCAGCTTGGTTTTGTTGGGGTTTTTTACGAGCTTTGCTCCTAAATTGGGCTGCATTCCTTACTTTTGGTTAATTTACAGTGCCAACTAGAAATATTTTGGTAATGTTGTTGTTCAGTGAGTATGCCCCTGGGGCATATTTTGACATGGTTGAGTCCCTCTGCTGCCTCTTCTTGCATGGCCTTGACTGTTTGCCTGTGGCTTCATCTGTGCCAGGTATGACACAACCCTTTGCAGTTGCCAATGTGAACAGCATGTCCTAAAAGCAGTGTGATCCAAAAGGGGAGGAAGTGTTCTGCTCGGGGCCAGGTTTTTGAGTGGCTTTGTTGAAATCCAGTCTCTGCTCTACAATGGTTTTGCACAAGCATTCAGTATATTCTTGACTGACGACTTTTTTTTTTTTTTTTGAGACCTTTGCCTCACTTTTATTTATTTATTCATTTACTTATTTTAAGGTGCCCAGTGCTTGCCTTCTGCTCCTAGGCGCTGTATTTTCATCACCGTGGTGAACAGTGACCTGAAAATTCAAATATTCTGTGGGATTGGGTGAAGTCAGCCTTTTCCATTATCATATGTATATAAGACAGTGGTAGTCACTGGGCTGCCTGCATTTATTAATGTCTCTGCTGCCTGGATTTGTACTTGTGCTATAGTTTTATCCCCTGCCAAAAAGAGGATGATAAATGATGCTTTGGGTTATTCACAACTTCCTTGAGAAAGATTTAAAATATGGGTAAAACGTGAAATCATTGCTGATCCAAGTTGAGTGAGTTTGTTTTAATAATAACAAAACAAAAAAACCCAGCCCAATACATTGCCTTAAAATTTGAGCTGGAGAGAACTGGTTTTGTTCACTTCTTGCTGCAGTGCTCTTTTATGAAAAGAGTTTGAAGTCCCAGTGACGAAAATAACTTTATTTCTTGATTTGATGAAGTGAATAATTTCTGAGTTGGATTTATTAATTCCAAATACAGAGCTGAAGTTTGCTGTGTCTTGTGATCCATGATGGCTGAAGTTAGGCTTGTGGGAAAGATGAATACTGGAGAAGGCAGAAGCGAAGCACATGGGTTTAAACAGATTGGGGTGGAATTGCAAGGTTCTCTTTTGCCTCTGAAGGAAGACCTAAGGTGTAAGCTCAGCAGGTCCTACTCAGTTATGCTGTGCTGTGTTTTTCCAGCAATAGTCTCAGCCCACTTCTGTTTTCACACTTGTTTTTTGTTAGTGGTTTGCTTGGTTTTGGGTTTTTTTTTAATGGTATTGGCATCAGGTAGCTTTTGCAATTATGAAAAAAAAGGGCTCAAACTTTAAGAAAATGGCTGGTCATTATAATCAAACTGCAACACCTTACCATAAGTCTCTGGAAGCAACTCAGAACGATTTTACGCTCAGTCATCCAGAAGTCAGATCATTGTGAAGCAAGGAGATTGTTCGTAGGTTAGAGGCCAGAATTCATCACTTTACCTTCAGAAATGCCTAAACCCCCTTCCCTTTAGAGGTGTTGCACCCTGCTGCCTCTTTCGGCAGATCGTTGGGAAAGCCTTTTAAACTTTAAGGTGACTTTCCAGCTGGGTTGTATTTAACTGATGGTTTTAGCAATACAGGCAAGTTTCAGCCCCTTACTGGGATGGTGCCAAGTCCCTGGATGAGGGAGTATCTTGTTGCTCTTGCCTCTGCCAAGCTGTTACTAGCTCCTGTTATGTCATTTCCAGAAACTCTTGTCACTCTTGTCCTGAAATAAATTGAGCATTCATTTGTCTGTTGCTCACCCTTTCTTCTGTAATGCCATTTGCAAATGGCTTTCTTGACTTGGTGGCAGTTGTGGGAACGTGCTTTTAGGCTTGCCTTGCTTTACTTTGTATCAGTTACTCAGCTATTGCTTCATTTGCCTCAGTAGAATGACTCCTGATTTGTGCACCCGTAGAGTGAGATCAGAATTGCATCCTTTGTCCATAAAAGCATTTAAGGATATCCAGTGATTTCAAATCCTTTATGAAGTTTGACTACTACTGAAAAATACATTGTACTCTTGGGGAAAAGATGAGAGTCAGTCAGTTAAATCAGAACTGGATAAAGCAGATGAAGTGTAAACATAAATAACTCCTCTTTCCTGGAGAGGAAACTGGGCAAGATTAATGCCTGTCTTCCTTCATCTGGTACATTTCAGTATTTGAACGGGGCCTTGGTGTTTTGGATCTCTTTACTTCTTTGTTTAGTAACAATTTAGAACATGCAGGTATCTCCTGAATGTGTCTGCTCACAGTCCAGTAGTATGATCAAAAAGGTCGGTGGGTAACACTGGGAATAGTTTGGAAGAAAACAGAAAGCAAAACAAAGTTGTGTTTCTTTGTTGACTCTTGCATTGAGAAGAGCTTCTGGTTCTCCACTACCCCACGAGCTACTTACTAAAAGAATGTAAAATGGAAATATGTTTAAAGAATAACAAAAGAATCACTTCTTGTGTGAGGGGAAGTTAAATAGAGCAGATCTGTACAGCTTGAAGAGGAATGAATAAAGGGGAATACGATAAAGGTGAATAAAATCGTGCCTGACGTGGAGGAAAACTAGGAGGAACGAATCACTGGTGTTTTTATACAATTTAAAGGAAATAGCATTTCCACGTGCAAGGCACAGTGAAATCGTGGAGCTTTCTGCTGTATGGGTGTGAATGCAGAAAGCGTCTGTGCTTCCAGCAGCAGTTCCTGCTTCCAGCCTTACTCGCCTGCTTATTTCTGTGTAGTCACATCTGTCACTTCGGAGCCACCAGGTGTCAGTTCATGCAACCCTTCATAACCACAGGCCTTGAAAGTGCTTGTCAGACACCTCAGCCAAAGCCCTGCATCGACATCAGGCTTCCTTTCCATGCAGACTACTGGAGGCTGCCATCCCTTTTAGACAAATGGAGAGTAAGAAAGGACTACCTCTTTCTTATGCCCTTCTCAATTTTTCCTGCAAAACTCCCACGGGATCCTAGAAAAGTTTGTCATCATTACCTCTGGTCCTAATCTTAGACCTGCCAGGTGGCAGCGAGTATACTCAGGTTTGTCTTTTCTGGCTTATTGTTCTTCAACCCTGGTCTTGCTGGATCTTCTCCAGGAAAACCAAAATCCCACCCCAGCCTCAAACCCCAACTGTTTTTGCCTTTATTGTAGCTTTATACTCTTCAAGTTAAGTAGCAATGGACCAGAGGTCATTTTCAGAGAGGCAAAATCCTGTTCCAAGTCCCTGAACATAGCCTGCTCTCTTGGCCAGGCCTTTCCAAAGGGCAGGACACACTAGGTGCAGGTATGTCGATGGAATTTAAACGATGTGAGCATGGCTCCTATTTCTTTTCTTGGAAAGGAATTCTGGACAAAAGTGCTATCTAGCTATTTCTTGCTCTCCCTTGATTTAAGGGTCTAAGTTATGTGCAAAGAGATAGCCCAGGCCTCAAAATTTGCTGCTCATCAAAATTGTCTGTTGTGACAAGGGTATCATTTAGCTAATTTTTTTTTTGTCTGTGATGTTGATAATGTTAATTGTCCAAATTTTTAAATAGTTCTCCAAAACTGAAATTCTTTCACTCAGCAGGTTTTTGCATAAGGTTATAAAAACTGTCCACAGAAGCATGGCTTTGGGAAATATGTTTTTCCCTAGCAAATTATTTTCAGTGCTAAGAAATATGAAAGAAGTGAAAGTATTTTGGTGCTTTGGAAATGAAAGTTCTGGAGAATTTTAGGTTTATGCTGCTGGGTCAGATTGCTGAGGTAATAAACTGTGCCCTCATCTATAATTTTGAAAACAGCTATGTTCGATAATCTGGTCAATATACTTGGGTGCCTACTCACCACATCTGGGTCTATGAGTCTGATGTTTCCCTTAGCAGACTTGATAACGAAGGTGAAAAACATCTTTGATTTGTGCTTGGAGCTTAATAATAATAATAAAAAAAATTAATTGCTCAGTACCCCACTGTACAGCTTTAAAGATTCTTGAAATAGAATAGACCCCCTTTTTACAATAGGGTCCCTTGCATGTATTTTTTCTTTATTTCTTTCTCTTTTTTTTGTTAAATACAAGTTTAATTGGAACTTCTTAAAATGGTTTTGATGTGTCAAAACGTCACAAAGAATAACATCACAAGAAGCAATGTAGAAGGCTATTATTATTTTCCTCTTGCGGGTCAGGCAGAGATGTCTTGCCAGTTCTGGCTGGTAAATCCTTTCTTCATTTGACTTAATTGACTTGGTTGCACTTTTTGCTGATGTACTTTAAGGCAGTAATTATCTCTGTTTCCACAACTTCCTTTTGGAGAGCAGTAGAACATGGAAGGAGTGCCCTTTGTAGGTAGGATTAATTTTTCTTATCAGTTTCTTTGTATTATCTGGTAATATTGACTGTATCAATAAATTGGGTTTTTCCTGTACAAGAGAGATTGCATTATTCTGAATCTCCATAGGTTTTGACTTCAAAATCCCCTTTGGGCCTTTGCAGTTTTGTCATCATGTAAGTTATTTCTATTTTCGATTTTTAAAAGCCTCAGGTGCTGGAAGTTGTCCCACTGAGAGAATAAAGATCTGTCCAAAAGTCTGCCAACTGAAGGAGAACATCGAGGGCTTCAGCCTTACTCACTGTGATCTTTTCTAGATGCCCTGAAGATTACCCAAGCAAGAAATTGAAAATTCATCTTCCTGTTTACCTATTACAGGGCTAATTAATGTTAAGTAAAATTTAAAAAGTGCAGAGGGCCGTTATTCCACAAAGTCTCTCAGATGTTGCTGTCGTTGTGCCTTGTGGTAGGGAAGTGTTGAAGTATAGAGAAAAACTGGTTCTTCTTACCTTTTATAATAAAATACCTACAGTTTCCCACAGTGCTTCTGCTTTTCGGTCTGTGTGTGCAATTTAACTCTAGTTTCCCAAGGAAATGTAAGCCTACGCAATCATAAAAGGCATTTGGAGAGCCACAGGGAATGTGTCAGGGGACAGGATGCTCTGGGGATTTAGTGATGTGGGCAAGGACCTTGAGGTGGGGTGAGGGTGGAGACACCACCAGCGCCCAGGGAAGGACTGGAAGGGGATCTGTGGCCTGGAAGGGGTGGTGGGGACCTAAAGCTGTTGTGCAATGAGTGCTGTGGAGACACGTCATCCAAGGGGATGTGGAAAATCCGACTTAGTCAGCTCTGCTTTTCAGGGAGCAGCTTGTTTAAATTTGAGACATTATGCGGGAGTTTGGACAGTTTACCTGTGGTGCAGATGGAGTGAGTTCACATGCACATCGGACTGAGTATGTCAGTCGTGGAGTAATGGTTTATTTTTTTAGGAATAAAAGTGTGTCCTTCAGAGAGGCTCCTGTTCATATCTGTCATGTCCTGGCAGGCCAGCCCCTACTCCAGGCTGCATGACAACAAACTGCCAGAGCGCTTTTCCTTTCTCCTGCCTACAGCAGTAGCCAGGCTTTGTCAGGGAGGTCGGGCTGTCCCAGAGCTGGCTCCAGCAGCGTTCCAGGAACTGGCACACACTGGTGCTGTGGCAGCTGTTCTCTTCTGCACTGAGGCTGGGGCTGTTGAGACCTCGTGTGCTGTAAAAACTAAAAAGGATAGACATACTTTTGGGACATTTTGGAGGGTGGCACTGTGTATCCGCTGCTTAAAACGGGTGGGAATGAGACTGTAGGGTGGATATCCAGCTGGCAGCAGTCCACAGCCTTCCCTGACACTAGTTTGAACTGATGATAAGTCTTGGCTGGTGCTTTTAAGTTGTTGCAAATTCTTCTCTCTCCCTTGACCTATTGTTGTGTGTGAACCCAGTGGCTTCACCACGAAATACATTAATATCTTACTAAGGAAAATAGAGAGATGCTTCAGTTCCGGGGGTGTGCTGCTTGTAATGCCTTTGTCATGGGGCAGTAGCTTCTGCCCATTCCAGAGGAGACAGTGACAGCTCACGTGTCAGGGCACAGTGAACGCCCTGCAGCAAGGGTGCTCTTCCTGCCTGTCCATCAGGAACAGAAATCTCTCCTCTGATGTTCTTTTTCGTACCTTGGGTTTTTCAGTGGGTGTTGTTGATGGAACACTGATGAACGCTTCCTTCCTTTTTGCCCGAGTTTACATGCTTAACCAGACCTGTGGCTGGTGCTAATTTTCACTGCTTTGTTAACCCAGAGACAACAATAGAACTATGCTTAAAAACAGATGGTGCCAGGCCTCCAGTAAGAGAGGAGGGAAGGGGAAGTGGTGGCAAAAGGCATGTTTTATGCCCTGGTCTCAGTGCAGAATAGACAGTAACCCGCTGCCTCTGTAAAGCAGAAATTAGATGGCGAAAATGAGCTACAGAACATAAAATTGCATCTCAATTTTTATTTTATTTATCAGGTGCATACTGCTGATTTTTATTACTGCTGGTAACTCTGCTATTTGTTTTGAATGAATGGTGGAATGGGAGATGTCTTCATAACAATAGGAATTCTAGTCTGTGCTATTCTGTCTACAAAGGAAATCTTTAGGTTTTGTGGCTTGAAAGCAAAGGCATAAAAAATAACAAGATTACACCCTGCCTGCATTAACAGCCAAGGGTTGGAGCTGCAGAGTAGGATTTTCTTCAAATGCAAAGAACGAGTGTGCCTTGCTGTGGGTGTGAGAGTACCAGCAGCATTTTGGATCTTGGAGTGCAGTGGTGAGATCATGGTTATCATAAGGGCTATTATCATGATGAGACAATTATTCAGCCTACGCACCGGGAGCCTGTGAGAACTGGCTGATTAGTGCTTCTCTTTTTTTTTTTTTTTTCTGAATAGTATATAAGTTGTTCATTTACTGTTCACAAACACAGTTCTTGTGATGCAGTCTCAAATTTGATTTTCATTGTTGCTCTGTCTGTAGCCTCTTGCCAAACTACACAGCTACTCAAACTGCAGTTGTACTGGATTGTGGCCTCTACAGCTTGAACGTTTGTTAGTCTGTCTTTATGCAGCCTGTGAATACCCTTCAGAATATACAGTGTAACTCTAGAAAGCAGCTCTAAGGCTAAAAATTAAATTTTAGTATTTTTCTTGCTTTCTTAAGCTATGTAATATATGCTTAGAAGAGATGCATTATCAACTACTCTGATTTCTCTAAATAGCTGTAATTCTATGCAGTGGCTTTGCAAGTTAATGCCAAAAATGTTGCAATGTCCCTAAAGAGTCCATGTAGAGTCTTGATTTTGTGCATACTATAAAACAGAGCATCTTAATGTGTAGGAGGAAAATGGTGCCTAGTACTCCATAGGATCCTAAAATGGTTTGGATTGGGCTGGAATGGACCTTAAAGATCATCTCGCTCTGCCCCTCCTACTGTGGCAGGCACTGATATGAGACTGATGGGTTCCCTGTATTTCCCTGGGTGGTCTTTTTAAAAAAGTGGGGGTTGTGCTTCCCTTTTTCCAGTCAGTGGGATCTTCACCAGCCTACCACAGCTTCTCAAATATGGTGGATAGTGGCTTAGGAGCTTCAGCTGCCAGTTCCCTCAGGACCTGCAGCTGGATCTCGTCAGGTCCCGTGGACTTGTGCACCTTCAGGTGCCTCGGATGGCCTCAAACAAGATCTGCTCCAGTAGTGGGCAATTCCTCTGTTGGAGTGCGCTGGGTGGTGTTAGAGAGACAGGCCCTGAGGATCAGAGAGAGGGCCTCTGTCCTGGGTCCAGAGGTGACCCTGGGAGTGCATCCAGGTCACCGGGGATGGACTGAGAGAGGATTGTGTGTTTATGGACAGACTGGGCCTAGGAGAAGTGTTAATTGTAGTTTGTGGCCTTATAGGGCATTGTTTGCCTGTTACCATACTAGGTAAAATCTGTGCGATACCCCAGGTGATTGGGGGACACTGTGGTGAACATCTTTCCTGTTTATATGATGTGATATCCTGCTGGGTGCTGGTATTTAGGGAATTCTGGCTGCGCAATAAATGGCCTTTGCATTTTTCCACCTGATGAGCAAAGTCCTTGCCCGTGCATCATTACTGCATTCCTCGTTCTCCCGGTCCCTGCCTTTGCCTCCTGGGACTCATGCAGTGCAGCTGGAGCATTTGTTGGTGAAGGCTGAGGCAAAAACCTTGTCAAGTATCTCAGTCTTCTCCATATCCCGGGTAACCTGGTTTCCTGTTTCCTTCCAGGGAAGGCCCACATTTTTCTAAGTAATCCTTTTATCACCAACGTACCTACAGAGGCTTTTCCTCTTGCACTTGATGTTCCCGGCCAGGCTTAATTCCATCAGGGCTTTAAATTTCCTAACCTGATCCCTGGGTACAATTTCTCTGTATCCTTCCCAGGCTTCCTGTCCTTGCTTCCACCCTCTCCAGGCTTCGTGTTCGAGTTAATCCAGGAACTCCTTGTTCGTCCATGCAGACCTCCTGGTGGTTTTGCCTGGCTTCCTCTTGTTGAGGTGCATCGCTTCCGAGCTTGGAGGAGGTGATCCTTGAATGTCAGCCAGCTTTCCTGGGTCCCTCTTCCCTCTGGAGGCTTTATCCCATGGCTCTCTACCAGGCAGATCCCTGGGGAGGACAAAGTCTGCTCTCCGGAAGAGCAGGGCAGCGAGCTTGCTGTGCCCCTTCTCGCTGGCCTAAGGATCTTGAACTGCATTTTCTTTAGAGCTCTTTAATTTGCCTGTAATTTAGACCAGACTTCTCAGCATATTGTGTAGTTCTATACAGTTTATTGTGTTTAATTCCTCTTGATTTTTAACCTTATGGAATAAAAGTAGATTTTTTAAATTCTATTTTTGATACATAGAGAAATATCTTTTTAAGACTTTAAAACTTGCCAGAATAATTCAAACACATCACTGTTTTCTTTTGATTTGGATCTTCATTTGGACCTCTGCTTCTGAAGATGTGAAGCAGCTGATGGTCATAGATTTTCGTGTTAAGAAAATATATTTCTAACTGTCAACCTTACTAAAGTATGCAACACTGAAATAAAATAGTTTTGTACTGTCTCAGTAAGGCTGAAGTAAGAACAGACTTTTGGAAGCTGGGATACCTCTTGGTCCGGTGCTCATAGGATTGTCATGAGCAGCACAGATGTAAGGATTACCAAGGGGATCCTAATAGGTATTTTACTAGGGAAAGTTGTAAAGTTTCCATTCTGGTCCCTTGCATGCTGTTGCAGAGGTTCCTTATTGTTAAAAATTCTCATAGGATCTCACCCAAATCTGGTGGCTGCAACTGAAACTTTCTACTCCTCTTACTATCCATAGTAATGGTGGAGAACAGACTATTTTCTTCTGCATTTTGTAAGGTTTTGATGGACTTGGGGACTGTTGCCACGTTCCATCAGTCATCTTTTCTTCAGGCTAAATGAGGATGTGTTTTACAGACTTCTGATTGCTCTTATTGTTTCCCAAATATTCATATCTTCCTGGCAGCAGAATAGCAGAAGTCAGTCACAGCATACCTGCAGCTTTGCAAATACTAAATAGAAGAGAAAGATGATTTCACTGTGCAGGCTGTACTTCTGCACTCTACTCTGCTGCTTGTCTGTTGTCCTGTGTTGGACCTGGAAGATTTTACTCCCTGCAGACAATGCTGAAGAACAGTTCTTACTTGTTCTCTAGCCTGTGAAAAAGAATTTTCCTCCTTATTTCCATAGAAATTTGTCTGTATTCCTTGGGGTTTTTTCCCCCCACACCATTCCTCTGGTCTTACTTATCATTTTGGTCTAAAGTTTCACTCTTTAACATGCACGTACTTCTTGTAGTTTCATGTTTGCATTGATAATAAACTTTTCCTATTGCCCAAATCGTTAATTAAATGTTGGAGAGAAGCAAATCTAGGACAGACTCTAGAACATCCATCCCCTTTGACAGTGAATGTTAGTATCTTGTTCCTGAGTTCAGTTACCTGGTCCCTGTTGGATTAATCTAACAATCAACAACAACTCAATCTATCAATCATCAACACCATGTTCCTTACCTTGCTTATCAGAATGTCAGGTACAAGTGTTGCTTTTCTCCAGTCTCCAACGCCTGTCGCCTTTCCATGAAATAAAATTAAATTAATTTTATACAGTTTCCTCTTGAGAAGTCCAGATTGATTGCAGTTTGTCCCAGTAACTTCCAGGTGGTGACAGATTCAGGTACAGATAGAGGAGGATAGACTGGAAGTTTAACCAGACCAGTGCACAACTTTATTATCTCCTGGTTTTTTGAGTTTTCTTTCCCCTCCCTGTTCTTTCAAATTTAGTACTAATTTGATCTTCAGCAGTCTTTTGCTGTCCTGCCTATATTCCAGTAAGTCTCAACCCCCCAAACCAAACCCAGAACATGTGGGGGTTCTAGTGGCTGGAATTTTATCTTAATCCTGTGTAATTCCCGTGTGCATTCCTAGCATGAACTGCACGGAGTTATTATTGTTATGTACCCTTGTTGTTATGCACCCATTTCAGTACACTTGGAGCTGTTCTGGGCAACAGTCCTTGTATGTTTTCTTCTCTTCTGCTCTGTGAAGTATTGATTATTTAAAGTTTAGGTTCGTTAAACATTTTAGTCAGAATTTATTCTATCTTTAAAAGAGGAATGATGCATTTATCCCTGAACCGTATTTCCTTGCAACATTCCTCCTTCTCAGCCCCTCCACAAACCAATTTAAAATAAAACAAATCATAGGAACTTATTAAAAAAAAAAAAAAAATTGGAGAGTGATCTTTAGTTTTTATGGAAGTTTGCCTTTAGTCGTATGGGTTTGCGTATTTTGGGGGGAAAAATAAAAATCCAGAAGGGCTGGTGTGGGGAGACAGGCAAATGAGCAAGGTTGCAGTGCTGGCTGGTATTTGTCTTTGCTAAGAGTGTATGGATATGCATGTCCAAAGTTTTTTATTACTAACTACAGATTCAGAGCAGCATTCAGGGTTGTTTTCTGAAGAAGAGTGATTTCAGAGTTAAAGCAATAAATTCTTTGCATCCCCAGCTGACAACTTTTTCCTAGAAATTTAGTGCTGAAATAGGACACAGTGCTCCAGATGAGACCCAAGCAAAGCTGTGTAGGAGAGAGAGGGAGAGATTTCTTTCCTGCTGTTACTTCTGTGTTTACATCCCCAGCACATAAACTTGTGTTGATGCATGTTTGTTTGCCGTGCAACACAAACTCAACAACTCCCCCTCCAACTTCCTCCTCTCCTGTTTGCAGTCCCCCTCTCTAAAGCAGGAGGGGTGCGTTCCCTCCCGCCCCCTGTGTGCTGTGTGTGCAGCTCACAGGCGGATCTGGACAGGAATTGCCTCTCGCTCCGTTGTTCTGAATAGGGCACTAACATTACCTGGGCTTTCAGGCATCACATCAATGCACCTATTCTGGGATAATTGTAATTATTATACAGGTAAGTGGGGTTTTTTTATATGCCCACTTGCTCTTGCCAGGCCAAGAAAGAACTTGGCCTCCTGTGAGTGTTAATAGCTTTATGTGAAATCCATGCAGAAACAAAACATCCCTGACTTTTTGTAGTGGCAGTGATTTGCAGGGTTTTTTTATGAATCTTTTGTAGTTACCTTTCTTCCTCCGAGGGTTTCTTCCAGCAGGATTTTAGTATCAGAGTACTAATAGCTGGACTTCGTTGTTTGGTTTGGGATTTTTAGGTTTTGGTTGGGATTTTTTTTTCAAATAAAAGATACATCTCTGTTTCTAAAATTAGCCTGAGGGTTTTTTTTAATATTGGTTGTTATTTTAGGGAAGCTGAGAATTTTCACATGCAGTTGTTTTAAATGTAAACTTGTAGATTTTATGACTGGTACATGAATTTACTTATGAGAAAGTGAGAAAAACGACACCTGAAAAATATGCATTTGATACCCTTCTGCCTCTTTTTATTGATTGCTAATGATTCTGCTTTTTTGCATTTTTTTCCTATAAAAGTCAACTTACTGCTGCATGGAGCATGCAGAACACTTAAAGCACTAAAATCTCGCTCGGGCAGCATGTTGAGATTTTAATGATTCCCTCAATTATGGAGACAGTCCTTTGGGAATGAGGCAAAGATGGTCATTTCAACATAGGAAAAAGAATAATGAATAATTAAGGAATCTCGTTAAATGAGTTTCTTATGCTGGAGTGGGTTGGAGATTTCTTTTTTGCTTTTATGTTTTCATTTCAAATGTTCCCTTAAAGGTTAAGAAATGGTGTGTATACTGGCAGGGACTGGTGTCTTCACTGAAAATTCTGCACTTAGTTTGGCTAAAATGGGAAGTCTGCAACTAAAGTCAGAGTGAGTAAATGTGGCCTCTGTACTTGCTGAGGGAGCCTTGGTCCAGCACTCAAGTGTGGCAGGGAGCAGGGAGGGAGCTGAAACTGCAGCTCTCCTCCTTGGCTCACGTGTACCTGTTTTCCTTGTCCTAGGAGTACTGCATGTTAGTAGTGGATTTTTTACATATGCAGGTAGTTCAGGGAAATTAAAAATGAAAAAACCCACCTAGCCTACAAACAAGCCAAGGAGCCATTTTTCTTTGTTTCTTACAATTTCTGCGTTTTTGCACCACAGAAATTCAACAAAAAAGTTATACTGTTGAAAGTCTCGGGGCAGCTGGGAAATGCTGGAAACTTCCAAGAGAGCCTTTCTTGTGACCTTTGCAGATGGGTCCTTTGTTACACTTACTCAGCAACTTTTAGTTTCGAAATAAAACAACAAGTAAGCTGCTCCTGAGGTGCAGAGCTTGGCACCAGGAAAATATGCGGGCACTGGGTCGCTCGGTGCAGCTGCCTACTGCTGGCAGTGAGTGGGGGAGAATAACCCATTTCAGAAGGTGATAAAGTGCTGCCATTGTCCAAAGTTAGAAGTACTTCTCCTTTTGGAGAGGTAGGGAAGGTTAAATGATGTTTTCATGGTCACAGTATCTTGCTAAGGCAGAGAGGCCTGCTGCCCCTGGATGCATGTTGTGCAGTCTTTGATGGAAAGGCTCACTTGGTCAAAATTTCTTTTAGCCTGAAGTATATATTTTTGACTCAAACCTAACACAAATAAAAGAATATGATTTAAAGGGTACTGGAAAGTGATCTGCTAACTACAGGCAAAGGTGTTGCATCTATTTGTGACTGGTGCCATCCCACTCTCTGTTTGGTAGCTTCATTTGCTTAGGCACATTCACTTCCTGGCACCTTTGCAGGTTCTGCAGTGGTTTTTAATAAAAGCTTTTTGTGTAGCTTTTATTATTGCGAGACTGCTGCTGCTCCAGAAAAGAGACAGCAGGCAGGGACTTGATGGCGAGAAACTTGAAATACCACAAAGGCATTTTCTGCTGCTGTTTTGGGTTATTTTTAAACCACTCTGAGACAGGGAGTTTTCCATCTGAGATGAGCAGGGAATAACTCATCTTGTATCTGTTTGGGGACTGGATGACCTGGCAGAGGAGCTTCTGAGAGCCATCTCCTTGATACCTGCTTTCCTTATGTTGGAGGAAAACCCAGCTCGGGCTCAACGTTTGCTGGATGTGTGAGCAGATTGCTTTCCTGTGTTGGAGCAGAAGTTAACAGATGCAGCAGTGATTAATTGACCACTCAGGGTGAAGTTTGTAGCTGAATCATAAAATCCTGATGAATGGCATTTTGCATTTCTTTTTTTGAAGCTCACCAGGACAGGATTGATCCTCCTATCGTATCACAGACAGTGTTCAATTTCTGCATGTGGGAGTGCAAAACTGATGCCAACCCTGCTTTTTTTTACCTCCTGTATATACAGGGGTAGCTTTTCCTAGCTCTGTTGGTGTAATATGCAGAACATCTAACAAAATTTCCAGATCAAAACTCAGTTTGGTGCCCTGTAGCACCGTTCCACTGACCTCCTGTTCATCCTACTGAGGCTTGCAGTAGCTGGGAGAGCATAGTGGACTAGGCAGAGAGAAATAATGAAAGTAGGAATCTGAGGGAAGTTAATATTCTGAATATACAGTTTCAGCAGTATTTTCAACTCCAAGTGAGGGTTGAAAACTGTCACTGTGTTCTAGTGTCAGTCTGGGATAGAACTTCTACCCCTTAAGATGTGTGGAACCAGTTTGATGCCATTTCCTAGTGATCTTTGTCAGCATCCCTAAGACACTGATGCTCTGCATGGGAGTTTCAGCCCTGGTTGCAGTGTGGCCTTTGAATTGCAGGGAAAAAAAGTACAAAGACATTTTTTAAAAGTGCGTGCTTGCTACACTTTCAGTGGTTCCCAGTAAATGTGGGGTTTTAGCAATATTCTTCTTGGCAGAGGAAGAATGGGAAGAAAGTTTTTGGTGCGTGTGCTCAGCAACAATTTAGGGGTTATATATCTTTCTCTCACCAGTGTTCCTTGCATTGGATACATTTCCTGGGCTGCAATTCCATCCACAAACCCGCACAAAATCTATCCTGCAATTAGTGTGCCTTTATAAATAAGATACATCGGTACCTTTTTCCTAGTTTGTTATGAGTCAGAGATGAAACTCTTTACACTGTCTTTGCAAAAGAGTTAATATTAATTTGTCACTGTGAGCTCCCTTTCTCTGTGGAGGCCTCAAACAAAATCAAAACCCTGTTTTGAAAGTCAGGGTTGGTGATCTCCAGGTCCTGGGTGCTCTTCAGTCTTCTGAAGTCCTTTCTCCTCTGCTGGTGCATGAGCACATTGCTCCCTTCTCCCAGTTTGTTTGCAGGAGGATTCACCATGCTTGCGTGGTGGCCTGGGACAGCTGAAGATTTATTTCCCCATTTCCCCTGCCCCTGAAGCCATGGGTTGAGGGAGCCCTGAGTCAGCATTTGGACTGTCCAGATTTACAGTGCAAGTCTTAAGGGCAAACAAAAACCTGTACTTGTTTTCTTTAAAAGTCATGCCTGCAGCTTGAAGTTAAAATTCACAGACGTGGCAGCCATCCTCATATTCTGAGTAAGCTGGACCACAGGAGGTGTAACTTCATCAGTTAAGCCAAAATGTGTCATCCCTACTTAGGTAAATAGTAATTTTGCACTTGATTCTGCGAGCTCAAAAGTGGCTGCTGCTTTGATCTTGTTTCAGCTCAGAAGGCAGGTGATGCGTCTGGAGAGTGCTTAGTGAAAAGCATGTTCTATGATTGTTTTCTGTGTGGGTGTTTTGGGAAGGGTTTGAGGTTTTTTTGGGGTGGTTTGGTTTAGTTTTGGTTTTTGGTGTTGTGGTGGTTTGTTTGGGCTTGGGTTTTTGTTTGTTTGCTTGTTTTTGTTGTTACTATTGTTATAATTTCTACCTAAATTTCCAGTAGGAAATTTAAGAAGGGCCATTTAAGAAGTAGTAAACCTCTGGCCTTTATCACTGCATCCCTGAATTTGTGTCATTTCCAAAGCATTTTTTTAAGCTCTTGCGCCCTAAAGAAGTCAAATAAGAAACAGAACATAATTCAGTACATTTCCAAACTTTATACTGTAAATTCAAAGAAGTTAAGGGGGTTAGCGCTGTAAAAGTGGTGTATAAAGTACAATTTAGGTATTTTCCTGCTCTTATGTGTAGTGCATGCGTTCCTTTCTGACTGTCATGTTTCCCCAGTTTCTCTGGGATTGTTATTGCCAAAATAGAATTCTGCTAGAAGAAGCAGGTGGTGGGAGAAACTCAATGCAACAACACAGAAGAGCCAAACAAGCCTTAACTTCTCTTATTTTCCATTCATTCGCAATGTAGTGGCCTTGGTTTTCTGCATGTTTGGGGATGGGTCCATCCTATGCTGGACATCAAATGTGTGAACAGGAGCTAAAAAGTAAAATTAGATGCTAAATAAGCTTTTAGTCTTGTTTGGTTTTGTTTGTTTCGTTTTGAGACACAAGGCCTGCTAGTCTAACACATAAGCAGATGAACCTTATGAGACTCATTAGAAAGTTTTTTATGGTTAACTCATTTTCAAAATAATTAATTTTTCTTTAAATTTCTTGTACCTTATCTTCTCCCAGAATGTTATTTTCATGAATTGGTTTATTATTTCCAGTAAGTCTCGTTCTTCTTTCTTTTTTTCCCCCCTTCTCATTTCCATTGCTTTACTCAACAAAATAATCCAAAGCAGGGCAATAGTGGCATGGGTTCTATACCAGAAAACTCAGAAGTTAAGAATTTAAGAGTAACCTAATAAGAATTGGGTTTATTTTTCTCCATGTGTTTTCCTTTCCTTTACTCTCTTCTATTTCTAGTCTACCTATAATGCTCTTTTAATCTTTGGGAAAATGTAGCATACTTTGTTTACCAGTAAAAGTTGTCACAGTGACCTTCTAGCACTGTGTGCGATTATAAATCCTTTTGGATCCATAGTGATCTGAGAAGTGTAAATATTGAATGTTTCCATGGTGTTCCATCTTACCTAAAAACACTTAGGTTTTCATAGAGCTATTTTTTGGCATTTTCTCAGTAAGCCAGTATTTTCATGAGTGTCTCGTCTTTTTTTCCTAGTGCTGTATAATTTGTTTAAAAGAACTGTAAAGGTGATAGTGCTGTCTTTGCTCTGTAAGCTGCTGGCCAGTTGATGAATTAACACCAGTACTTAGATTGTGAACACCTTTTCCCCCTATAACTTGTGGTTTTTTTCCAAATCCATCTCAATGTTATATGCTAATGCTGTTTTGCAGTCTCTTGAATCTGGTTTTAACAGTGGGACTAGCATCTTAAACTAAACCAAATGACACGCTTGACTTTCGGGTTGATAAAATCACTTCCAGCCATTATTATGATGGCTTTGTGAGCAGATGAAGCTGAGTAGACATTGTCCTTGTGCTAACAGAAAGTGTAAATTTCCCATTGTTCAAGTAAGATACAGTTTATCATTCTTTATCAGGACCCTATGGATTGTGCTGAAACACTCATTGGCATTTCATTAACTTTGTAATTAAGGGTGAAATCAAACAGCTTAATTATTTTAGTGAAGTCTGAAAAGAAGCACTTAATGAAGATTTCCAGTACCCAATTCCCTTGAAGTGAGTTATGACATATCTGGCGTGAAAACCTTCACACTTCATCCAGCTTTCATCTGGCAGTGCCCTGTCACCTTCCAGTGAATGGTGCCAGTTCACTATTTCCCCAAAAGCAGGAGTTGTACGTACACAGTCACTTTTCCACAGAGGTCTCAGTCTTTTACTCACACTTCTTTTGTAACCTCTCTTCTGTTTGAGACTATCCCAGACGATAAGCTACACAAAATCTCCCTAGTTAGTATCTCTCCAACTATAAGGGACCCTTCTTTTCTTATGCTGATTTTTTTTTTTTTTAGTCATTGCTTTACTAGCTAAAACACTATTTCTCAAAACCCTAGCTTGAAAAGGCATTTTCTCTTTCTGAAATCTAATTCTGGAGGAGTTTGGACTCTGTAGTTCAAGCAGGGATTGTAATCCACATAATAAAAACATCTGCATGTTATGTCCAATTGATTAATTAGCTGAAAAGATCCTTGGGATGAAGCGGTCTTGGCTGACAGATAAAATCCTTCAATTTATGCATATCTCAAGGGATTGAGTGAGTTCACTTATTATCCTCATTTCTTAGCATTATTCTCATTAATAAAAGCTTGGGCTGCTTTCTACCTGCACGGACTACAACCTGTGCAGAACGTGGCACTGGGGCTTTAAGCTGGGTATGTGCATGTTTTCCTCTGTGCCAGCATTTTTAAAAGTATGCTTCAAGTATTTTTAACACCTAACACTTGATAATGCATCATTTGTATTTTCATTTAATGAGGTTATTTAGGCATAAATTACAGGCTAGTATGGTTAAAAGGCTTATGGGACGTCACAGGATTAGCCAGCAAGTGGTGAATGACAGCAGCATTCACTTCAGCTGCGGCTCGAATAAAGTTGGTTTCCTAAGGCAAAGACTCATGAGTCTTTCAAATCCAGATGGAAATGTGCTGGGAATAAGAGGGGTCCAACTCCACTGAATTTTGCTGGATCCAGTTTCAGTTCTGGTTCTGCTGTATTTTCTAAGCACTTCCGTGCTAATAACTGTGTTCTGTCAGACAGGGGAACTAACGTCAACTTTATTTTACAGAGAAAGAACTGACTTTCTGAAAGGATAACTGCCAAGGTCATGCAGGCAGCTTGCAGGCTAGAAAGTGAAGCTTTGGGTGCTTTTTCTTTGCCTTTTTTTATTTTATTTTTTCAAATAGGCACAAGGCAGTCTTCCATTTCCCACCAAAACTTGATAGTTTGGCCACCGTCCTTCTTGAGGTACCTTCTTCAGCCCCCATAAATCAGCAGCTTGGCCAGCTCCTCTCTCTAGTAGGGCTCCTGTGCTGGAGCAGAGTCTCCTCGCTGCTGCCATGGGCTTCCTTGGAGAGCTGGGCCAAAATCCAGGTGCCTGCCTGAGAGTGGCCTATGACGCTTGCAGTTGTGCCTTGCATCCTTGGGCAGGACTCTTTGCATCTCTAGAAATGTGTTTGTTCAAGTCTCTACAGAACATCGAGAAGTGGGAATTTGCTGCTGCTGGTTCAAAACCAGGCATTGCCCAAGTGCAGCGCTCCTCCTCTTCCCACAGCTTTCCAAAGGCAGCATTATGTGAGGCTTCAGAGGTCTTTGAGTGGTGGAGGGGGAGTTTGGAGAGGTACGCGGTGGTGTATAGGTACAGGGAGCTTTGGATGCACACAGAAACCTGTGATTTTACTGCATCAGGAGGAAAAATCCCTAAGGTCACATAACTGTGGCCTCCATCCTTGAGCATTTCTTTAAAGTCACTCCGAAATAATCAACTTTTTAAACCCAGTTTGTTAGCCTGTGAACAGGAGACAGGCAGTGCACTATGCGCTGCCTTTTGGACAACATATGATGTGTTCAAAGCAGTTTCTGGTTTGGAGAATTAAAATATTATTTTTCTTTTAGCCATGTTATGTGAAAACTCTAAAGCATGTTTCTTGCTGGGCCTCAGCAACCAGAATTCAGAAAATGTCTCTCAAGTTCAGGGGAAGAGTATTTACAACCACGTGAAACATCTCTGGGTTTTGTGTTGCGCTGAGAAGATTCAGCCTGATTTGGCTAATTGCACTTCAAATTTAAATTTAACTTCATTTTTACAACAGAATCTGTTTTTTTCCTTCTGGAAGGAAGTGCTAATACCGTGTAAAATACGCTGGTTTCACTTGGAAAGACCTTGGGGTTTTATCTGAAAGAGATCAGACTGCCTTAAAACGCTAATCTTCATTACAGTGAAACATGCTACTAGGAACACTGGGAAAGGTTAAAAACAGCAGTCTTGAGGCAAGCTGCTGATTGTTCATATTTGTGCAGAAAAAAGATGGTTCCTTATTTACTAGATGCTTGCTCTGTGTTCATCCTAGTAAAAGATCCTCCTGCAGGCCTTAATACTGCTGCTATTTTACCTCCCATAATGAATATTCAAAAGCTGCAGTCATTGAGGACTCAGGTGGCAAAAATAGTAAGATGATTGAAGCAAGCCTTGACATAAAAGCCTAAAAGTACCTTTCCAACTACATGGAAATAGTGCTGATTTCCCTTTCTGACCACATAAATGAACGGTGCCAGAAAATCTCCCATGAATTAAATGCCTGTTTCACACACCAGTGTGATTGCATCTTTCTTTCTGTATGATGTGTTGTAATAAGTATGTTTAAAAAAAAGAAGGGGGGGGGGGGGGGGAATACAACAGGGCTTTCTGTAATCCTCTCTCACAAAATGTATTGGAATTGAAAAATGGGTATAAAGGACACACTGTTACGATATGGCAATGCATGCATTGTTTTCTACATAATGCGGTCAGAGTCTCCATGGTAAAAAGA
Source organism: Struthidea cinerea (assembly GCA_013397865.1). Classification (NCBI taxonomy): domain Eukaryota; kingdom Metazoa; phylum Chordata; class Aves; order Passeriformes; family Corcoracidae; genus Struthidea; species Struthidea cinerea. The sequence continues at coordinate 1,727,782 of VZTI01000933.1, read as the reverse complement.
AATTTTTATTTTATTTTTTTTGTCACCATCAGCAGTTAACCTAAAGTAGGAGCTGCTCCATTTCATTATAGGTTAAATGGCTTACTATACAAAACTAGCTGAGAGACGTGCAGCATTAACACTGCATTTTTTAATAGGTTTTGAAAACGTGCTTGAAGATTAGTGAAGAGAGAACAATGCAGCATATGTTATTGTTCTGGAATTTTTTTTTAATAGAAAGCGCTCCTTTTCAGCATTCCCCCTTCAGTGGAGTCACTTAGACACTTCCAGCTGGTGGCAGGGGATACAGCCATAATACAGCTTTCTCTGTCCCAGCTGTCTTTTTCATTACGTTAAATGCATTACGATGGCTGCACTGTTTTACAAAGGTGCAGGTGCAGAAAGGTATAGGAAGAAATCTGCAACTATGTGTTTTTGTAGTGACTGCAAGCTTCTGCGAGATCTCTGAATCCTGAATGTGTTCCTGGCTCTGGTCACAGATTTTCTTCCAATCACTGGAACATTTGCTCTAAGGGCTGGCTAAAGGTGCCCGAGGAAATCACCTTTTACACGGGAGCATTGTTGCAAAGGATTTTTAATGCATTATGGCTCACGCAGCATCACAGTTAAAGAAAAACAGGGATTTAGAAATAAATGCTGAGGAAGAAACTGAGAAAAAAAGAAAACACAGGAAAAGATCCCGGGATCGGAAGAAAAAGGTATCTAGATCTCTGCCAAATTCTGGACAGGGATTCTTTTGTTTTAATTTTGTTACCTTGCAATTGAAGTATCAAAGCTTGTTCTTGCCTGTAACTTGGTAGCTGTCGGAGTAATTTGTTAACATTGTAAAATAGCATTTGTAACCACGGCTGTGGGGTTTGCAAAGCAATTGAATGTTTAATTGGGTATTAGTTGATTGCAGTGATGATGCAGAAGGTGTGCATTCATTTCCCACTTATGTGTTTGTGATACGCAAACTGTCTGTGAGTTGAAAATAGTTTGTAACCGTCATAGGAGGTTTAATGCTGAGCTTTCTTGTAGGTTTAATAGCAAAGCATAGCATAATAGTTTAGTCTTACATGCATGTACTTAAAAGGGATGTGTGTAGAGGCAGATTTTTTTTCTTTGTGTTGGGACTGTGTCACATGTTTGGCTTCTGAACCATCCATTTTTGGGATGGTGTTACAGAAATAAGGTGTTTCAGTGTTTCCCTTTTTTCCTAACGGTGAGCTGTTTTACAGAATTGAGCTGTAACAGTCTCTTATTAGCAACTTTCTTTTGTTAGGGAAATATGTGGCTGAGATTACAGAGCCTGGTTTTTCTCTGCTGTAGATTTGTCTTAGCTGCAGAAAACCCTTCAGCAAACTAGGATCTGAAAAATTCAGTAGGCACTGCATTGCTCATTGTTCAGGTCAGGAGCCTCCATGTGATTCCAGGCTTGCTGTTTCTCTCTAAGGCATAAAGCAAAATAGTTATGGTTTGTGGCATAATGACAGATAAAGAGGCCAGCTACTTTGGCAGCTCTGAGAATATGTCCTTAAAAATGACACCTTGTACTCTGCTCCGTAGAAATAAGGCCCTGCCACGATTTCTTGTCTTTGGCTGTATTTTATGATAATTTTTTCAAGAACATATCAAGGAGCCAGTTGTCTTTACAGAAACCTGGGCATGTAGTATTTCCGTGTGCCTTTGTGAAATCCCCCTCAGGGGGGGATTGGATAATCTTCATATGCTCAGAGAAGCGGTGCATGTGCTTCCTAAACGACATGTAGATTTCCTCTAACATATGTGCATCCTTTGGTTGGGCGAGAGTCAGCATTTCCCTGCCCTTTCCTCTTTTTTTTCTCTGCCGTGGCAGTACTATCCCTGATGAAAAGCACTGAGAACCCACTGCCTTCTGTTCTAGCGAGCACATTAGGAGACTCTTAACATGCTGCAGTACATTTGCTGCAGCCATTTACACTGTAGGTATTTTTTCTGTGTGAATGTATAGATCTTCTGAATCATCTTCCAGGATCAAGGACAGTATGAAGAAGTTTCTGTCTTTGAGGTGAATTTTGAGGTGCTGCTGCTTGAAACCCGCCTGAATTAGTAATGTTTTTCTTGGCTGCTGTTTAGGTTATGTGCAGGTTTGTAATGTTGCTGTCAGGGTGGGTTTCCCCCCGCAGCTGAAAAGGACCATAGCAGTAAGGAATTAAGCGTAGGAGCTGTCCCCTCAGCCCATATTTACCTATGGCTTGTGAGCTAAGATGTACAGTCTCTCAGCTAACTCTGCTCATGCTGCAGGAAGCCCACGTTGTACTTGAAGTGCTCAAGTTTAACAATAGCGTGCCCAACCAGATCCATGCACTGTCTTTGTGTGAGGGAGCTTCCTCACAGCTCAGGATTAGAACAATATAGAAGGGATGCAGCACTGAGAGGCTCTTGATTCAGTGAGGTGAGACAATTGCTTTGTGGACAAAAATGCTTTATTGTTTATACAATGCTGCTGTAAAGAGGAAATCTCTCAGCAACCAGAGTGGCACATGGATAAATATCTGCCTATTAATCTCAAATATATGGATTTCTTTCAGCATTTTATTTCTGCATCTTAAGAATGAGAGAAAATAGAGAGCTTTTGCTCCACCAAATGCTTTTTTTTGGGTTCTCCCCCCCCCCGACCCCTTCGTGTCAGACTGGAATTTAGTAGCTTATTCCAGTTTCCTTCTGAGTTTCCTTAGGACTCTGCAGATTCAGGACAGGTAGAGGCCCTCTCTAGTAGGAGAATGGAGCAAAACCCAGGAATTGCTTCACTTAACTCTCATACATTTGGGCATCAGTTGTCTTACATCAAAGACATGGTTTTGTCGCCCAGTACATGGGGCGTAGGAAGTCCAATAATTGTGGTTGGCCATTTTGTACTTTCTTGACTATTTAAAACATTTTCCCCCCAAATTTTCCACTATGAGTTGTGAGTCACTTCTTGTTCCTCTGCACCACCCACAAGCAAGCGGTACTCGGGGATTTTTTTGTTGATCACATGATACTGCACAAAGCTTACCCTTTGCTTAAGCAGCATGCAGAAATATCCTTCAGAGTCTTCCAATCACATCGGAACAACAAAGAATGCTAATGGTTCTGGATAATTTATACAGTAAGGAGCCCAAGGCAACCAATGGTTGGAAAGTAAGGCTGGTGGGATCAGCCAGGCTTAGCCTTGTATGATACTAGCAGCAGTCATGCTGATTTATGTTCCTGTTTAGTTGGAGGATGGCAGTCCGAGGGTAATATGTCACTGCTTTTGACTGGTTAAGCAATTTACAGTGCAATAATGTTGCTGTGAAGGCTTGCTTCAAGACTTGTATGAGAGAAATGACCTTTTTAAAAACACACACAAAACAAAAACCTGTATTATGTCCCATCCCATTTAATTTCAAGGTGAGATATTTTCGAATTGCCGCGCCTAGCTCTGTAGAGAGGCTGTGCTTCTGTGCCCTATGGCCCCACCACTCTTTCTGTTTGCCTGCATTCAGGACATTCCAGGCCTTAGGATCTGAAAGGTTCAGGGCTTACCCAGCTTAACTCAGGCAAGAGAAAGGGATGGGGCCAGCAAGTGAAGGATCTGCATTATACAGGTTTCCCATTTATTCTGTTCAATTTATATTACAGCTTCGTGCAATTCTGCCTCTGGATGGTTGTGCAGCGTCCTACACTGCAAATAGTTTGAGTACATCCAAGGGCACACCTGAGCTTTTAATGGTATCACAGAACAAGCCAAACCACTCTTAAAAATAAGTGATTGATAGGATGGCTTGCTTGATGCTTTACAGTGCAGCTCTGTCATGCATAGTTTGGTTTGTGAAAACTAGAAATTGTTTATCCTGTAATAACGTCTGGGCAGCAATTGGTTGCTTAGTCAGTGCCTTTCCTAAAATAAAGGTGAAATCTCTGAGGGGTTTTTTGTGTTCTCTGTTCGGTACATAGCAGAAGAGAAGGACAGGTCTTGGCACATGCTCAATGATTTATGTTTTATACAATATTTAGTAGGACTGAAGTGATTTCCATTTGTGTGTAGTGCTCAGGAGCTCTCATGGTCTTTGAGAACAGGGAATATTTTGATCATAATGCAAAGCCTGGCTGCTGCTATCCCTGAGATGTTAAAGGCTGTTATCACAGCCCTGCTGCTGCAAACTTGTGGGCAGCGGGGAAAGTAATGGATGCCAGTGTCACAAATCCTGCTAATTTCATCATAAGACTCACGGTGTTAGAAGGTTTTACTTAACTCTCAGGTATGCTGGAAGTAACTGCCTTGCAATTTCCTAATGGATATAAACTGAAATGCTGTGTCAGGACTGATCAGCCTGTAGGTGTTGCAGCTGCTCATGTGGCTTTGAGGAGTTTGTGCATCTTCTGGGCTGGGCTCTGCTGCTAGCTCCAAGGGCCTGTGAGAGATGTCTTGGGCACAGCAGAGCTGGGAACACCTCCCACGGGCAGTGGGACCCCAGGAGGGCATCATCATATCCTAGCTGGGAGATTCCCTCCTTTTCCTTTCCCCTCAGCTCTCTCGGGGCTGTCAAATATTTTACAGATCTCAGCCACGTGAAGCTTTTAGTACAAATGTCAATTTCATGTGCAAGCGAGTCTTAACAGGTAAAGCTCTTAACTCAGATAATAAGTAAAAATCCCCATCCATTTTTTTGAAAGTAGCTTCATTGTTTTTAGATAAATCTTGATTAGAGATCTGTTTCATGGCTTCTGAACAGTTGAACTTGAGCATAGCAGAATCTAGACAGGCTGAGTACAAGTGATTCTTCTTTAGCTCATTTGTGCTAAAGCACAAACCAGGCAGATGTTGTTCTAACAGCTGGGAACGTGGCCTGTGGTAAGTGCAAAGATGGTGTAGATTAAGGATCAGAAAGAAAAATTAAGTCAGTGAATCTTTTCTAGGTGTGAGGAAAATTTCAGCCATATCCTTGATTTTGGACATGATGCTCTGTCAGAGGCAAATGCAATAGAAAGGTATTTTTGATAGATATTTAGGGGCACTGGTGGATGGGATATCTACTAACAATGCTGTATTCTTACCAGCGTGGAGCTTGGTGGTGAAAGAGTTTCTATTCAGCTGGAAAAACAATTCCTTCTTTGAAGATGACCCCTAAAGGACTGAAACTATTCCGTTGTATTGTGTGGGGAGCACTACAGCATCATTTGAAGTGGGCACTGCTCAGTGTTACTTTGTTGTTTATAAACCCAGAAAAAATTGTGCTCTGTTACATTTTTATTTTATTTATTTACCTTTTCCTTTTCACCTTCTTGATGCCTCGGGGTTGTGCTGTCACAAGGGATGGCCATTAGTCACTGTGCAAGTGTCACTTTGGGTTATGACCTGTGTTGTGCCAAATGCTTGCAGCTTGTGGAGGGAGGGGATGAGCAAGAGGAGGGAGGACCAACCATGGGCGGCCTCGCTGTTACAGAGAGGTGCCTGCATGACTGGATTTACAGCTGGACTCTCAGGCAGTGTAAATCAATACTGTTGCTATTACCTGGTTGGTATTAACACGGAGTCTTTTATCCTGTTTTTACCACCCAGGCTGAGTTGTTTTTTTTGGTGTTTGTTTGGTTGGGGTTTTTTTTGGTTGGTTTTTTGGGGGTTTTTTTTTGAGAGTTGAGGGAAGGGGAAATGGGATGCTCTTGAAAGCAAAAGAAAGTTCCAAGACGGTTAGTGAACAGTGATTTAAGAAGAAAAAAATTTGTTATATGATGATGAGCGTATGAATACTCAACCCTGTGCCAAAAGTCAAAACTCTGCTGATTTCAAGCTCTTAACTTGCCTGAATTGTTGGCTTCAGGATAAGTGATGCATACTTTGATGCTATTCTCTTTGGGCGTTTACTAAATGTTTGTTACTGTGAGCCAAATTCTTGTCAACTAGTGGAACTGACTGAGCACCTGCTAAAATTGAGTGTTAGACTCAGTCAGACCTAGTTGGACTGGAACAGGGTGCTGGGGGGAGGAGGTGGGTTGAGAACTAGGCTCTTGGTGGACGATGTGGAACATGTGTGGATGGAGGAAAGAAATAGAGAAAAAATAAAGTCTGAGTTGTAAGCTGTATTTAAAAAAAAAAAAATACTTCTCACACAGAGCCTGATGTATTCTCACAGTGATTTGCCTGAAGTTCAGACAATAAAAGGCTGGATTTGCTGCTATTCAGAAATTTGTGCAGCTGTTTAGGCCACTGGTAGAGTGGTGTCAGGGATTTTCTGGCCGAGGAGTGGGACTAGCGCAGAAGTGCCTTGTGAAGGCAGAGCGCGGGGCCTGCAGGGTTTGATGGGCTCCAGTGCTCCTGTCCAGCTGGAAACCTCTCAGGCCTTTCAGCACTCTGTAAAATAATCCCTCCCTGTTAGACTGGGACGTGCTGGGGGGACACTTCAGGTGATGGATGAGCTTACGGCACGGCTGCCCCGCGTTGTTCCTCACTTCAGTTACCTAACCCAGGCTGCTCCCCTGTATTTTAAATCCAGAGCTGCAGGTGCCTTCAGAGGATAACTCCGTGTGTGTGAGGCGAGTTAAAGGAATGCCCTCATTTTCAGGGTATTGAGTGTCCTCCAGCCTTGCAGCTTCAGCTTTGGGCATTCTGCACATCAGGCTCTGGTATCTCTGGTGGATGTATGGGCTCGTATAACACTTTCAAAAAAATCTTTTTCTTGTGTCTGTTGCCTGATGTGGTATTTTTGTGGAGTTCTACTTGGTTGGCCAGTGCTCTACAAGGTGGGTAATTGCTGAGCACCATGGAAGAGATCAGCTTCTCTTTTTATTTTTTGCAGAGATCACTGTGGGGTGACTTGGAAGGGAAATCCAACATGGTATTTCTTTAGTATTTATTCAGGGAAGACTAATGTGGAAGGGAGAACTAGATTGAAATAAGAAGATAACTAGATGAAATAAGAAGATTGTCTTGTTAATTGAAAAGAAAATTCACTCTGGGATGTGTTTTATTTTTTTATAAATCATAATTTTGCCAATAAGATGAAGCTATGACAGTTTAGTAATATGAATTCGTCCCATATAAGATTTATTGCCCTGAGATTTACACAAGCAGTTGCCTTTGTATTATGTACCAGAACTAAAACTTTATTTTGCCTTTTTAGTTGCAGAAAGACCCAGGACATGTTGTACTTCATAGTCACCTTCATCTGAAAACTTTAAACAAATACTTAAAATTTTGTTTTTAAAACCTAGACTATGTATTTTACCAACCTTTTTTTTTGTTCAGCTGTGTTCTAGTCACAGTTGTGGATTTCAGCTTACTGGGCAGCTGAATGTTGTGCTGTCGCAGTTTAATTACCAATTTTAAATCTCAGTTTGAGAATTCGCTTCAGCATCTTTCTATTTTTTCATTGAAAATCATTCAGAATTAGAGAGAAAAGTACAAGATAGAAGGGTTCACTTCTGTTTCTGATACCCTAGTCCATATTTATCCAATTTAAATCAAGGAGATTTTATGAAAGAAGTTACTTCTTGATAAAAGTGGTGCTATCTATGTCCTCTATGAGCACACTGATTGCTAATGAGTGCAAGCAGGAAATGAAGGGTCTGTACCTTAACAGGTATCCAGTACCCCATCATGGCAAGGTATACAGACACAAGGTCAACATTTATTTCATGGGTGCTACGTGACACATAGCACAGAGCCTGTTGGAGCTACCTCAACAACGTCTCTCCCAGTGGTATTAAGCCTGGTGTCTCTGGTCACCCCATCTCTACCAGGAGCCAGTCGGGCTCCTGAGTGTGCCTGGTGCTTCACCCGTTAAATTAATAATTTAAAATACAAAAAAACCCCACTGTGATCTTGTCACTTGCTTCCCTTGTGAAGAAAGAGACACCTGGTTTAGTGGAAGGTGTCCCCCCTGCCCATGGCAGGGAGGTTAGAACAGGGTGATATTTGAGGTCCCTTCCAACCCAAGCCATTCTATGAATTGCGTTCATGTGTTCCACACTCATTTGTACTCATATATTTATAATACCCCTATAAGTACAAATGCATAGATGAAGTGAAGGTGTAGTATGTCAGTTGTTTGTATTTTTGAAATCCTGTCAGCTCAGCTCTGAGCTTCAGGCCTGTCCTTAACCCTCTGGCCACTGCCTCTTCAAATAAGATGCTCATAAGTCCCCAGGCTCTGCTGGAGAGAGAGAGGAGAGTCAGTAGAGGAGACAGGTAGTTGAAGTGTGAGTGCCAGGAAAGGATTTCCTGGAGCTGCTGAAGTGGCTGTTTGTGCATTATCGTATTTTCAAAGCAGATCCTTGAGCTCTGATGGACTGTGGGCAGCTGGTGAGTGATACAAAGCCAGGTACTTGCATGGTTCCCCAGCAGTGTGGAGAAACCACAGGGTGTAACACGGATACCCCTCTGCACTGATGGGATCTGTCAGGCTGGGGATGCTGCTCTGGTACACAGCTGCTTGTGTGGCATCTTTGTGCTCTCATCAGCCCATGCACCAATCCTGCTGCCCTCCACAAGTACAGGCTTTTCACACAGCAAAACACCTGTAGTGCACATACAGCACGGGTTTGTGTGTGTGCAGGGCAGGAGCTGCGGGGCAGGGACCTGGTTGGGGATCCCCACCTGTGTGTTTTGTACCAGTTCATCCACAGCCCTGGGTCGGGCATCTCCAGAGTGTCCCCGCTTCCCACAGTGAGTCTCTGTCTCTGTTAGGGGGCACCGACCCTGGGAGAGGTGGCGTGGTGCTGCAAGGGGTTTAATTCCAGAGGAAGCGTGTTCCCTTTGCAGTGGATCCAGGAAAGCCTGGCTCAGCCCGGTGCCAGAGCTGTTGGCCAGGCTGGGTCCTTAGGGAGAAGCTGTCCATAAAGTTGTTAACAGTGTTTTCAGAAGTGCTGTGGCTGTGTATAAATATTATGTTTCTTCATTTATGTAATTTACAGTGTGATTCTGTTCCATTGCTGTCGTTGATTCCTAAAGGAATTATAAATCCTGTTTTTAATGAATAGACACTTTGAAGAGAAGTTGTTAGATCAAATAGTTTAATGGTCTTTTTAAACTTCTTTCTCTTTTCCTTTAAAATTCTTCAATTTACAGTATCACTGGCAATTTCTGCGTGACATTCTGAGTTCACAAAGTTCAGAACAATTCACAAGTCAGTGCAGTTGTTGATATCTAACCTTTCAGTTAGAGCACCCTTGTTTGCATATTCTGCAGAGCTTTCCTTAAAGGCAGTATAATAAAGAGAAACCACGCTATCCTGTCTGTACCCCGTAATAAACCCCACTTCTACCTGCCCTGTTTGTTGTTGTTAGAAGATACAGTTGTGGAACTCCCTTTCTCTTCAGCACATTGGTTCATTTCGTGGTGAATTGTAAATGTCAGGATGCAGAATAACTCCATCATTGACTTCCTTTAGTTAAACAAGATTTTCACAGGGAGCTTTGCTGTGTTCTCTCCAGGTGGGTGAGCTTGAGGACGTGCTCGGCAGTGTTCTCTGGGAACTTGTAGAAAAGCAGAGTTGTGCAATATCCATTAGATAGGTGTTCCCTCCACTTCCCAACATGAATTTATGGAGTATTTTACTAACAGAAGGCAAAGGTGGCACTGAGGCACTGAGTGTTGTTAGCTACAGTCACTTTTCCAGCGTTGAATCAGGGTGTCTTATAAATACAGGCATTCAGAGCTTTAGATGAAACTCCTTCATAATTTTATTTTCTCCCACACAGCTTTTTTCTGTCTCCCATTACTGCATTACCACTCCTTCTGGACCCCTGCTAGGGTATCTCTGGAATTGCAGTCATTTCCCTTTCATTAATCACTGGCTCGATGGTGAGCATTTGCAACCATCCCAACAGCTCAATGTACTGTTGGCCCATGAGGAAATAGCGGTGTCTGAGTGCTCTCAGTAACCTGTTCTCCTGCTCCCTTTGGATTTGTATGAATCTGGCAATCACCTCTGGTGCTGAGGCCAATGTTTTCGTGCTCAGACTGTCAGAAAATGAATGCAGATATTATTCAGAAATAGACTGCTGACTAGACCCTGAAGCACAGGTGGGTAAGCCCAGCCAGGGTGCTCTCTGTGCCTGAGGGGAAAGATCTCCCCAGATGTGCACCAAGCACCTCATGGTGCAGCAAGTCAGAAAAGAGGCTCGATCTATGTGTGAGTAAATGCAGCATTTTCCTGTAGTGCTGAGGAAGCCTCTCTCAAAACAAAAAAAGGCCTTTTTTTTTTTTTTTTGGCCAGGCAGTAACAAACAGTGTGTTCTGGAGGGTGCCTATGGACAGCTTCTACAAAACAAAACTCTGAAAAGTTAAAACATCCCATGGTGAAATATTGCTCAGAAGTGGCTGGCAAAGGTTTCCTCTATTACATTTTTACCATCTAAGCAGAAAAAACATCTTCAAGGAGAATTGGTGAACGCACTGGATACCTGCAGTCCTAGTTTTTCTTGCCACTTGATTTAATTTGAAACCACCAGCACTTTGAAGCTGTTAAATATCAAAATTCTGATAACTAAAGACTGCTGTTTTTCTACCAGTCTGAAAAGATTAAAAAGATGATGAGAGGAAAACATGTCTCATGACAGTGGGTGCACAATCAAAGTTTCTAAGTAGGGCAGCCTGAGGAGCAGCCAACGCTTTTTAACAGTTATGGGAAAGTGTATGTTGTTTGATGTTCCTATCTGATATTTTTCTGTCTACCTTTTTTTGTACTATCAGACTGTCTGTTTATGCTTAAAGAAGGCTTAATAAATGTTTTGCACACTCAGCACACACTGCCCACATAAAAGAGGAGAAGTATGAAAAATTCCAAGTCATCCAAGCAACAAACAAAGAGCAGGGGGTTCACCACTGATTCTTCCAGCTTGATGTTAAACAGTTTATTTAACCACTGGGGTCTGTGTCCGTGAAATATCTCCATGTTTTTGTTCTTGTGCATTTTAAGGGTCTCTTTTGAAATGGCAAGCACTGGCTATTTTTCTGTTGTTGATATAGAGTATATTTTGCATGTCTTGCATAAGGATCATGGCTACAAAATAAGGCCTAGGCAGTGTTTATAGTTTTTTAATGACCTCTGAGCTGCTGAGTGCTGTCATGGTGTGTGACCTATTGGCTGTGTCCACAGCTCTCAGGAGCATTTTTGCTGCTGTCTTACCATCATTCTGGAGGAGAAACAAGTTTTTTAAAGAATTTTATGCTTTTTGAAAAGCTTTTGGTGGAGAGGAAGCATGCATGGTAACAGTTCTAATTATGGTTCTTGGTATTCAGCATAAATATCCAATTTACTGTTATTTAGATTAATTTTTTTGATAGTATACCAAGCCTTTGATTAAAGGCTATTTTAGAAGGACTGATCATATTCTTTAAGTTGCCGATAGAAACCCATATCGTTTACAAAGATTTTGTAAAGCTCTTTCAGAATTTTTTCTGTTTAGCCCACCCAATATACAGGAAAGTTACCCAGATCCTGGTTTCAGAAGTGCGTGAGTTTAATCTGAAACAGCTAAATGTAGTGTATTTTATAACGTTGTATGTATCATCTTGTTGGCCTAACGTGCTTGTTATCCTTGAAGCTAAACTCACTGAATTGTGGTCAAGTCAGAGGTCCAATTAGCAGAACCACTGAACATATGCAATAAATTCAGCTTGAAAGGCCACATGCACAATCTGCCTTGGGTTGGAAAGCCAGGAGATGCTGTGACCAAACAAGATCCGCAGGGAAGCTGTTCAAAATTGTAGCCCTTTGTTCCCAACAGCAAAGCTGCCCCTTTCTCCTTGTTTACTACCAAATGCAAATGAGCAAACAAGGCTGGTGCACTTCTAAAACCACTCTGTTTGAAGGAAGATGAGAAAAAAGGAATGAAAATATTAGAAAGGGCCTTGATGTTGAAATGGGAGCAGCGTTTGGATGGGAACAGCAATGGCAGGGAGGGAAGGAGTGATTGAGGCAGCTGACCCAGAAGTTTGGGTTTATTTTAGCTGTAACTAGATGCTGGGAGATGAACTCCTCATTCTGAGGAGCTCCTTATTAACTCACAGTGTTTTCTCAATGCCACATCAGTAGATAAAACCTGGGAGAGAAGGGAGCAGAACAGGAAGGACAAAGCCAGCAAAAATTCATCCTCTGCTGGGGCCTGGGCTCCAAACCCTGCGGAGTTCAGGGAGGGCTGCAGTTCCTTGCAGGCCAGTGCAGGCAGGCTCTCTGGGCAGCAGGGGTGGTGGATGGCTGATAACATGGCCAAGGGGACCCCTCTCTTCCATGAGAGCATCCTCTGTGCTGCAGGTGAGCAAGCAGGGAGCTGCTGGCAGGGCTGCTGCTCTCAGTGCAGGGCTGCTGGGGGACTGCAGTCCTTGCGAACCCCCCCTGCCCAGGCAGAGATGCTGCCTTGGCTGGGGGAGGGATTTGAGCCTCAAGGTAGGCAAAGTGACACAAACTCTCTAGCTGTGTATAGCATTTAATTGTTTGGAGGACGTCCAAGCAATTGCATCTGATTAAGTCCTTGAAACGATAATATCTCTTATCTGTTACCTGGTTGCATGGATTTGTACAGGGGGTGTAGAGTCTAGTGCTTTGTCAAGGTCCACCTACAAAGAGTTAACCACAAATTAATCAGGGCTTGTCAGGTTTAAGGTATTTCTGGTACAGTGTTGAGCAATTAATGTACGCCCACAAAATATCAGTTGTTCCCTAAAATTGTAGTCTGGTAACCAAAATATATTCTTTTTAATTCTTAAAGTTTAGGGGTGAAAATGAAATTCAGCTTTATGTCTTTCTTCTTGTCTTTGTCTGGTTTTTTCATTTGCAGTAAAATTTTCTCACATTTTCTTGACAATTCAAGATCTCTGTCCTAGTTTTTGCAAGACACGCTCTCTGTGCCTGCCTGCCTGTTTCCTAGAAAATAGTTGTCCAAACGAGTTGCCTGAGAAAGGAGCAAAGGTCATATCCCAAAAAGGAAAAAAAAAAAGTCACAGATTATATTAATATTCAAACTTAACAATATCTTAAGGAAAGATTAAGGAAATATGCAAAAAGGAAAAATAAAAGTGGAGGGGAAGCAGGGGGAGACTGGGCAAAGCTAACCAGCAAAATCCCTGCCAGAGCTTTTGGAGGCTTCTGACTGGAACTTTACAGTACATTGGGTCTTCCTGTGGGTTCAGTTTTGTCTTAGGTGTTCAAAATAGCTTTTTGTTTTTTTAAATAAACATACATGCTAAGTAGTGGCAGTTGATTTTGTTAATATCAGTTATTTTATGCATTTGTTGTTGACGATTCAGTCCTGTGCCTCTTGGATAGTTTTGTTCATGAAAACATAAATTGAATATATGAAGCCTTATTAACGTGGGGGCTGCCTGGAACCAGTTTTATTTCCTAGGTAGCCAATTACTGCGATTCAATAAATGCCATTGTCTGTAGTTCTTACGTTTGACAGTCACAGATTAGGGCTGCATAGCTTTAGGGAGCATTTTCTAGCAGTAAAATTTAGGTTTCACATGTAGTGACCTTATTTGCAGTACATCCTGCTGTCTGGTGAAGAGACCTTGGTGTGTGCTCAGGGGGAGCGTGGTGGCAGGAGAGGACAAGGTCAGGGGTAACTCGGGGGGGTTGTATTAAGCAGCCTCAGGATGACAACATGCACGTGTTGCAAATGGCAGGCCCAGAATGTTTGATAGCAGAGCACTAACAAAGATGAAGGATTTTGGACTTCCCTCTGTAATGAGAAAAGGGTGGGTTGTTTTCTGGGAGACTCTGTGCTGGTACTGGGTACGAACAGTGCAGTCAGGGGAGGGAGCCGTGTCCTTCGGCCTTGCACTGTTCATGTACTGCTGATGTTTTAGAGAAAGAGTTTCTTCACTTCTGATTATGTTAAAAATGTTAAGGTTTCACTTGAAAAGATGCTGCAGGTCTCCTAAGTCTGGTTACATTGTGCTTGGAATTTTCGAAACCATTAGAGCCGTGGGCCAGGGCATTGTTGCCTTTCCTGAGTGGTGCTGGCAAAGGCAGTGGGAGTGCACATGGCAGTCCAACCACTGGCAGCACAGCCTGCAAAATGAGGAGAGCTCACCTATCTCATCCGAAAGGAAGGACTTAAATCTTTCCCTCTAGAAAACCTTTGCATTAGAGCAAGCAAGGCTTCTCTTTGCTTTTAAAACCCTCTAGCTACTGATGATGTATGAGCTGTTGCAGTTGAAATGCATGGGAGAAAATGATCCTGCTTACTAGGCATAGATTTTGGGTTTCAGAAAACAAAATATTTTGCAACTAGATAGATTTATCAGCTTTATGTGTTTAGCTGATAGCAAAGAAAAGCTTTGGGGAGCTCCTGGTTTTGAAATATTTTGTTTTCACTTCTACTTTCAGACAGAAAAGCAGCCGGTGGAAAGGTGCACTGTTGTTCCTCAGAGCTCACAAATGACTAAGCAAAGTGCATGATATCTTTGCTTTTGTTGTCATGGGTCTGGTTAGTCAAAAGTGCCCAACATTCTGGCACTTAATCCAGTCAATTTCCTAAGCCTGCACTCAAGCCTATTTGTAATTGAGGTGGGTACAGAGGGAGCACTGAGTGCTTAAAGCTGAGACCAGTCTGGAGTGATGTGTGATTACGCCATCAGAAGAGAGAGTTTTCAGAAGGAAAGGTCCATCCTGAAATGCTCTGGGTTATCCCAGCTCTCAAGGATGGCTGTGAGCACCCGAGAGCTGGAGCTGACATCATTTACCATGAATAGCAGGTGGAAATCTGGTCAATTCAAAGACTTGGTATTTCAAAGACATTATTTTCTTCATAGAGGCTTTTTAAAAACTGATGTTATCAATATTTGTGCATTGGTGGTCAAACACTGTGAGAAAACCCGGAAGACAAGAACAGTGATAAGTCCCTTACACATGGCATGGAAGGCCACCTAGCACTAAGTCACAGTTGAAAATTGCATTCTTATTACTGATTTAATCATGCTTATTAAGCAGCTGATTAACTCATTATATGGATAGTGTTACAGAGGTATTAATCCTATACGTAAAGTGTAAGTATATAAATTCTCCTTTGGGTAGTTATTTGTATGCCACAAACAGCTGTAAATTTGGAAGATACTGGCCAAAGCCTAGCAGCTAATTTAGGCCAACTTTTTCAGATAAGAGTTTCTTAATTGGGAAAATACAGAGTTTAATATGCTCAAAGTCACAAATTTTAAGCTCAGCAATGCATTCGAGTCAATAACAAGATGAACACATTCTGGAAAAGTACAAAGAAACCAACACCAAACCAAACGACCCATAAAATGCTGATTAAATTCTGAAAACTAAAAGGTCCATCACTTGAAAGCTTTGTTTTGGCATGTTGAACCAAAGGATTTCTTTGTTTGTTCCTTAGTTTTTTTGTGTTTTGAAATTTCTTTGTAAGTGTTTTTGGAAGCTGAACATCTTGATTACAATGTGTCATTTAAATTAAGCAAGGGATTGCTGAAATTATTTCTGTGTAATCTGGTGGGGTTTTTCCCAGTTTTTTTTTTTTTATTGCTGTGAGCAAAGGGAGCTTTTCAATCACTCACGCTGCTCTCTTTGTGACAGCCCTTCAAATGCCTCATGACCTGATAGCAAAATTAGTCTTGTGAAAAGTGTTAAGGATCGACTTTCCCTAAGTCTGCAAGTGAAATGAAACCTGAGCCCGAGGTGATTGCATTAAACATGTACTGTCATTCCTGTCACATCTGTGTTCTGGAGACTCAAATAAGCAGTAAAATGGTTAAGTATCGGTGTTATTTAGAAGAGCGTGTTCTTGGTAACATTGCACAAGTAGAGCCCATCTTGTAAAGCAAAGGAAATTAATTTTCTTAAGTGTTTTGCCAAATCCAGGGGTGAAACGTGAACATCTCCATTATCATTAATACAGGCATTTCACGCTGTGTGCTCTTCTAGTGACTGTTCCATTCAGCGCTTGCTAATTACAAGTCACTAAAATCTGGGCTGCCTGCTGAACTGGGGTGAATTATGCATCTGGAGGTTCAAGGTCCTTCACCTTCCCAGCCCCTGAGGGGAAGGCTTTGTATGGAGGTAGATGTCAGGGCCAGAGAAAAACACATCAGTTCTGTAGGCATGTTGGTTTACATTTGAACATTTCCCTTTTTTCAAGATCGTAGACAATTTTTTTATATTTTGAAACCTTTTAGAAACTGATTGAGGTCAATGGAATCAAACTTAAGATTGCGAAGAAGACTATTTAAAATCACAGCTATTATCTATTTTAATTTTCTCTGCTGGAGTGTACCCCAAAACATTCATTATGTGGAGGGTATAATCTCTGAACAAATGACATGGTGGAATTAATGAACAATTAACTATGATCATGCGTTATAAACAGAGCTGATTAGAATCCACACATGCCTGGGTTTTAGAAAGACTCTTTTTTGAGTCAGCTTTGTGTTGCTGAGATAGGACCTCACAGCTCTCATTTCTTATTCATTGTGTGAGCATAACATCATTTCCTCTGAGGTAAGGCTACATCTCTTAGTTTTCATGGCAACCAGACAAAGAATTAATCTATTCTTCAGCTTACTATGTGTGGGGAGGGTAGGGGAGAGGAAAATAATGTGTTTTCCTCATATCCATTTGTCTAGTATGCTTAAGTTATTGACTTCCTCCTATAACCTGGAGACCATTCTCCAATATCCCACGTGTGATAAATCAGAGAGAATGTTGCAAAGCTGGAAGAAAGGGAATATCTGTCCCCAGGAACTGCAGCTGCAGAGTGGTGTGTGCAGCATGGAATGCAGTTACTGTGCAGAGCAATTTACTGTCTTCATTAAGTCGGAGAAGAGTCAGGTGAACCGTTTAAAACCCATCTGAATTCACAGTGGGCTCCATGCATGCTATTTACACTTCTTTCCTCTCCCTTTATTTAACGTCCACGTGTATGTGTTTAACAAATGAATACCGTTATAAGTTAGGATGCTTTTAAAATAATAATGTCAGATACTGTGATTGTGAATGTTTTCAACCTTAAAGGGAAAATGCTTCTGGCGTTTTAAAACAGAAACAGGCCCTGAGCTCTCCTAATGTCATTGGGGACAGGCGAGGATTTGTTTCAGGAGCTGCAGTGCAGCACCAGGCAATGACTGGACACACAGCTTGATGATTTTGCATCACACAAAAGCAGTGGCTTCCCTCTTATCGCCTCGCTGCTCTGATCATCCTGAAAAGTGAGACAAAAGAAGTGGCCCACTGTATACTGACCTTCATTGTAACAGCAGAAACCCTTCATTATTTCATCACATTACTTGATACCCTCAAGGGTAATGCATTTGAAACTGGGAAATTTCATTTGCAGGAAGCAGTCATGCAAAATTCCATTACATAAGGAGAGGTGGAGTTTTACACATGTACTGTGTGTGTGTATTTGTGCTTCTCAAAATATCTATACTTGGGGGACGCTTAAACAGTAACTTACAGGAGATTTCTTTAGTCAGAGACCGTTTCATTTGAATAATTTGTTTTGAAATGATAAAAAATTGTTCCTGAAGAAGGAACAAGTCAGCCAGGTACAGCACTGTGAGTGGGGGAATGGTTTGTTTGAATTAAACAAAGATGTGTTCAAATGGTACTTTTCATATGCCTAGCATGCCTACCAAGTGTTCTCTGCCAGTAGCATTCTGTGCTGGTAGGGGCTAGGCACCCTGCCTGTCAAGCAGTAGAAAATTGATTTGGAGGGCTTTTAGCAAAATCCTCAGAATTCCGAGGCCATTCGTGTTCATGACATTGGCTGTTGGTACTACAGACTTTGGTCTCCCTCCTCTTTGCAAAGTTAACGTGGGGGATGTGAAATCTGTGTGCACTTTGTGCCGGCACTCAGCACCTCTGGGACTGTGGATGCAGTGGCTTTGACCAGATTGGCAATGAGTGTACGTGGGCCCCAGCACCCTTGGGGGACTGTGGTCCTGTTTGAAGGTCACAGAGCACAGTCCCCAGCTGGACATCACAAAGGGAACACTGCAGGAGCCTGGCTGCAGATCAGCTGCAGAGAGCTATAGGGGTGTCCAGCTCGCTGTGTTCAAGTGGGAGGGAGAAAATGTAACAGGTTTGAGGTGAAGGTTTAGGGGAGGGCAAGTACCTGTATGTACAGTGGGTAGCAGGGTTTGTCCTTCTTGGTTCTTTCAGCTTTCCGCAGACTGGAGAAGAGCAGCTCTCTGGGCCTGGAATATTCCCTCCCACCTGTTTAGTTTTAGAGCTGCTTGACTCTGTTGGCTGCCCTGCCTTGAGCAGATTTACAGTTTCTGACAGTGGTTGTCAATGTCAAAACTTGCCATTAGAAAGGATTTTTTTACCTTCAGTAGGAGGGACAGTGAGATTTTGTTCTTCCATCTCACAGTATCAGGGAGTTCCAAGGCAGTGAGATTTGAGAGTTTAACGCTCAAGAATGGAAGGCTTAATCCTAGTTGGTGTCAGGAGTCCCAGACCTTTATGGTTTGGCAGTGATGTGCTTTTAGCTTTAGGGTTCACTACTGTTGCCTTGTTCCTGGAGTGAATTATGCAGGTGTCAGAACTTTAAAGCCCAGTTATCTTTGTTTCCACAAACTTGATTGCAATTTTGGCCCCAGAAGTAACTGTGAAAGAGCACTGTGAGTTTTCAAAATCTGACCCTGAAAGTCATATTGCTGTCAAATCTCTGAGCTTTAACATTGAAATATTTTCATTTCCTCTTAAGAAGGAACTGAAGAAAAGCTGGTTGGTGAAGCTTTTGCTGCGCATGAATCATGAGTCACAGCATCAGTGACATCCAAGCGTGTGCTAAGGTACAAATGGAGTGCCTGGGAGGGAGCAAAGGCAGGTGTGATCCGCCTGTTCCCTGGCTGGACGGGGAGTGCTGACTAACCAGGAGCTTTGAGCTCCAGAGAAAGCTACAGGCTCTAAGATGTAACTTCTCCCAGTATTACTGACAGTGCAGCAGGGCTGAAGACAGACATTGTTTTCCATGAAAGATTAAGTCCCAAGATTCTAAGTGAATGCCGCCGGAGGCTGACTTTTACCAGTACTTTCCACTTTCCTCCTCCTTTCCTCCATCACGCTGAGCATATGTTGGGTACCTTTCTGTGTAAGAGTTGGCCATATGTTGAACAAGTCCTCTAGGAATGGCTTTCCAAGCACCAGAAAATGCGCTGCTGCGGCAAATTGACTGGTAGACTAATGCTGTTTTCCTTTAATGATGTTTTAACATAAGCAGAGATTTGAATGTGTCTGAAAATATGTTCAGAAGGAGGGCCTGAGGTTTCTTAATGGTGGTACAAGAAAAGAAATAATTATGAGCAGTGGTTTAAAAATTCCCCTTAGCTCAGGTAATTTTTATTGAAGAAGAGGAGAGTTTAGACTTAATTTGTTTTTACGTTGTGCCTTGTGTTAGTTTACCTGTTTGTTTGAAAGGAGTGCTACGAGATTCAGCTCAGTTAATGGTTAATCTTCCACCCCTTTTGGTTCAGATGTAAATGGTTCCACGATGTATAAAGCCTCAAAGAAACAGACCCTAGCAAGCAGGTTTATCCCATTTAATGTTTCAAGGAGGAAGAGTTAAGAACTTTCCATTTAAACCTACCATCAGGCATACACATGACAAGGAAGAATCAGAATAGCTAAACACAAGGATTTCTTGTCATTGTTTAGAATCAACTGAAATGAGTGATTTCTTTGAAAACATATTTTGCTTATAGAGGAAGTATGTTAGTTGCTTGCAACAGCAGTCTGTGTATGAAAAAGAATCAATACATTTAATTCCAGTTGCATCCTGTTTTGATACTGAACACCAACATTTCTCCAAGAGAACAAGTGATTCCAGGGTTCCTCAAAGAAGAAAATTGTGTAGGTGGGGTTTTCTTGCAGTATCATAAGAAAGCACCCTTCAAATGGAAGCTCTTGAGTGTATATATAGCACAGCAGTAAAAGCAGACACATTCTTGTGGGTGAGCAAACATAAACTCTTAAAGACTACAGAAACTGAAAATGAAAGCGGCAAATTAATCTAGAATTCTACTCTGCACCTGATCTGGCCCAGGGTCTTCACAGTAATTAGAGAAGAGAGTGATTTCTTCAGTTTGCTTTGGTTTCTTTGTTAGTTTATTCATTTTAGAATGAAAGATTAGATTTTGAATTATTGCCAGCTGTGTGTCGCACAGATAACATGTTATTTGTTGCCTGTGGCTTCTCAGGAGACTGAGCAGAAGGTAGGAATAAGCAGCACATCTTGGGACACCACTTTGGCTGCAGAACTGTTGTGGAATTCAGCACATCAGCAGTGTTGTGGCTGTTCACTGTTTTGGTTGTTCGGCTTGGGGTTTTTTTAAAACTAAATTAATAGAACTTTTCATTACAGGGTTGAGTCTCACTTTTCTCCTTGATGTTAGTGTATGGAATATACCCACAGTATTCAATTCTCAATGTCTCAACGAGCATAGGAAGTCTAAGGCAAGCCATAATATTTAAATTCCTTTTGAGGGTTAGCATCAGCCAGGTTTTTTTAAATGGTAAATATTTTTCATGCACAAATGTCCATTATAATTTGTCTGAGTTTACATGTGTGTGTGTGTGCGCACACTGAAGTTATGGAGTACCGTCTATAGTTCCTGCAAAATGCCAATGAAATTACATGGCCACCATGACACAGAAAGAGAATTAAATATTTTTCAGCACTAGATTACATTTCCCAGCATTTCTTCTGCAGTGATTTCTGCCCTGATGAAATGAATAGCTCATCAATACCTTAGTAAACATCCACTGCAGCCTGCAGCTTTATTTTTCCATCATTAAACAATTGACAATGCATTCAGTATTCCAGCCCAGCTGATCATGAGATAAAGTGTGACTAAAAAGTAGATCATCTAGTGGGTGCTCCAGTGTTTGGTAGGACACAAAGGGCTCCTCTCTCCTCTCCAGCTTGCCCGTGCAGCTCCTCCTGCAGTCAGCGGGAGCTGTGCGTGCCTGTTTGAGGCACGTTGCTGTGACTGAAACACTCGCCCTGTTTCATCATTGACATTAGCTAAGCAACTGGGACGTTCAAGCCAAGCACAGCCACTTCTTGACTGCTGGCACGTTCAGCTGGTTTAGTGGCTGAGCCTCTCCTTCACGTTTTTGTGGCTCACACAGAGTCCGTGGCATGGGGTGCCTGTGCATCATTCATGCTTTCCATGGTGGAAGATGACTGAGGGTGGTATTAGACATATCCCTTAACTAACCAAGAAGGATTTTCTTCTTTCACTGTATGACTGCTGTCTTGTGGACAAGCACCCCCATAAGGAAGGTTTACAACTGGTGAAGGTGCAACTTGCATTGTTCACACCAAACCTTTGTTGGAAGGACCATCCCTGGGTAGCCAGCAGGTACTACAGCTCCCATGTCCAGGTGCTGGAGCCACTAGATGTGACCTGTGAACAGAGTTTCATTCTGTTTCTGAATGTCTGTGGCCACAGGAAAAGGGAGCTGAGCCCATCAGATCTCTTCCGTGCTTGTTTGACGTACAAAATTCCAGAACTGAGATTATTTTGGACTAATATCAGGAAGCTGAGAAGCTTCTTTTGGAAAGTTCCTTCTGCCAAATGTTTCCTTGCTTTTTCATGGCTGGAGATATTCTATAACAGTAATTATTCGAGCCTTGTGTGCTTCTGAATTGTGGCTTTTGCCCTTGTCACATGGGGGGCAGTGGAGATGGCAGTGGCGTGTCACGGCCTCTGTGCTAGGCAGGGCTGACCCCTGTTGGCGTCTCGGTTTAAATGTTCCTCTGTATCCCGGTGCCTGGGAGCTGAAGAGCTTTGCTTTTTCCTAGTAGCCAGCAAGAGACCAGAGACTTGTGGCTCACAGGCCAGACACAGCTGGGAGCTCCCATGGATGTTGTGTGGTGGGTGTCCAGGCTGCTGGAGGCACTTGGGAATACTCAGCCCTCTGCAAAAAGTCAGCTCCCCACACGTGTGAGGGAATTTGTTGCAGCTCTTTTCCCAGCCAACCCTTTAGTAAAGAAATGCATTGGGGCTGCATCTGCATAGTGCTTGTGCTGCTGCCCTAGGATTGACTGTGTGTCCAGAACTTGATTGTCTTCACGTAAAACCTTTACTCAAGC
Organism: Struthidea cinerea; assembly: GCA_013397865.1. Taxonomy (NCBI): domain Eukaryota; kingdom Metazoa; phylum Chordata; class Aves; order Passeriformes; family Corcoracidae; genus Struthidea; species Struthidea cinerea. The sequence continues at coordinate 1,705,738 of VZTI01000933.1, read as the reverse complement.
TTTCTGTCTATATTGTAACTATACCTCTGTGGCCTTTTATCTGGGCAGACCTTGTGTTCCTAAAATAGTGGTGGAGGTAAGGTGGAGAGCCATGCTAGGAGCACAGCAGCATCCAAAGAGCTGAAGTGGCCTTCACAGCAGAGTTTATTCAGGTCCAACGTGTTGGAACCAAAAGTGAAGTTAGGTTTATTTGCAGAAGACTGCCCACTCTGCAATTGCTGGCTTGTTGCAAGTGTTGGCATGAACTCAGTTCAGAAGTAGAAATCAGGGACAGAGTACCCAATTATGAAACATTTACATCTTTTTCTCTTTGCTGTCATTCTTGTACAGATGTACCTTCATTATGTTTTTTTGTTCAGCATTAATCTTTTCAGTGCTTATGAAAGTTGATCATAACTGGGAAAATTTCTTTCTTATTTAAATATGTGAGCCTCATACGACCAACTGTACCCTTGCTGTACCTTTGCATTCCTGGATCAGTTCAGGTATCATCCAGTGGGTGTTTTTGCACTATCCTCAGTGGATGGGTCTCAGTTCAGGTTGTTACGGGCTGATGGAGCCGTCGCCTTCTGTCTGGAGCCATAAAGGCACTGTGTGGTGTTTGGCACGTACAGCCTGGAAATGGCTCCTTTGTTATACAGCACGGGATGTAAGAAATCACTGACAAAATGGAGTTAGGGTTTTCATAGGCTGAGGGACTGAAGTGTGCCCACACAGATCCAACTACACGAGGGGTACCGATGGCAAGGGGGCGAGTGGCAGTGCGGCAGCCTCAGAAAGCTTCGGTTGCCAGTCAGATGGTTCATGCAAAAACTGTAAATGGTCTTTTTCCACAAAAGCTTTGGCACTCACGCACGTGAATTCTAAATCAATCTGATTGATCTGCCTCATAAGTGTGATTCCGGTATGTTCTCTCTTCTTATAAAACAACCTCTGATAGCACTGAAGTGAATAATTCTATATTTGGCAATTATTTATGAACTGCAGATCTCATAAACACAGCAGATGCATTTCCTGGATGGCAGCCATTAGTGCATCTGGGGATTTATTTACTAGTTACTGAAAATACTGGACTGGAAGGGAAAAAGAAAAGATGCTGCCACCTCTTCCTACTTTTCACTTCATCTCTGAGGTGCTCCACAGCATTCCTTCCTCAGATTTGTCAGGTTAGAAAAATCTTTGACATCTCTCAAATAGTGAGTTTTCTTCCACAGTCATAGCCTTGTAGGATATGCTGCAGGCCCTGCTTCTTGGAGATTTGTATCTGAAGCCATTTAGGACAGCAACCTCTTAATTTCTTTGAAGAAAAATAAGAAAACCTTGCAAAGGGCTATTAGCTGATTATTCCTACTGTGCTGAGTGTGACTAAAAGAGAATTTTTGTTGAAAAGTGAAAGAATTTAGTTGAAAAGGGAAATCGGATCTGTCGGACGCCGAAAGATTTTTTGTGATCTACATGAACGTATAAACCGAGGGCTGTAGTGCAGCCAGGCACAATTCCCATGTGCCCTTAATACACCTGCTCTCCTGGGCTGGTGCAGGGCCTCAGCTCACCTGGCAGGCACCACCAAATTACAGCCACTGCTGAAATTTTGGGGTGAAAAAAAAAAAATTTGGTCTGGGATATAACGGAACCCTTGCTGCTTTTTGCCGTTTCGCAAATATAAGTGTGCAGTTATGCCTGATTTCAAAAATAAGTACTGATAAAATGGGGAGAAACACCTGCTTTATGCTCATCTTGAGGATTTTGTTTTCTCAGTGACAAGATGTTACTTTATCTAGATTTCTTTGGGTTTGTTTTGTCCCAGACTTGTCCCAGTACGGGGAATATTTGATACTCTCTTCCTTCTGCCTATTCTCATTCTTCCTGCCTTCCATTGTTTCTTTTTTTTTTTTTTTTCCCCGTTAATGGCTTTCTTCTGAGAAGGAGATTTCCAGTTGTAATAAGGACAGGCCAAAAGGATGGCATTTGGATTTGTGGTTTTTTTGCCTCCGTGCCTGAGGTGAAAAGAGGGATGATTTCAGGCCATTAAACATGCAATAAGGCATGAATATCTTTGGGCTTGGAATTTCCTCTTGCTGAAATTTAGAGATTCAATTTTAATATGGACTTAGTCTGTGGAAGAGCATGTTCTTTATGATATAGAGCATTTTGCTCCATGTGCTAGTATTTCAATTGTGAATCTTTATGGCATTGGAATTGAATCCCTCTGACTTCCTCAGGAGGCAATGTCAGAGACAGGGTTTGCAGCATCCACTTCTGTTCATGGAATATATTCGTCTTTATTGGGAAAGCAAATACCAGGGGTCATTTCTTTAGCTGTACATGATCTTATTCCCTCTACACTCTTGCTGTATGTTGTATTTTCTGTGTAAAGTACAGCAGTTAAAGACATACAGTAAAATATATACCAAGTCAAATGGTCATAGAAAAGCACTTCTGATAGGCTTATGAGAACGTACCTATTTTTGTGGTAGGCTGTCACACTTGATAGGTCTTTGTCATTTTCCACATTGAGGTGAGACCAAAGGAAAACGCTCAGCAAGGGACTGAAAGCTAAGCAGCACATCCCACTTCTGTACTGATTGCTTATCTTTGTGATAGTTGTGAGCTTTGGTGTCATCACTAGTTGAATATTTTTGAAGATGCTTTTGTCTTATTTTTGTTTTTAAAACAATACTATTTAAAAAAAAAAACTATAATTGCCCCTGTAAACAGCTTAACTACAAATATTCTACTAGTCACAACAGAGTTTGTCATTTTGAATATGAATTCATTTCCAGTCTTCAGAAATGTCTTGGGGCTTGTTAATCTACAGTGCGGTTGTGAATGTCATTTGTGATAATTTTCCACTGCTATTTCTTTCCAAGAAATATCTTAAATTTTCTAAGGGGCCATTAGGGTTTGATGCAAGACAACAGACATAGCAGTAATATATAGCTCTTGGGTACATGCTTCTCTGTTACCTTTTGTGCAAGAAAACAGCATTGAGATGCAACCTTTCAAAGTGAACCATGTTCCTAAAAATAGATTAATTGTTTTAAAAAAAAAGAAATGCGGTGGAAGTGGACTCAAAAAAAGACCCTCTTTCTCTGTCAGGGGGTCTTTAGGCATTTCTGGCAACGCTGCTTATGTGTTGGCTTCCGCGTGAGCCCCTGAGCTTGAGGGAGGAGCTCGGAGAGGATACTGCGGAATACTTTACTGGATGTTTTAAGTAGCAGAGTGTGTGTAGTGTGTGCACCTGAGGGCATTCTGCAAGGTAGGAGTCTGCTGTTGAGACACGTCTTTGTGTTCTGGCTGTGCGTCTGTCAGAACCAGGCTTTTTGTTGTCCCGTGACCGCCCTCCTTTCGTTTCATCGCAGTCTCACAAGTCGAAGTCTCAAGGCCAGGTCTGCAAATAGTCTGTAGTGGAAACTTCTACTGATGCCGCCCTGCCATTCCCCAGAATTCTCACAGAGTCTGTGGGTTAATGGCTCTCACTCCCTCATCTGTGAACCCTTCGAGGCCCACGGAGTATTTGCTGCTGAGGTGATCTTTCCCTTTTGTTGCTGCTTTAAATGAAAATAAGTGGAAAATACCTGATATCTGGGAGTTGCTATAGAGCGAGCTGGGTCACACACAGGAAGATAAAGAATATTGGAGCAATAAAAGGAAAGAGGGTCCACAAGATTGTTTCAGGTGAGAGATTGGCATTGTATGACGGTGAGCTTGAAAAGGATGGGTTGCACAAGGGGTGAAGGCAGAGTGCGCGATCCCCCGTGCTGGAAGCCAGGCCTTGGTGAAAGCTGAGCTCAGCCCCAGATGGATGGGCTGTGGAAGTGCAGACCTGGCAGCACAGGTGGTTCCCTTGCCGGGCTCCCAGCCTGCTGCCCGTGCTCAGTGCAGCAGCCGCTATTGATCCTTCCCACCTGTGCTGGGGAGTGGGAGCTGCAGGACACCGGTGGGTCAGCGCATTCACTGGCATCCCTGGCTCTCTGGTGGCTCTTTGGGAAGTGGCTTGCCTCAGTTGGTGCTGGGCTTGAGCAGTCTCCCTCAGGTCAGTAGGTCCTGCCTAGAAATGTGGGTCACTTGGCAGCTCTTCCGTGCTGCTGGTGTCACTGGGGATAGCGCTGTGACATCGGTAAAATGGCTGCCATCAGCAGGGCACCCGCGCTGTCACTTGTAATTGAAGTCCTCGGCCTGAGTAATCCCTTCCGGATTCGGGCAACGGAGGGGCGTTCTGCGTTCCCCCCGCCTCTGCTGAAGCGAGCACCAGCCCCCAGAAAAACACAGCTTCGTGCCCCTGGTTTGGCAAATGTTTTTGGCTCGCAGCCCGTGTGAGCGGGGTGTGGCCTTGGCTCCGGAGGGAATGGGTTTAGCCAGGCAAGGCCCTGGTGGGATAATCCTCGGACCTGACAGTTTTCTCTATGGGATCACAGAACATACAGGGACTTTGGAGTGGGTCACCTCCCACCTGAAGAAGAAGAAGTGAACCAGACGGACAATGGGGGCTCACACAGTGATGGTGGTGGTCCTTTCTGCATGGTGCAGTTTCCATCAGAGGAAAATGTCAGGAGCAATAGCAGAGCAGGGCAGTAGTGCTTGTGCACACAAGAAACCATCTCAGCCCCGCATCTGTCCATTTTTGAGCACTAAAAAAGGGCAGCTTGGTTTAAAGCTAGGAATTTTTGTGCGTGTTTTGGATTTTTTTGTTCTTTGGTTGGGTTTTGGGTTGTTTTTTATTTTTTTGGTATGATTTTTGTTTGGAGTCTTGATATAGGCAACTTGGCCTCAAAAATGCTCTGACTGGTTGAATCAAATTTTTCAGAGGCACTTGAGATATGGTCATAGCTGTAAATCACAAAAAAACCCAAAGCAAATCAGCAAAAAAATAAACTAAAACCCCAAAACCAAAGCAAAAAACCAATCAAGCAAACAAAAAAACCCAAACCCCAAACCTTCACACCTCTTTTTGGTGGGCAGAAGATCCTCTCGGCTGCTTTGAGCTCTGTTTGGGCAGGTTGTACCCCACCTAAATCTCTGATCCTGGTGTTTGCTGTGGCTGGCTCCAGGCTGACACGTGAGGGGCAGGGACTTACTGCCTGTTCTGCCTTCTGTGTTGTCACCAAGAAGTGACCTCCTCAGCCTGAAGTCATGTTGCTTTTGCCCCTCACACCATACGAAATGTGGCATGGGAAGAAATGGTATTTTCCTTTGCTCTTGCCCAGTTGCTCCCCAGTGGAAAGGGAGGTGAAAGTGCCTTTTCCTGGGGGGAAACATTGTGAGGAAGTGCCACCATGGAATGGGAAACTGGGTCCTGGCACCTCTGGTGTCTGCAGGTGGTGGCTCTGGCAGCTGCTGTGCTGTTCTCTAGAGAAGGCTCTCTGAATCTCAGTTTCCAGAGATACTTAGTGTCAAAACCTGATTGACGCTGTTAGCTTAGTTTTGAGCAGCACATTCCTCTTGCCAGAGCTGTGAGAAGAAGAAAAGTACTTGGTGAAAAAATGTATAATTGCATGTGGTTTTATGTCTATTGATTGTGTGTTACATGAGTTTGTGGAAAGATCTCCATCGATGAATTCCTATAAAAGCTAATATCATACTGAAAAAATTGCCAAGCAGAGATAATCCAATTAGGCGGCTACACATAGCTGAGTTTCTAAATTATTGATATTGTCTTAAAATGGGCTGCCTTATAGTGCAGTAAAAGCTGCAATGTAGGTGATATATTTAGCTGTAGTCACATTGTGATATCACTGTGCAGTATTTTTTTTTAAAAAGTACACAAAAGATATTTTTAAAGAGACGTGGGCTTTTTACAGAGCACATACAGAAGAATATGTTTATGAATTAAACGTCTGGGAAGTAAATAATAGGACTTTTGCCTGCACCTGTCTGTTGTTCATCTTCAGAGAAATGGCTCCTGTCTTTAAAGCTCAGTATTTGTATGGTGTTATTTGCAAAACTCAGGCCAAAATCCGAATCTTGCGTATTGCAGTTGCCCAAAGGGAAGTCCAGTTGCAGCTCTGCATTTGCTGAAAGGAAGTATTTTTCTACTGCGGCCCTTAAAATAAACGAATAAATAAAATAAGCCCCCACCAAAGCCCTAGAGCAGTTGGGGAAGTTGAGTGTCAGTGGTTCTTGCCCACGAGCTCGGCAGTAGAGGGCTGCAGCTCTGCTCGCTCCCTGTAGTGCTGTGGGGTGGCTGCATGTGTCTGTTGGGCAGAATGATCCAAAACTACTCACAGCTTCACTTTTCTAAAGCTTTCAGACTCAGCAAACAGGCAACAGCTGTGGCACAGTGGTGTTATGTTTTGAGGGAAGGTAAGGAATAGCTAAGTAAGAGTGCTCTGCGCTAATCCAATCTAGAGGCGACATTAAAGCCGTGGGTCACGGTGGCAGAGCCTGTGTCCAAAAGCAGAGGGACAAAACATCCTCCACAGACAGATTAAAGAAGAGGTATTGATAACTGTCTCTTATCAAGCATCTGGGACACTAATCAACATCTCGGTTATGCGTTTCAGTAACGAAGGAGAGCAATGATTCAGTGGTTGGGATGGCAGCAGGATTAAGTGGAAAGGAAAGAGAATCATTATGATATATGCTCAGCTGCTGCCCACAATGGAACATTAAAACCCATCAAGATTGATTTTTGCTTGCTAAGGGGACCATCTAAAATATTACTCCAACAGAACATCCTATTTTAAACTTAACCTGGATGAGTTTACTGTTTCCCATATGTTTTTGTTGAAAACAGCTTGCAAAGGCTCACATACTCTCTGAGTAAAGGCTTTGTGCCAAAGCAGGAATTAACCCATTAGTCATTTAACAGTTAAAAGCCACTGTTAAATGTAATCTGTAAATCCCTATGAGATATTTCAGTTCAGCACTTGTTATTTGCTGCTGTTATGGTGGTGGTAAAACATAAATGGAGAGAAAGCTGGGTGCTTGCTCAGATCAGATGGCCATCATGTGCACACAAAAGAAATGAGGAAAGGGACTGTTTTGAACATCTTTGATGCTGAAAGTGAGAAGGTTGTCCCAGATTTCAGCTGTCTCTGGGATCAGGCTGATGGCACCTGAACTAGGACCCTCATGCCTCTCAGTAATCCATGGGAAGAAGAGTGGCACCTCCAGAAGCTGACTGGGCACCACTTTAGAGTAATTCAGACAACCTCTCTCCATGCCCATGGGCTGTTCCTGACCTTCCTGAGTGACCTTGACTGGACACCTGAGGTCAGCCAGGGCAAGCTTGGCTCTGTCTGGGCCAGACCTTGTTCTTTTGTATGTGTTGGTATTCAGCTTCCCCGTGCCCAAGCTGTGCCAGCTCATACCCATGAGGTCGACTCCTGTCTCCCAGTGGATATGTTATGGCCTTGCTGGCCTGAGAGAGAGCTTATCAGAATGTTGTGATTTATGGCTGTGAGTGTGTTGTTCAGTGTATCGGAAGTGAACACCTGTGCAGGAGGGCTCTAAATTCTGCTTGGCAGGGATGCTCTTTAAACTGCTGAGAGCTGACTGTATTTAAACTAACTAAATAAAATATCTACCTAAATAAAATCTGGTATTTCTAGTTTGCACTTCCTTCAGAGTATGTCTGAAGAAACTGAATCTCTCTTCCTAAGTTGTATTTCATTCTGCAGTTCTTGAGACCTCATTAATAAAACTGTCCCAAAAGAAGAAGGAACAGTATTTTTGCATTTAATCCTCACAGGTTTTCCACATTCTCCCTTGGCCTCTATATATTATGTAGCTTTAAAGGTGTCTTTCAAAAAATATAAATTACATTGTTCCCTGTTGCTAGAAATCTAAGCCATTTAGGGTTAGGATCTAGTTTACTGGCTAATTGCGACGACTAAAATCACACAGCCATAATTTCTGGTCATACTGGATGTAGCCAAGGTGGGCTGAGTGCCTGGCAAGTTGAAAAAGCAGTGGAAAATGTGAGTCAAACTGAGGCTATTTGCATTAATTTTGTAGACATACCTGAGACTGAGTGTTCAGTGGCATTGACCTGTTGCCATTATTTGCGTCTTTCCTTTGTGGTTTTTATCATTATCTATTATTTCACTGTATTTTGAATGAAAAAAAAAAAAAGCATTTATTTTCATTTGAACAATCCTGAAGGACTTTGCAAACTGAATAATTCGGGGTTTTTTTGTATAGCCAATATTTTTCTTTATGTGAAGAGTAAGAGGGGAAAAGTAGTGTAAGAAACCTCTAATGCTGGCATTGAAAATGCAGCAAAGGCAGCCAGGAGCTGAGGTCAGCAGATGAAGGCCACTAATGTAGGTAATTGCCACTGCTCTGGGAACTGGGCTAGGGAGAGCTTAATTCCCTGAGCTGAAATTTCGTCATGACATCCATTTACCTCTCAGTTTGCAGAAGGCACGCTGGGATCTTTGGAGGCTGTACACTTCAAAGGGGTATTGTGCTTCATCCAGGCTCTGAGTGGTAATAAATAGGTGAACTATAGCAGCATAAAGACGTGGGGGAGCTTTTTGATGTAAATTTACGCAGCTGTATAGGTGTGTGAGCGTTGGCACAGGCTGCCCAGGGAGGCAGTGGAGTCACCATCCTTGGAGGTGTTTGAAAGATGTGCAGGTGTAGCACTTAGGGGCATGGTTTAGTGGAGGACTTGGCAGTGCTGGGTTAATGGTTGGGCTTGCTAATCTTAAAGGTCCTTTCAACCCAAATGATTGTATGATAGAGTGAGAGCCATGTGCTGTATCCATGTCCAGTGAGTTTTTTCGAATAAATACACACTTAACTCCCAAATCTTGCTGATGTTTCATCCTAGTACTCCCCCCCTCTTTGTGTTCTCATCATATTTTCACAGTCCAGTGGTATTTTCCTGATATCACAGCACTCTCACACAGTGCAGATTTACATGATGGGCTGATTTAAGCTGGAGGACACCACCAGGAGCAGCACATCCGCCAGCACTATTGTCACAAGAGGCAAGGCTGCTGCCTGCCTCCTCTGCTTCTTTTCTAAGCTTTTAAGAAGCAACCTTTCAGTTTTATATGCATATGGTAAGATTAGATCAAAGTGCTAAAGTAGTCAATAACAAAAATACAGAAGCCTAGTTATTTACATTCCACTTGTATCTCTACTAACAATCTTAGTAATAAGGACAAGAACAATGAATTTTTATTTGGGTCATACATACTGATTGGATGTTAGATGTGTGGGTGGTGCTTATTTAAAAGAGCACTCTTCTGCCACTAATTTTAGGAAATACGATTCATGTCAGTAATGACATGGTTTTCCATCCTGGAGCAGTCTGTCAGGGCTCTCAGGAGGGCTCATTTTAGTTTGATATTCATAGATGAACTAGCCCTTATAGAAGAGCTTTTCTGCTGTTTTTCTATTTACATTTCAAATAATTCCATGGAATTGTGTGGGAGCAAGAGAATTGTCTGCTGAATGCTGATGGATGCAGTAATATTAATAGTAATAATATCATTAGTAGCGGTAAGGAAATAAGTAAATCACAGAAATTTGCATGTGCCTTATTCTCTTAAGTCCTGTAGCTGTATATTCTTCCTTCATTTACCGTACGTACATTGCTGTTTATTCTGAACGGAGAAAGCCCTCCCATCCAGTCTGTTCTTTGGCATCCTTCGTAGCCCAAACACCAATTATCCCCAGGTGAAGGTCAGCATTATGCACCCACAGCGCAGGTTCATTTTACCAGAGCAATCTTTTCCTAAGTGCTGGATCTGAGCTTTTGTGATGAGCACCCTCTTCTAGGGAGAAAGACATTTGCTCTGTAAATCAGAAATGACAGTTTATGACAGTGCTGTGGGATAGGGAAGGGAAGAGAGGGAAATGGAGCTGAACTCTACATTATGGAGGGACTGTAGTTTCTCATTACAGCCCCAGGAATCCCCATCTACAATTCTTTGCCAATGAATGTCAGCTCTGCTGCCCGTAGGGCTTTGTATGAAGGTGGGGACAAGATTCCCTTAATGCTTTGGGTAGGAGAAAAGCTTCTTTTTGTTTTTATTGTGGGTCTGGAAGAGGTGAGAGAAGTAATTTTATTCTTTTTTGTTCTTTGTGTCATGTCCAGGTGGCATTCCCAGTCAGTTCCTGAGAGGAATTTATAAACCTATATTTTCACTAATCTGCAGGCTTTGTAGTTCCACAAGATGGTGCTTACAATCCAAATCAAAATGGAAGTATTTCCCCTCCTCTTCTCTGCTGTTAAATCAGAAATGATATCCATTGTTACTGTAGAGACTACTTGTGTGCTCAAACTGCATCATATTTGTTAGACAGTATGAAAAAAACCCAATTGAATTTAAAGCACAGGTAGCAAAGGATGCTAGTAAAGTACAGTTTCTGATGCATTCATTTACCCTTTTCACGGTGTTTGTCACTTTAATTTACACAGCCAAATAATTTATGATGCCTGGTAATTAAAAATGAGATTCCTTAATAAATGATGTGGGAGCTGGGTCAAATTTTGTATTCAGATTCAGAAGTGCCTTCTCCTAACTTTGAGCAGGACTGGTACATGTGCAAATCTAAGCAGTCTTTCATTATTAATGGGAAAAAAAGAAGTGTTTTACTTAGTGGTTATGCTAAGTGCTTGGAGTCTCGGGAGCGTGTTACTTACATCTTCCTCTTTGCTAAAGCCAGTAAAATCCAGTTGATGAGGTCCATGGCTTCCTTTTGTTTTTCGTTCAGGATCACACTATTCTCTGGTTTTCAGCAGCCATCTGCACGTTCAAATGTGTTGGACTGGGGAATGTTTTTGTGAGTATCTAAAAAACACGAACTCCATGTGTGTGCGCGTGTGTGTGCGTGCAGAGGATTGCTTGTCTAAACACGAAAATGAGTCTTTGGAAAGATCTGTCACATTTCCTACCATTACAAAAACATAGGTGAGTTACTGGAGAGATGATTTTAGCCAAAGTGGATCCACAATACATTTATAATGTGCTTTAGATGTCTTCTAAAAAGCACATTAAAGTCTTGGCTCATCTGACATGACCTCAGAGTAGAGCTCATTAGCCACTGGCCTGGAGAGAAGAGTTGGGAAAAGTCAAAAAACTTGTGGAGTCTGGGATTATTCACAGAAGGTGCAGATACAGGATTGATGGTTTGTCCTGGCAGTTCATGGCAGATAATTACATTTTCAGTTAGCAAATACAGCATGCTATTTGGATGCATTAATCATTTTGGAGAAAGCTCTGGGCTGCAACATGAAATACTGAATATTAAATTTATGTTAAGTGCCAGTACCTGCTAGGGGGGAGAGAATTAGGAAGTGCCGGCTCTGTATTATTCGTGAAGTTTTAATTGTTCGTGTCTTGTTCAGAAACGAAAGGGTTTTGTGGAAAAGGAGAAAGCTCTTGTCTGTGCAGGGTTCCCTCCTCCCTCTGATGGCTCCTCTTGAATCCGCAGCACAGCGAGCCAAGGATGCTGTTCAGCGAGGCTCCAGCTCCTCTGGCTGCTTCTCTGTAGAGTTTTTATTTTACTGAGGCGAATAGGTAACTGAGGGAAAATGCCAGCTTACTGGGTTGTTAATTGAAGTTAAATAGGATTTTCATCAATCAAAAAAGGCATAGCTGTAATGGTAAAATATCTGTAAAATAAATAGATTTATATTGGAGGATGGCATACAGCACCCTAAAAATAGCAGCTGCTGCCTTCTCCATTATGCAGTGTGAACACTAGCTAGTTTGTCCTGCCAAGGGACTGCTTTTTCATGAAGCATCGTGGAGGTAATACAGATATAAGAAATACTACTGCTATACAGTAATTTTAGAAGTCCTGTGAAAGCTATTTAACATCAGATAAGAAAATAACAGTTCACAGAGAGAAAGGAAACGTGAGAGCTAGCTGCAATAATAGCTACAGGCTTGAAGGTTCTCCCAAGGAAAAGAAATGCAGTGCTAACTAAGCAGGTTAGGAAGAAACGGATTTTGGCCATGTGTGCTGTTGTAATTGGCTGCATGTCAATTCATGCAGTCATTCCAAGGTGTATTTCTGCATCTGCTCAAAATGTTGGATGTGAAATCAGGCATCAGAAGCTTCATGAACCTGTTTTGCTGATGTAGCACTGAGAAAAACCCAGTATTATTCTAACCTCATGTAGTTTGAAATACATTTTGATAAATACAGCATGACTACCAGGTATGGAGTGTGATGCATAGGAGTTAGAGCAGTGCAAAGAGAGCTACAGAGCTCCTTTATGAAGATCTTTGATAGTTGTGACCCTTGTATTTCTCCATGCAGACAAGAAAAGGAACCCTACGTTTCTGAACTAGGAGAACTGCTTTACTGTAAATTAAAGGGGTTTTTTTGTAGCTTGAAATACCTGCAGTGTAGCTGGAAAGTACTGCACTACACCCCACTATAATCCAGTGTTAAATTCCTGTGCATCTGGGAGGCTCAGCCTAACCTTAGGCGTTAGGTATTCTGCAGTTTCCTCTCGCCCTCCCATCCGTAATTCCTGGGGAGCCATATGGGGATTGATGCAGTCTCTGAAGCTGCCCTTTTCTCTTCTTTTGTAGTTCTAATGCAACTTCAGAAAGCATCTGTCTTAGCTGTGGCCAGGCTCTCATGTGTGTGGTACACACGGAATCAGTAGCAGCACTCCAGGGACAGCATTAATATTTAGCCAAGCTGCCAGCACTCCAGTGGGAACTGAGAGACATTTTTATACATCTGTGCTGACAAATAGAAGTCCTGTTTGGAATGCAGTTTGCACAGCTGTCCTCGTTCCCCAGCAGCATGTCAGAAATGATCTTGATGAGATCGCTTTTTTATTAATTTTACTGATTTTCCTCTGTTTTGGGGAAATTCCTGCATAACCCCAATGCACAAGAATGTTTACTGCTTCCTGGTCTAAGGCATCTTGAGGTTATTACATCTGAATGCTCCCAGTGTTCTTGGAAAGCTCTGTTCACAGTGTTGGCCCTGTTGCAATAATGAAGTTGAGGCAATAGGAGTCCAGCCCTACCATAGTATTTGGGAGGAGAAGGTTGTGGAAGTTGCTTGTATGTGCTCCCCAGACATTTCAGTGTGGGGTTTCTGAGAGATAGCTTTGTACCTGATCAGAGTGCTAACCCTGTAAGAAGCTGAAAATTCAGTGAGTTTATCTGTATTGCTTTATAAACTGTCCATGCCTGGATTTTGTGCCACTGGAGAGCTCAAAGAGAAATAATTCGAGATTTTGCTGTGACTGTGTTTAAGGGCAACAGTGCACTTCAGACTGTGTAACTCCTGGTGCTTTCCCCTTGATTCGCACTTTAATAGTGCCTTAGGAAAGGAAGTTGATAGGGAGGAGATTATTGACCAGAGAACTTACTGGAGGATAAAACTAGATTTTAGTCATCCTGCACAACAAATACAGGTTAATTTTTTAACTGGGAACAGCACCATGTAACTGTGAGTGGTTACTCTACAGCAATCTTTTGGCTATTGGTGACTAGTTTGTGTCCTGGCAACTGGGCTGTGTTGATACTGAGACTGGGGATAACTTCTGAGTGATGCTGAAATGAACCACAGTTACATTCACCTAATTTTCTTTGGGTTCATTGCATTGTAACATCTTGGGTTTGCATCTTTGTAACGATTTTGAGAAATTTTAAACTTGCAGTTTTCCTGGAAAGTCCTTCCAAAGTGTAATTTGAAGAAATTTTAGAGTGCTTTGAAATGCTGACTGGTAAAGGGTGAGAAGTCCCTCAGTCCTGATGGAGCCCTGGAAAACAGCACTGAGGCCCTGTGAGAGCAGCGTGTTCTCCCATGCGGTGTCTGGGGGCAGGGCTCAGGTAGATTTTACCTGCCCAGGGACTTGTGTTCAGTGACATCTCCCACTGTGACTGACCCTGAGTGTGGCTTGCCTGCAGAGGGGCTCAGATTCCCCAGTAAGTCATAGAATCATTGGAAATAGGGGTAGGTGTGGTTTCAAGAACTCCCTTTATCTACCTTCATCCATAATGGTCTTTGTTCTTTTCCTACCAATTTCTTATTTTTATTCTATTTTTTAATCTAACTCTGCACATATTAGAAATCCTAGGCGAGCTATTCTCACGTTAGTCTTCTCACGCAAGTTCTACCTTGTGTCTGCACACGTTTTTCGGTGTAATGATGTGGCCACAGTCTGTTCATGGGAGTAACAGGCTAAACGTTGTTCAAAAGCATTGGTCATAATATTGCTCCACTGAATTGTCTCCGTTGCAATTGGGAATGGACTCATGGGATTAGTTGTAGTTAGTTTAGTGTTTCTATTTTTCTCTTATTGAATACTGCCCTTCACCGTCTAGAAATGAAACTTAGCCACTAAATGAGAGCTGTGCTCAGTTGTGCTCATTTCCCAGGGTGTGGGACACCTTCATGTGCCTGTGCTGAGCAGATACACTTGTCTGTTGTTGCTGTGTTTCTCTTTTAATGAAGAGAAACATTCTTCTGTTTCCATTTGAATTGTTCCTTTAGATGGTCCTTGAGGAATGAACAGGATCAAGGTGCATAGTCAAATATCTTAATAATGAGTTGGGGGTTTTTTTTGGCCAAGGTCTTGCAGACAGTCAATTGTCAGTATCCCAAAATATTGCTGCTTTTGGAACATATTACATGATAGAAATTTCTTTTTCTGTGCAGAAGTCATGTCTGAACATTTTGAAGCCATCTGGCAGTTTGGTGGCTTCATATCGTGGTTATGTTCTGAATAAGCCTAAAAGATAGACAGCAGAGAGAGGGAGTGTTTGGAAGGGCTAATTTGCCAGCAGTCACATTTCTGGTGCTTAACTCAACTTCAGGATGAAATACTTTGCTGTTGTCACCATGAATCTTAATGATTAATTCTTTGCTCCTGGCAGTCATGGAATATTGAAAATGGCTAGAAATACGATCCAGACTAAGAGTGAGCCTGAGCCAACTTCTTGTCACATGGATGCTACATACAAATGGATGGTGTATTTTATGTAACATTCCTCTAACACTTTCAACTAGGTTTTTGTATATTCTTAAAAAAATGAAAAAGTTATTTCTGAACTGCTCATTGTTTTCCTGTGCTGTGGTGAAATAACAAGGTTTGCATGTGATTTTTATGTGGCTGTGTGTTCACACGCCTATGGAGGTCACCAATTTCACAAGTGCACCAGTATTATGTTCTGTTAACAAACAGAAGTCCTATATTTAGTGGAAATGCTGAGGTCTGCTGTTCATATCCAAGGAATCTCTACTTTCTAGAATCCTGTGCATCAGTGAGGTATGCCAGAGAAGGAGCAAGGCAGCTGCTGCTCTGAATTTGTACAAAATCCCGGTTTTCAGTATGACTTGGAACAAGATGCATGGCATGCAACAAGCCATCTGATTAATCAGCAGAGAAATTGCAACCATCAGCAATGCTTCAAGATGATATAGGAAGATCTGATACCGTGTCTCCTTGTGCTTTCCATATATAGAGATCTTTGCCCTTGCTCTTCCCCTCGTCTCCACGAGAGTTCATGTGAGGTTTGTAGTTTGACTAAACACAGGGCTGCCTGGAGTCTCTGCCTTTTGTTTTTTGCCTTCCTAATTGGCTTTTACTGGTTATTTTTCAAGCATGATGGTGTCAAGTCAATTTTTTCAGGAGTCAATCATGTGACATCACAATGCTTGTGTAAACACTTCTTCCAGTTTGCAGCTTTATTACCTCGGTGTTTTCCAAAGGTGCTGTCCAGAGCAAATCAATGACATGGATGTCCTCTAGGGTGATCAGTGGGAGGGAAAGAAATCTTAATAAAGCCAAGGGCTTTTAGTTGGCTTCACTGGAGCTGCTTCTCTTGGTGCTTACAGGATGATATAATGAAGCTCTGCTGCTCTCTTTAGTTCTTTATGATCTGAAGAGTGTAGAGTGGTCTTGACAGCAAGAAGTTGCCTTGATAAGTATTATCTTAACCTCTATTTTCACACAGCAGCTGATTGTGGGATTTCTGTGATACTGTGGCAGTGGTTTTGCAAAATCACCTTTCTCTACAATACAAGGTGGAAGATGCTTTTCCATGTTGAGGCAGTGTATTGATGGGGGAAGAGAAATTGCTGAAGTCTCAGTGGTGGAAGCCTTGATTTGACTTCTGGTCCCTTTTTTTGGGTTTAGCTAACAGTTTATATTCCAGTTGGTCACAGTTTTTCCTATTCCCAGGGGATGAGGTTATGTTTTAGTCCGAGGGTCACTGGAAGTTAAAGGGGCTTTAGAACTTGGGCATGAAAACCACAGCTGATGGATGAAAACGAAACAAGAAGTGCTCTTTCAGAAAGCTGGAGTTGATGAGCAGGGCAGACTGGAAACATTTAATCTACTCTGATATCTTAAGGGAACAGTACAGAGTTAAGAAAAGGAACTTGAAGCGGATTTGTGGATCAGATGCTGTGGGCATACCACTCATACCTTGCATGTATCATTTATTTTAGTCCCTCATCCCAAGAGCCCTTTGCCTTGCTGTTGAAAATACAGGCATTTGCTGGGGAGTGCTGGGAGTGAGGTAACAGGAGCTGCTGCGGACCCTGGCTGGGTAAACACTGCAGTACCTCAGTGTGTCTCCCACGGCTTTTTGAGTATCTGCAAAGGGCTGAATTTCACAGGTCACAGCAGGGCTGGCTTCGAGGTGTGCTGTTCGGAAGGGTTTGGAGACTTGTGAAAAATTACTGCAGGCTGTTTACTGGAGGCGATTGCGTTTCAGTCTTTGAGGGTTGATCTTACATGCTGCTGAAGAAGAATAGGATGAGACCACAGGCTTCCTGTTCACTCATTTGGAAAGCCTTTAAAGAGAAATTTTAACTATCTTGTAGCAGAAGTTATGGAATTTGCTGGTTTTAGTTCTGTGTGATAGCTGATAGCCTTGTCAAAGTTAAGGAAAAAAGTTAACTAGAGGATTTACAGATTTGGTAGATACTTTCTATTCAAGAGCAATAGACTACACAGGAACATATGGCAGATTTTTTGGGAAAAAAGTGTTGTGCTGGGTGACTTCAACTTATTTAATATTTGGAGTATTGCTTTCCTATCCTCATTTTATGTTTAATTTTATTTTTTTTCATTATTGAAAGAGAACGTATGCTTCTGGCTATAGAATTCTAATTCTGTGGATGTTTTAGCAGATGATCTGAGCTGGCATAATTTGAATGGCAGTATAGCAAACATAATATTTACATGATGGATGGTGGTTGAACAGACATTTAAAAAAAGAAACCATACGCAGTTCACATAGATACTTTTGGCATTTTATAACTCTAAATTTTGTTCCTGTGGCTGCACATTCTCTGTGCCCACAATTTCAACAGTTAAAGTATAAATGAGTAAATGTAATATAAATTTAAGCAAATGTTATCTTGATAGTAGCTTTGTAAAAGCCCGTTAGCCATGCACAGAGGTGTGCACTTGAACTCCTGTTCTAAAGTCTCATCTGGAGCACACCTTGGCCATTATTTTAATGACTACAAAAGAATTTTAGATAATTACATTAAATATCTCAGGAACTAGCATTGTTTTCTCTGATATAAGAAGTTTTTAAAACTGAGGGCCCTTCAGAGGTGTAAGTTGCATAAACACACATCTGTACTGATGCTATTTGTCAACCATTTGCTCTCTGAAAAGGGTTTCTGAAATACCACAGAGATATAAATCCCCTGTACTGGTGGGCTTCAGCTGACTCTTCGTCTTTCCGAACTGTCTGAAATGTCATCCACCACAGTTTCAGAAAAAAAAATATATTTCTCTTCCTTCTTGCAAAATCTGGACCAGTAACTCCAGATTATGGTTTAAACTATTTCAGCTTGCCTTTCCCTTTCTTGGAGAGATATTTATATGGGTTTTGCACCCCATGTCAGGCCCTGTTTTTCTTTCTGCTAAATTCTGCCATGTGTTGCTTTGTTTGCAAGTTGCTTCCAAGCCAGTAATCATAAGCACTCCATCTGGTTGGGGAGCAGCGTAGTGATAATGTAAAAGGACATTTCCACTATTCTGTTTGAAAGAATTCTCCATCTGTACCAAATCTGCCATTTTAATGAGATTGTAAAGGGGTTTTGTTGCTTTTTTTCTTTTTCAAAGAGGGGAGGAGATTGATTGTTGAGATTTTTTTTCCTCGCGTATCTACTCATTACATTATTGTATCCAAGGCCCTTTCTTTTTCCTGAGCTAAGAACTACTACAGGAATTTGCAGATCATGTAATTCATGATGCAAAGTAATAAAAGGATCCTGGAAATTTTACCCAAAATCTATAAGAAATTGATTTTGCCATTAGTATTGAGCCTTTCTGTTATTACCCTTTGTTAATAGCATGCATGTGAGAAATCATACTGAATGCTCTGATTCACAAGGTTTAAAAAAAAAAAACAGTGTCACTGTGATTTATGGCAGTCAGTAATCAGAGCTGAATTGATGGATGTGAATGTGCTGAGATGAATTTTTGGTGCTGGCAGATTTTAATTTTTCTTTGTGCTTTTCTTTTGTAATTCTGATCGTCGCTCCTTTAAAATTAATGGAGAGAGAATTGGACAGCTTCTCTTGCGGGAACGTCACCGCCTGAACCAGGCCGGTTTTGTGGAGGTTAATAGGCAGTGGCCTGGGTCAGTCATCCACTGGTGTCATCACACTGATGTGAGCTCCAAAAGCCAAGCGCCAGCGACTGGAAACGCAGAGTAGCTGTAGCGGAATAAATCCGCAGGCAGTGTGTGGGGAGAGCGGTGTCGGGGGAGCTCCTGGAGGGAGCAGGCTGGCACCCAGACTCTGCTGGCACTGGCCATAGCCCTGGGCTGCCTGAGGAACCGGGGCACGGCCCACCAGTAAAGCAGCAGAGAATCCTTGTCCCTAAAAACGTTGTTTCTCCACTGCCAGCTTGGCTTTGGGATTGGCAGCTCTGTGTCAACAGCCCGTGCCAGGAGGCTGCAGTCCAGGGGCGTGGGGCACCCCCCCACAGTGGGCTTGGTCTGTCGCTGTGAGCGGCACTGACGGCAAGGAATGTCACGAGTAAGTTCAGAAGGGAAAGCAGTTCTGACCTTTATTAATTAATTAATTCATCTTTTATGACAGGGTTCGCAAAGAGTGTGTTGAATGGCGTAAGACAGTTGGGTGCTCGGCCATCCACCCCTTGAGGGGATTGGTCAAGCTCCAAGACACTTAGTCCAAAATATTAGAAAGCTAGAACCGGAACAATCCTGCATAACAAACCCAGGTGCAAGATAAGGAGTTAGTTTACAAAACCCATAGCAGTGTTTTTCATAGCTTCTGTGAGAACTTAGCAGTTCTCACAGAACGCTGCAGAAAGCTGAAAGATTTCTCTACCAAAGCTTTTCAGCATCCACATTGGTCTTCTGCAGGGAATTGTCAGTTTCCATAAAACTGCCCAGTTTAATCCTTTCACCTACAAAAGAGAGCTATGTGACAAGCTTTAAATTTCGTGTGATTCCCTTGAATCCCCTTACAGAAATCCTCATATTTCCTTTCTCCTTGTTGTCAAGCACCTTTTCAAAGGCAGAACAAAGGTATCTAGGTACCTGGGTTTTATTCAGAGCCAACTTCTCTTCGTTTAGAAACCAAAATTCAGACACTGGATAGTAACCCTGTGATCTTGGGTTTCTAGAACTGGGATGTTTGCATTTATTGTTTTGAAATTACCATTCTCAGGCCTCAAAACTAATAGTAATGCTAAATCATAATTCAGTTTTAGAAATTGAATATTCAGGTTACTTCGTTTTGTTGTGGTGGCTTGCAGTAACAGCGTTGCTGAGGTAGCTGTGGGGCAGTGATTGAAATCTCTGCCACAGGGAGCTCTGTGCAGCTATGTCAGTGAAGTAAACTCATTTAAACTGGCTTGGTCATCCTTTTGTACTTAGATCGAGGTAGGAAGTTCCTCCACCCTGCCGACAGCTGTTGGCTTCTCTGTATTTAGTCAGTGGCAGAAGTGGGTCTTAGTCGTGGATACTGTAATGGCATCAGCAAAAATGTGCAGGAGCACAGGGTGGTTGTTAATAGAATGCATCATTGGTGACACTAATGAAGTATTTTCAAGCCAGATCCACCTGAGTGCATGGCTTGTGCACCAGGGCCTCAAATTTTGCGCCTTCTGAATACAGAGATGTCTATATAGATAATTGGCAAAAAATTCTGTGTTTAAACTCAAGAGCACAGAGCTCCTGCCTGGTGGCTGGGCTCTGGTTGATGCAAACATGGAGATATATTTCTGGAAAACTTAAATTATCCCAGTAGTATTTTACATGCAGCTTATTTCCTTTCATCAGCAAATGAGACATTAGGCCTATCTTGTCTGACCAAAATATTAGGCCTCGATTATTTTTTCCTCCACCTCCCCTTTGCTGTTCTTCTGTGCCAGTGAATATCTGCACCGAGCTCACAGGTGTGAGGTGAGATGTGTAACAGGCAAATGCAGTGCATGCTGTGCAGGAGCTTGTGGTGACTTGAGGAGATTTCAGCATTCCCTTTCTCAGAAGGTGGGCATGCTTTAAAGCCACTCCTAATGTAAGTAACTGTAGGGAAGCATGAAGAAAACTCCTGTTGCTCATTATAACTTCCATTGAAAAGGAAGAAGTCTGCTTTACTAAAATCAGGAACCTCTCTCTGGGCTTCCCTCTGAAGCAAAATTATTTTGCTCTGGTACTGCTTTTAATCTCTCTACTTTAGGAACTTGAAGTACATAGAGAACATACTTTTAGTTCAGGAAAATAGCCTCTAGAACCAGCGACACAAACCTATCATAATTAGTCATCAGAAAATCTGAATAAATATAAAATTACCATGGAGTGGGAGGCAGGCATATGTGGTATTCAAAACACACGGAGTGTAAAATGATGTTATTGTTGCCTTTAGAAATAGTTCAAAGTAGTCTGCATTAGAAAGAGCTGATAAGCAGAATGACAAAAGCTTGTTTCATGAGTGATTCCAAGCAGCAGTGGTTTTCTGATCAGCTGATGCTGCAGCTATTTTGGGTATTCCACAGATCATGATTACATACACGGGGAATGATTGGAGGCAGCAAATATGGTAAGTGAGCCAGGAATCCTGGGACACGCTCTGTTACTAACTTAATAGTCTTCTAATCACTTGTCCTTTGCCATTTAAACAGCCAAGGGAAGTGTAACAAGTGACCGTGCTTAGTTCCTTAAAAAAAAAAAAGAAAAAAAAAAGAAAGAAAAGCACTTCCTGAGGCTGCTATTTTTAGCAATGGTGCAGTGTCCAAAGTGTTAACTAATTGAGTCATCAGGTTTCATATCTGGCCACAGAAAATGGCAGTGGAAGAGGCAGAATGCTTTCCAGAACAAGTAAGCATTTGTGGATTCTGAAACGAGTGAAATCTGCATATCGAGTTTCTTGTATTAGTGTTTTAAGTCTTTGATTGTTTGAGGCAAAGCTGGGTGTAGGCAGAGGTACATTTTGGATTGTTTGGTGTATTTTGTTTTTTGATGGTTGGATTACGGTGTAGGCTGAGGTGGCAGTCAAATAGAATATTGCAATTATTTGTTCTCTCTGTCTTACCAGTGGCTGCATTCTGTTCAGAAGACTCTGGTTAAAGTTGCACAAACATTTTGTAACATTTTGTTCTGTGATCAAGGCCTTAAGTAGCACAGATATTTGTAACAATTGAAGTTGTTTAGCTAATCTTGCATATTTAGAAAAAAAGTTTAAAATCTGTGCTTTTAAGGTGTATTTTTCAAATAACGCACCTCTTCTACTGACAATCCACAGGTCAATTAAGCTTCCAGAGGAGCCAGCTGTAGTGCTGGTGGTGTGCTAGTAGCGACCTGTAAGGAGGCACCCGTATCGCTCTTACTCCCAGAGAGAGTCCCAGTGACCTTCAAGGTGCTCCCTGTGGGATTTAAAAATTCCTCAAGTGAGGAAGCTGTTGTGAAAGGACATCCCTGTACTCTGTGAACTAAGTTCAGAGGGTCTTCAATAGCTTGGGTTATTCACATCAGTTAAAAACCACAAAGCCAAAACAGTTCTTCTCTTGGCTACTCTACTGCAGAATTAAAAAAACAGGTTCCCAGGAAAGTGGATTTGTGTTTTTAGTACTGATGAATGCCAAGCTTTGTGGAAACGTCAATTTGTGGCAATATTTTTTAGTTAGAGATACTACTGATGCCAGAACACAGCCGTTTACCAGCTGATTTCCATGTCAGCAGTAGCTTTGTGCTCTGAAAAAAATACTGCAGTGAGTTCTCTTAAATGTGTATGTTGTTGTTTACTTGTTGTCAGCACAGGACTGGATGTTGTTCCCTGTTAAAAAGCATCTTTGAAAACTTTGTTTGTTTTCTAGTGAAGATGTTCTTGTCCATAAGCTTATTTCCACCAGTAATTTCAAAACTGCGAAAACATTTACTGGGGAGATTTTTTTTTGTGAAGCAATTTTTTGTAAGAGCAGCTTTCGTTATTCAGATGTTTTATGGTACTTGATTACATTCTCTATTGTTCAGTCCCGAGAGTTTTATTTACTCTCTCCTGGTTTTTTTAGCACAATAGTATCCGTTTTCGTGGTGATAAACATCTTTGCTGATGCTTTATATGAGCCTCAGCAGCACAGAGCCTGACAGGCACAGTCCCTCCAGTTTCTGTGTGCAACAGTTTGGAGAGTGGAGCGAGCTGAAAATCGCGCTGCCCTCAGCCGTGGCGTTGGCAATGTGCTGGTCTGCAGGATGCTCTGCCCCTCTGTGTTGCACCAGAATGGTATTTACTCTTGCTTTACAGGGGTTTGTTACAAGCTGTGTAGAAAGTGCTCTTTCTGTTCGTTTGTACGTTGTTTGGGGAAGGTGTAGCAGCATTTGAAATGGAGTTTAGCAGTGGAGAAGGGGCACGGTATATGTTTGTTCAGTAAGCTTTTCCTTGCTGATGTTTATGATAAGCTTTGTTTTCATTCCTTACATACTTAAATCTTACACAGGCTGCCCTGAGTATCTGAGGTGCAAGAGAGAAAAAAGCTCTACTTCACTGCACGTTTATCCTGTAAATTTGCTGTTCAGGAGCGCTACTTTCACATTGTACAGTAATGGGCCATTCTATCCTCAAATGATTCACTGTATAGGGCTGGTATGGTTGGTCATAGCTTATTTCTGTCATAAACTGATCTTCACTTTAATGGTAGCACTAAAAACTAGTTCTAAATCTGTGTCTGTTAAATACAGTAGCAGTAAAGTCTTTTAGGCCAGTTTGGAAAGTTTTAATTCATTAGTATTATATCATTATATTTGATTAAACTGGTTTGTGTTTTTCAAACACATTTCCTTCTTACGCTAAGAGGAAGTGGTAATTTTTGGATTAGAATAAATTAACAAGTCTGGTCAAGGTGAGGTAAAATATTATAATTGTTCTGCTGTTTGTATTTTTGTTCAAAAAATTGAAGTCTCTCCTGAGCTAATCAATTCATCATTGTGGTTCTGCAGAATCCTGGCTCTCTAATGCACAATGGCTTTGAAAGCCAGAAAAATATTAGTTCAGTTCTGTAACGGAAAAGTCACTGTGTGAAAATGGCATCACCTGATCTGCAGTGATTTATCTGTATATTTGGTAATTTTCTCTCACTCTAGGAATAAAACTGAGCCCTGTGTTTTCTTTCTCCCCCTGTTGATCTCAAAGACCCCGTACAGCTCGGGTTGTTCTCTGTTGTGTCACTGTTTTCATCTGTTTGTGCCTGTAAATGCTGGTCCTGCCCTTGCCCCAGCAGTGATTTAGGTTCCTCCTTTTGCTTTAGAATAGAATTTTGTCTTTAGAGTTAGGACAGGACTTAAGAGCTTTAAACTAGAGTTTAAAATTTAGATAACAGTTGCAGGGCTCTGATTTTTGCTCACAGATTTTGGTGCTTGGGCTGGAAAAAGCATTTTTCCCATTGGAATCTGAGCTCATCCTCAAACCTGCAGCGCGTGGAGTGAGGAACAAAACACTTGTAAACTAATTTACGTTTGCTGCACACGCCACTGAACACATTTCATCCAGACAGCCCCAACAAATGCTATGACAGAACTTTCCATGCCACTGCACAGATTCACAGCGGTGAATGTCCGTGTTTAATCACGGCAGAGGAGGGGAAAGGCATTGCAGGGAGGTGTGGGGGCCGGTGGCTCTCCCGTGCCCAGCCCCACAGCTCCATGCAGGCCATGCCCCACGGCACCACGCCCGGGAGAAAAGGGGCATGTTTCCCTCCGTGTTTGCAGCAGTAACGGGCAGCAGTGTATCCAACACCTGCTCTGGCTTGCTCGGCGTTGCCTTTGTGGTGTACAGAGGTGTGGTGGGTTACAAAATGGGCCTGGAGTTACTGGGTCATAGCCACAACAGCGGACCGAAATGGGAAACGAGCTGCAGCAGGTTGTGGTCAGCAGGGAATTGCCGCTGCTGTGGAAGGACACGGCTAAGCCAGCACAGCCTGGAGTATTCCCTGGTGGTGTTCTCCAATAGGTCTCGTGCATCTCCAGGCCAAGATTAAAATTGTGTCCTGGCAGGTTGCTCAGCTCCTGCGTTGGAGGACTGTTAACTCTCCTGTGTGAAATTGCCCTCATGAGCTTGGGAAGTGCTAGTTAGGTATTTTTCCTCCTGAACCACCAAAATTACCTCAGTCAGTCTTTGGCTCTAGGAGGATGTTTGAATCCTTTGGTTTCTTGGTTCCACTGATTCTCTCTCATTGTGCCAGGGTATATCTATTTCGCAGCAGGTCTACAAGGAGGTGTCAGGACAGGTGGTTCTGTAAATGTTACAAGCTCTCCTGAGGTGAGCTGCTAGGACAGACCTCATGGGATGCCTCTAACTGGCCCTGCAGAACACACTGGTACCAAGTTAACGGCTGTGTTGCAAATCTTGCCTCATGAGTCCTCTTAGTACCCAAAAGCTCTTTAGGTGATTTCCATTGGCCCTTCAGGTTCTCTGTCACATCAGCCTTGTGGAGTTTTCCAGACAGAAACTCTTCAAGAAGGTGTTCATGCGTGTAATTGGAAGAGGTTCTTTACTCCTGATAGAGGTCATAATCCCTGCTATGGAAACCGATGCATTGGCACTCATAAACTGATAAAGGTTTGTAATGCTTGTAAGAATCCTAAACTATATTCCTTCCCCCCTCACCACCTCCCCCCCTAAAAAAATTAAACCTGCAATAGATAGCTTTAAAACTATCCATTCAAATGCCTTTTAAGCCTAAAAAACACAATTTGTAATTATATGTGGGGTTTGCAGTGCTTGCAGTGTAAATTGGTGTGTGCCTGTGTATATTTTTGCCACCTCTGAAATGGCTTGACCAGTTATCATCAGACAATCTTTCAGTTTAATGATAGTTATATTTTCAAAGTTCCAAGGCAGAATCAATTTGGTTTTAAATGAAAGTTGAATTAAAAAGCATTCATTAAGTAGAAGCTTCTGAATTCATGGTACTGAAAGCTCTTAATAGATTATGTAACTTGTCTATAGTTTCTATAGCTTATTTGCTGCAGTATTTCTAGGGAAAATTTATGTGCATTGCACTTCCCCTGACATGAGTTTTCTCCATGTTATTACCACTAGCTTCACCACATCTGATTGAAGCATATTTAAGTAATATTTTTGTAGTGAATAAAATCTCTCTCCCTAAAATCAATGGTATTGTCTCATTTAGGTTTATATGGTTTTTTTTTCCCCCCATCTGAAATTACAGACAAATAAAAACACTTTACAGAATGTTTTGTCAAGAGTTGCTAAATTCTTTTCCTCTTCTTTTTGGGTCCTGATTCTAAAATGAGATGCACAAAGAAAAGAGGAGGTGGATTGGCTGATGTTACTCATGCAGGGATCTGAAGAATGTGACTTTAGCATGGAAGTGGCTTTAAACTTGGGCCTGAGATGTGCCGAAATTATCTCCTTGCTCATTGGATAGTCAGTTTCTGAGAGAAAAATAGCAGGGAGGAGATCAATGGCATCCCATCTAGCTTGACATATAAGAGAGTTATTATCTTCAGGTGAATATAAACATGAGAAGAAACCCTCGAAGCACATCCAGCCCTTCTCTGGCTCTTTGTGACTGTGGTAGCAGTTATGAAAGCCAGTGATTTATTTTTCACTTGTGAATGTATGATAGGAAAACTTAAGAGAGGGAGAGATGAGTCATTATGGGTTCAGGAGTTTCTTCCCAGAGTTTGAAATAAACTTCTAGCAGCTGAGACCTTCAGCCTGGAGAATGAATCTTGAATTTGAAATGCCCAAATCTTTTGCCTTTCAATGTGTCAGATCCTTTTCATTGCTTATAAATGTGAGTTGGTCACAGAGGGCCTGGTTCTTACCCTGGTTGTCACTTCTCATGGAGTGCAGTGATTCACTGGTGAAACCAGGGATTTTGCCAGTTTTAGGGTCTTGAACAGTGTCCCAATTTACCTTGTCATACATCTTTTCATCCAGCAGTCTGATAGCTGAGAAGTCAGTATTAAAGACTTTTATAGTATTTTTATACGCTTATATGTTGGTTTTTTTTAAACATTAACTTTTAAAATAATTAAAATTATTCTTGTACTTTGTTGTTCTTGCATATTTAGAAAACTTGTGTGTCTTTTGCAGATGCATGTTGATTTTTGTAGTCCCTGATCTTGCTTTTGGTGTTACTAATTTAATACATTCATACCAGTAATTGTTTTCATAAATTCTTCAGGTGAAGCTGGCGCATCAAACCTGTGTTTCAAAATCTCCAAACTTCATCTGTGCAAACGGGCAAAGCATATGGAAATAGTGTAGACCCTCACCTCCTGTCTGAACTTTGTCTCTGTGGGACAGGTTTGGTCTCAGTTTGGATGGTTTTGGTTGGGTTGTCAGATCATAATTTTGTATAGAATTGCAGTTAAGTTACTCTGTATTTGTAGAGTATCTATGTTGGCAAGTAAGTAATGTGGAGATGACATCTTTAGGGGCATTTTCGACTTGGATATTATGTTAAACATATTACAGATGCTATATGTGGATGTTAGGCAAGGGTTTGCCATAACTCTGTGTCTTTTGTGCCTTGGAAATCACAACCCCCTTTGCTATTCGTAGAAAATCAAAAGAATAGCGGCTGTTTTTCCTTTCTATCTCGTGCTTGAGCTTTCTTAGGAAGCGGTCATTCAGGCATTTAAAGACACCCAGGTGGGATTAGTGGTGTCACAAGTCACAGGAGTGACCAAAGAAGGCTGCATGCACAAAGTCTGAGCAACTTACCCAGTGAGGAAGCTGCATCACAGCTCCACAGCAGGCGCTTGTCACTGCAAGCAAACAATGCCCTCTAGACCTCTCTGTGCTGTTAAGGGCAGTCACAAACACCTTTTTTACTGGAAGCTGTGAAATGTTCTGGGATGTACCAGCCTTGACATCTCCGGCTCTGGGTCCTTTTGAACCACCTTCCACTCCAAGTGGTTCATTTTTCATGGGAACGGGGAGCGCGTTCAGCATTTCACCAAGACAGACTTCAAGAGGTCGAGTGGTGCAAGTGATTTTGAAAATTGTTTATACTAAACCTGCACTTTGTCTTGTGGTCTGGCAAGGAAAGAGGCTTACTTGTTTGAAGGATTGTTTTCCTGGTTTGGCCAAAGATTTCTGGAAGGAAGGAGCTGCATCTAAAGTGAGTTTTCTGCTCTTGTTTTGAACTGCTTTAATGTTTCATTCAAACATTTCAGGAAATGTTACATTTTTCTCTACAAGCGTGGTAAGATTGACTGCTGTACAGGGATGGAGCCTCACTTGTTGAAAATGCAGTTGATTCTAGATTTACATGCAAATTTTGCAGAAATACAAGAAGTTTTAGTCTCCACGAGGGTGACCATGAAGAATGCTTTGCACAGCCCAAAACCAGCATGGTTTTTAGCGTGTGGAAAACATTCTGTAGTTACCTTGTTGGAATAGGGCCCTTTATGGGGACATTCCAAATAGCATCATATCTTTGGCTGCTTTATCATGCTCAATACAATGATATGATCAAAGAAAGTTGATGATTAAATTGCATGATAGGGCAGACAATTAGAGGGATTCGTTTTGTTTTTGACTAGTAATTATATTGTTTCTCCTTTTGCAGTCATGTTCAAAACAGCTGGCCTTCCCTAGCCAAAAGATGCGTCCTCTGAATTGTCAGGCACTAGGAGTGGAGCTTTTCCTGTCGCCCTGAGGTTGTGTTTAGGGCTGTGATCCCAAAAGCATGTCTCTGAAGGGTAATTAACAGCACAACTGTGGATAGCAGTTGGCCCCAGGCTGGTACATCCTTATCAGAAGAAAATACATATGGTAGTATGGAATGTAAAGCATGAGTATTTGTTTGCACAGAGAACATCATTCATCCAGTGCAATCAGCCCCTTTTCTAATAAGGAAGATACAATTGGAAATTTTTAATAGTGATTTAGTTAAAAGGTAGCAGGGAGATACAAGGGATTGGAGCCTCTTGGAGGACGGATGAAGAGTCTCCCCGTGACAGTGATGTGGCTGATTTATTTCACATGGTTCAGACGCTGCTGTTAATTGGCTGCTGTAGTTTATTTGGAGTAAAACTTCGTCGCTTACCAAGTGAGGGTAACACATTTGCTTGGAGGAAAATTCTAAATTAGCATAGGAGCAAAATCTAAGAAATGCCAAGGTCCTCCCATTTCCAGTGTCATGCTTAGTGCCCATCAGAGTTAAGCTTTCCTGCAGAAAAATTGCCAGTGGCTGCAGTAAGCCCACCCTTATCAAAAATAAGCAAAAATGTTATCATCCATTTCCTCAGGTCACCTCATGCTGCTGCAAGACTCTCTTTGTTGAGCACATTTCCAAATGGAAGTAACATAAGTTCATCCCTTAAAATGAGGTCATTGCCTCTCCCCACAACAAATGTTAGGCATGGTTAGCATCTTTTTGTTGGGACTCAAGCCAGCATGCATCCTGCTCTGGCACAATGGGAACCTGCTGGGGGTTTCCCTTCACAACAGCTACTGTTAAAGATGGAGTGAAAAACAAAACCCTGCTCCCAATGTGAAAAAAAGACTGGATTTTTAATCTGAAAAAGAGGCCACTGTAAGCAGAACACAAAGGAAAGAGAGATGAGCATAATAAAATACCACCAGTATGGGAGGAGGCCTGTGCACATTAAAAATAATGGCTTTGCACTTTCGAGGGTTCACTCAATAATACGTGTTCTCTGTTTTCTTAAGGGACCCTCTCTAGGGCAATGGAAAAGCCAGGCCAGACCCTGGACTGACAGTCAGTGAAAATTTGCTAATAGTTTTTATCTTTAGCCATGATAAATAAGTCTCTTACTTCACTGGAAGCACTTGAAGAAAAAGAGTGAATATGTATTTGCTAGCGTGAGTCAGCATCAGCATTTTCTGGAGGCTTAAGGTAATATCCAAGTGACTTAGGAGTTAGTCTTGGCTGCAAAAGAAATATTTTTAACTCATGTTGCTTTTCCTCAAAATGGGGAAGCAGTTCTCAGGTCCCTGTGCACCACAGAGTCTTCATCTTGTGGCAGGACTATAAGGACCATGAGGTAAAGAAGGGTTGGCAAACGGAGTGCTGCTGCCAGCACAGCTTATTCAGCCTCAGCCCTTTCCTGAGATGTCCCTGGGATGAAGGCTGTTGAAAATGAGCTCCAGACTGGAAAACCTGTTGTGTGCTGCAGGCAGCCTGCAGTCTGCAAGCTCATCAGCCTGCTGTACATTAGAGAAGGGATTTTTTTATAGCATCGTACGTTAAAGGGAAATACACGAATCTAAAAGAAATACACATTGCATAAAACCTGCCTTCATTAGCCAGTCATCTGCATTTGCACATTTCTTAAAACTAGAAACAGTCCCTTTTTCGTCCAAGAAAGTATGGGGAGAGAGGGGAGAAATCATACCATCTGTGAAGAAAAAGCTTGATATTATGCTTTCATCAGTACTGGTACTCCCATAAATCCACTGTTTATTAAATATTCTCTGAATAACCATTTCAGAACTAAATGCTGTGCATGAGATCTGAAGTTTGTCTCTCCAAGAATTAAAACACTTGTAAGAATCTTGATTTTTAATTTTAATTTGCATCTAGAGTTTGAAAAGGTAGCAGCCACAGGAAGCCCAAGAGGGAGCAGGGAAAGGCTTTGGGGACACAGCCTGACAAAAGGTATCCAGTGCAAATGCACAGGAAGGGCTGCAGTCTTTGTGGCTGACTGCAAGAGCATCTAAGATTCAGGGTGCTTTGATGTATGTCCCATGCCTGTTGTTCTCTTGATATTTGTTAAGACCATGGAGAATCAAAAGCCAATTTTCATCTTCATTTCATATTGGGATTAATTACAAAAGAAGAGAAAGGGATCTGAGCAGGCTGCAAGCATCCAGAATGCTTCTCAGGAATACTGAGGTTTAATTAGTATTGAAGAATGGATGTGTTTGGTCTGGTGGGGGAATGTCCTGTAGACAGAGTGCCTTTGTCTGTGCTGTCTGTGTGGGGTTCTTATTTTCAGGCACCAG
Source organism: Struthidea cinerea (assembly GCA_013397865.1). Classification (NCBI taxonomy): domain Eukaryota; kingdom Metazoa; phylum Chordata; class Aves; order Passeriformes; family Corcoracidae; genus Struthidea; species Struthidea cinerea. The sequence continues at coordinate 1,675,360 of VZTI01000933.1, read as the reverse complement.
CTGGTGTGGAAGGTGGCAGTGGGCATGTGGAGAAGAATTGCCCACAGAGAGGAGCACATGGGTGTCCTGGGCGATGGCTGGAAACCCAAAATCCTTTTTTCCCCCTATTGTAGTTTTTAATGCATTTCATATAGCAGGTCCTTTATCAGTCTTTGAGATGGGCTTCCAGGAATGATGGCAATCCAGATGAATAATTATTAACATTATTCTTACACTTCTTTGATCTTCAAAATTCTCCAGTGATTTGAGCCTAGGCTCTGGTGCTGTTTCTAACTGTAATACTGAGGCAATTTACAGGCTCTAGCAGGGACTCCAAGATGCTCTTTTTTGAACAAAACAGTGCCAATTGCAAATAACATTTTTCTACTCTACTGAGATATTAAAAAAAAAAAAAAATTAGGCTTAAAATACAAATGTAAAGTTGGGAAATTTTGGGTTCAGAAACATAAAAGTTTTGGATTGATGTTTTTGATCAATTCCTTTGATTTTGGATTGAGAGTGAGTGTCCATTGGTTCTCCTGGTTTTGGAAGTTTACCCCTTAGCAAGGGTACTCAAGACATTCTGCAGGGTGGAAAAAGGCTTGCAAGTCTCTTCTCTATCTGAGCAGGTCTGAAGTCATGCCTTAGTTACAGGGAAAGTGGAAGCTGGCAATGCTGCTTTCAGAGAGGCTGGAACTGCTTTTGGTTGCCAACAGTGTTGCCCCCGTTTCCTCTCTAATGTTACTGCTTGTTTCTGCTTATGGCAGAGGTGGAAATGGATGGAGAGAACCCCAGAAACCCTGCTGAGCTTCTTGCACAATTGTACACCCTCATCTGTTATCCCTCTCTGCAAATCTCAAAGCTTCTGTGCATGGTGGCCCAGAAAGGGTGAGCTAACCCCATCTGAGGGCTTGGGAGCTTCAGCCAAGGTCAGAAAAACAAGGTTTTCCCCTTTCTCAAAGCACAGGGATGTGTTACACTCTGGATGCTAAGGCAACTCAGGCACTTTCACACATTGGCTCCCATCATGTTCAAGGAACTGGAAACCAGTAAGGTGGAAACTGGAAGTGCCAGCTCAGACCAGCTGAGCCAAGGGAGGGTTTGGGTCATCCCCGGAGTGCTGTTAAAGGCAGCTTCTCTGACTGCTTCCCAGTTGCTGGTGTTGTGCCTGCACGGGTCAGTGCTGCTTTTCTTGCACAGGGCCCTTGTGCTGGGAGCCTGTCTGAGCACTGGGAGTCCAGGCTGAAAGGTGAGCAGGATGCTGGGCCCAGCACCACACCAACCCCACTGCTCGGATGGCAGCCTGGCTGCTGGTGTCAGTGGTGTGTCTGGACACTTTTAGCTGTTTTGGAGTGAGTTTTGAGGGATGGCTAGCAAAGGAGGACATGCTGTTAGCTTGAGGAATTTCAGGAGTGGATTTGTGCACCACTAAGCAGCACCTGAGATAGCTCAGTTTGAGACATTTTTATATGGCCTCAAGGCTGGGACTGTGACCTGAACTTTATCCTTCCTCCTGTTAGTGAGCAAGTGCTTCCAAGAGTCCTTAAGTCTTCCGAGAATCCTTAAGTCCAGAAGTCGTGCCCAAGTCTGTAAAAGACACAGGCATTGCTCTCCCTCCACAGTGAAACTGCAGTTAGTGATTAATGTGATTATCAGCTGTTTATCGCTCCTTGTGCCTCTCCCCCTCCATTTTGTTTGAGCAAATAGATGAGGATGTGCCTGCGGACGAGCAGCGTTCCTTGTCTGGTGTGTATTGATTCGCCTGGCGGAATCTGATTTTCCAGAGTGAGCGGCTCTGGCGCATCCCTTCCCCAGCCAGGAGCAGCTGTAAACAGCTGATGTTAATTCTCCTCCCCCTGCTGACTGTGCCAAACAGAGATGCCATTACCCTCTGACAAAAAGGCTCCCGCTCTATTGAGTCCTCCCTCATACCTTTAGTAATGCTGATAAAATGCTGACCTGTTTTTTACCCCAGTGACTGCTGTTGCTAAGCACTGAGAATATGACCTGTCTCCTGTAATAATCTGCATTGCACAACTCAGATGATCTCCCAAATGAAAGCAGCTCTCAAGGCAGCTTTTCTTCCCCGTGGTCTTTACAGTTATGACTGTGTACTTTGCAGCAGCACCTTGTTTTTGATGAAGCCTAACCAAACACCAGTATTTGGGGGCTGTTTTGTTGGAAGGACGCTGCAGAAGCTGGTTTGTGACGATCAGTGTGGCATGCTTGGAAAAGAACGATAAAGAGCAGGGAAGGCTGTGAGCTGGTGACTTATCACTGCAAAGTGGAATGCCAAGTGTGCAAAACTCGGGAGAAAATGAGGAGTTCATAAGTATTGGTTCGTAAGTAATGCTCCTCTCCTTGGAAGTGAGATCTTGTTGTAGTGGAAGTACTGGTGAAATGGTCCTGTAGCTTGTATGGGTACAAGGAGAAAAGCAGATTTCCTACACACTTACCATTTTGCTGTTGTGCCCAAGACTGCTTCGTCCTGCACGTGGAGGTGGCTTCCCCTGGGCTTGGAGCAATGCTTGAACACAACATCCGGTTTGCTGTGGCTGTATCGACAGGAGAGGAGAAAACTCTACAGCAAATCCCGAAATTTGGGATTAAATATATATATATATATATATATATATATTTGAGCAACAGATAAGTAACTGAGCTTTGGTGCCAGAGTGTTTTGTATTTCTCTTGGCACTCACTGCCTTTGCTGTTTAGTCTAAAGGTAGTTGCCACACTCTTTCAAAAATGTGAAAAGATCACGGTGCACTGGTAGCTGCAATGATATAAGCCTGGGATGAAATGATACTGAGAGCGAAAGAGCCCAGACAATTCCTGCTATACCCGTCTAGAAGAGGGCACAAAAAATGTGTTGACTGCCCAAGATGCCAGGGAAAGCTGTGTCACAGATAAAATCAAAGGTTATGTGATTTGTCCCTCTTGAAAGCTAACCCAGTTCGTTCCATTTGCTCCAAGGCAGGATCAGCATTATCTAAACTGTCCTCCGTGGATATTTGCATAACTTGTTAAAACCCCCTGGGGATGGGACTTGCTCTCAGTGATTCCTTCATGACTTAACCAACATTTCTGCTGTCCTTACGTTCAAAGCTGAAGTCATCATAAAGTAAATTTCCATAGCTATCTTTAATGCGAAGTCTGAAAAAAAGGAAAGTGCAGTTTATATAATGGCACTGTACCTAGAGATTTCTGGCCTCTTCATTGAATGTGGACAGACGTTGTCAATAAAATGTGCTGTAAAATGAAGGATGGAGAAAATAAACCAAAATGTTAGCAGACATGAGATTCTGAAATGTGTTCATTTGTAGAACTATGGGGTTTTTAATTCCACTCATCCAGTCCTTCAAGGTTGAGTATTTTGAATTTTTTTTTAAATCTCTCGTGTTAGTTCTCACAGTACTGGTCGGCTCTGTTCAGCTTGGACATTAAAAGTGGTGTGGCACCTTTGGAAAGAGCGGCGTGGTTTCCATGCCGGCCAGTCCGGAGCTTCCCGCTGTCTGTGTGCCGTGCTGGGTGCCAGATGTGTCCCTGGCTGCTGGCCTTGCGTGTGAGACTGTGCTCCATAATTCATGTTCATGAGTGAAGTCGAGCCTCGTGCTGCCTGCTTGGGATTTGACCCACATTTGATAAGGTGGTTTGGGATCTTTCATGCCTAGTTAAGTGGATGTACAATGTGTTGTGTCATTAATAATTCCTTTGCCACCGAAATGTGTTTTTATACTGTGCCGTAATTTCTAATGGGACTTCTCCTTTTTTCTTGCAGTCTGACACAAATGCAAGTTACCTGAGAGCAGCTCGAGCTGGCAACTTGGAAAAGGCTCTTGACTACTTAAAAAATGGAGTGGACATCAACATTTCAAATCAGGTTGAAAAGTATTTTGGTCAAATTTTCTGGATATATCCCTTTCTCACTGCTTCTCAAATTTCTCTTCATATTTGAACTTCGTGTCAAAGATAACTTACATGTTTTTTGATGAACCATGTTTACATATCTTATCCAATTAAAACTTTTTTTTTTTTAACCCTTTACCCAGACACCATTTCACTTGCACTTGGAGAACGTGCTGTTCATCCTTATCTTTCATTCCATTTGTATTGCATTAGATCATGGAACAGCACACAGAACTTGAGATCCCAGAGCCCGTATATCTTGACTTAATTCTTACTCTGTCCTTATAATCTAGTTCTTGTAAAGTTTACTAACGTGTAGCTTTTGTAAGCAGTCCTCTCAGTGGGACAATAATAATTTGTCTCCTCTTTGCCTGGTAAACTGGAAAACCTTTGGTAATCCTTCTAATTGCTTTTCTTTTTCCTCTTCCTTTTTTAAATCAGAATGGATTGAATGCTCTCCATCTCGCTTCCAAAGAAGGGCACGTAGAAGTTGTCTCTGAGCTGATCCAGCGAGGTGCCAGTGTGGATGCAGCCACAAAGGTCAGTCAGGCCTATCTGGTTGTTCCCTTGTTCACACTGCTGGCCTGGGCACAAGGTGTTGGCCAAGTGATTGCAGACTGTGCTGCGGCAGTAATTGCCCATTTTCCACTGCTGGGGGCGGTTTCAATAATTGTTTAATAGAAACAATGATAGTAGATGAAAGCAAATGTCACAGATTGCTAGGGAGGGGATTTACTGAACAAACTGCAGATTCCTGTTTTGGTTTCTGTCCATGCCATGTCTTCTAGAATAACACACCCATTAGAAGTATTCAGTTTAAGAGTATTTTGTTGCAAGAAATACTATATTCTAAAGTGGGAGATGTTCTCGTTTGTATTGTTACGTATTCCTGCTCAGGTTTTGTACCCTTTTCAAGTGTCACTGTCTCTAATTCCAGAAAGGAAACACAGCATTGCACATAGCATCCCTCGCCGGACAAGCAGAAGTCGTCAAAGTGTTGGTTACGAATCGGGCCAATGTCAATGCACAGTCTCAGGTACAGTCATACGTCCCTGTACCAACAACTTCGCTGACATTAAAAGTGTTCTCCTCCTAGGAGCTCTGGTATTAGCAAGTATATTTGGTAGATCTTGCTGTGTTAATGTTGGCTCTTGAAAGTAGGGTTGATAGACAGTGAGATGAACCTCAGATCTGCCCTGGGAGTGTCCTGTGAGCTGCTGCTTGTTAGAGCTGGAAGAGACGGTGATGGAATAGGAGAAGGGGAGAGAATGTGTTCAACAGAATCCTGTTTCACATAATTCACTGTCTCAGGCTTAACTGAGCCCATCCCATTTCCTTGCACAAGGAGGTACTGCAGGCATATGCAGAGTTTGTAGGTTTGGTTCAAGTCCTTTGAATGAACGTTTAGGTCAATTATAGAGAATTTGAAATAAGAGAAAAAAGTGCTGGTGCTACAAGCAAAGCACTAAAACAAAACAGAAGAACACTGGCTCAAGCAATGCATAAACTACAGATTGTTGAAAGTCAGGCAGCTGTGCCAGCAGTGCCCTGCAAGCCACCCTATTCCTGTTCTCCCTGTTCAGGGGCTGGCAGGCAGTGTCAGAGAAGAGGCAGTCTTCTCATCTGGCCCAGGATTACCATTTTTCTGTATTATAAAGATGTGGGCATGAAAACAAATGTTTGTTAAAATAATTGCATTTTAAAGAAGGAGGGGGAGGTTTATTGGTCTCTCAAATAATAGGAACAAAATACTTAACAGGATCTGTTTCAAGAAGTTAGTTAGTTGGTTGTGGTCTATATTTCATGGGTTTTTCACCTAAATGAAAGAAATAAATGGCTCAGTTCTTCTTTCTTACTCTTTTATACTAGCTTGATACAGCAATATTTGGTTCCAGAAACCATATAACTTAAATTTAAAGAGAACAACAGCAAAAAGTATTTTTAGGTAATGGCTGTTAAGAAGTAAAACAAAGCAGAAATATTTGCTGTGGATTTTCCTGTTAAAGAAATTGAGATGGGATTGACAGAATCTTTTCTGCTTGTGTTTGAGAACTTGTGTGTTCAACCCTGAAACTAAAAATAATCTGAGATTGTAAACATCTTATGTAACTGCATTGTCCATACACCCTAAGGTTTTGCCACATGTTACTCTTACTTTGCTAACATAAAAGAATTAAAGATTTATTTTTCCCCCACCCCATTATGGAGGCCTTTGAAGTCTTTGCTTGGAACACCCATGTAACACATGTTCTGGCCATTCCACATCAATACCTGGCAGTGAGACATCCCAGCTGGGGTTCATCTTTTGAGGAGGTCCCTGGTGCTCCCTGTTACCAAACTGCCCCTGGACCAGCTTTGTCTGTGGTATTGAGCTTCACTTGAGCTTTGTCTCCTCTTTCCTTGAAGGTAACAGTTCTTCCATGCTAACAGTGCCAGTGTTAGGCCTTCTTCAACCAAATCTTCCTGTCTGTAAAAAAACAAAAAGGAAACCGTAAATTTGTGCTGAGTCTGAATTTTACACCTCTTCTAAGGGCTGGTTTTTTACTATTGAAGGCGAGTTGCTTTTTTCAGACTTGTGGCTCTCTGGCAATTCCAGCCCCTTTGTAAAGAGAAAAGAAAATGTAAAAATATGGGGTGGAAAGATGTTTAAAACCCTACAAAATTTAACATAGGAGAAAAGGTTCTGCTTTGCCTCCAGATGCTAATAATATTTGGTTCTGAGAACTTTTGTCTATTAATTATTTTGTGTAACTAACAATTAGGTAGTGTTTCGTACTTCATTTCTAACTGCAATTGTTAGAAACAAACAAAAAAAAAAATCTTTGTTTCCAGCTGAGTTAGTAAATAGATATAGAGTATGATAGGGCCAAATGCCAGACTGCTGTTCACTGTAATATCTTGTAGTGTGACATATGAGGTACCTTAGCAAGTGCTTCCTGGCTTCCTTGCTGTTTAATTAAGTACAATTTTGACTGTATGGTAACTGAAGTGTTTGACCTCTGTTCTGGAGAGTGCACTAACACACTGCTAGCCTTGGGCTTGGGCTCTGTGAGCCCTTCAGCCCCCGCCTTGTGCCTGTAGCGGTGCTTCCCTGAAGAGAGAGATCAAAATGCCAAAATCCTGGAAGAGCAGCAGGCCCTGCTGCCTGTGCAGGCCTTGTAGACATGTGGCTTCACAGCTGCTCCGTGTCTCGCTGGTGGTGAAGTTCCTCTTGGATCAAACATCTGTTTCCTCTCCAGCTGTCCTTTGTTGCGACCTCCTCTTTGTCCCTGCTGCCAGCGCGGCCGCGTGCTTGGCCTCAGGTCACCTGTGCTCTCCCGTGCTCGGTGCTGGACGTGTGCCCTGCCCCTCTGCCCCGCTGCTGGGACAGTCAGATGTCTCTCAGCTGTTCCCACTGCGGCTGCTGCAGCTCAGCCCAGTTGCACTGCCATAGATCCGAGGCTGTGGTCTCCCTGCATCTCGCCAGGGCCCAGAATGTTCATGTTTTTCCTTTGATGTAAATATGTGGCCAAACTCCTCTCAGCTCATCTCTTTTCATCCCCATTGGTTTTTTGCAAAATCTAGGTCAGTGTCCTGTCTAACTGTAGCAGAGATTTCAGAAACTCTTAGAACAATAGGTAAAAAATACATTGCTTTATTATTAATCCCAAAAAATTCAATTTCTGACAGGCTGTGACCTGTTTATAGTTAAGGCAAAGACAGAAGCATTGACTGTAAGAGGAAGGCATTCACCGAAGAATGAGTTAAGCTCTGCAGCCTCTAATACTTGTATTGCATTGATAGAAATCACTCACATAAGCATAATTTGAGAGATTCTCTAATGTGGTCAGAAACACTGATAAACCTCTGTCTCAGACTGCTGAGAACCAATGATCCTCACATCTCCTGGTGCCTGAAATATGAAGTAGCTCAGTGCCCACAAGCAGGCTGTGCTCAGAAGGCAGCTCTTTGAGGAGATGGGAGGCAGAAGTAGCTGGCACAAGTGAAAGAGAAGTCAGAGCTAATGGAAAGAAGAGAAAAAAATGTCAATTACTCTGAAGAGTCACTGCTCTTGCTTTCACTACAGACTTGTATTATATTTCCCTGTCCCGTTTTGCATTTCCAGTGCTGTCGCTGTATTTATCAGGAATTAGAGCTCATTGCCACCAAATCATCTGTCCAGATTGATTTTTAGTTTAACTTCACAACAGATGTGAAAGGAATTGTTCTCGCCTAGCTGTGGGAATTGTATCTGGTCAGCTGAAAGATTCCTGTGTGTCCTTTTAAATATTACCCTTCTCCCATCTTCACTTAAGCCATGCCATTAACTGGTCTGTGAGGAAACAGTTTTTTTGCTTTTCGCCTAATCTGCCCTCATTTGGCAGAGCTGTGGTATGTATAAAATGTTTGTGGGGTGTTTATGCTTTTGTTTTTGTATTTCAGAATGGCTTCACTCCATTGTATATGGCAGCCCAAGAAAACCACCTGGAGGTTGTTAAGTTTCTTCTTGACAATGGTGCCAGTCAGAGCCTTGCCACAGAGGTAAAAGTTTGAATTTCACACTTTATGAACAAAGCAAAATGTGCTTCAGCAGTGATTTCTGCCAGCTTATATCAAACTAGTCTTTTAAATACAAAATTAAAGATTAATAAAAAGCTGTCTCTGTGAAGTGTGCTAATGAATAGAGTTATGGGCTTTTCAGCAATTTAAACTATCTCTTGCCATTTCTAAAATTAAAAAAAATGACTTTAACTAGAGACAGTTCTAAATATAGATGTGTTCTTAGTCATAACTGCTAATCTTTCAGGTTAAGTGCTCACACAGGGAAGCTGTGTGTATAATATAAAAGTTCTCTGTGCTTTTAGTAAAAATAGTGAGCAATGAGAAGGGTGGCAACCATAAGGCAAGAACAACTGTTCACCTGTGCTTTGGGCCAGCCCTGGGATATCAGAGAAAACCCAGGGTTACTTGGGATTTGGGGCATTTCTTGAATTGCCTCATTACTGCGTTGGTACCCTCCCTGTGGCACCCAGTTACCCCACCTGCTGCCACAGGGAGAGTTTCAAGCTGACAGAAAGATACAGGATCTACCCTCAGAGGTGTTCTGTGATCTTTCTAGAAGAACACTTTATATTTCTTTCTTTAAAAAGTAATTCTAACTCACATAAAATAACCTGTGAGGAAAATAAATAACAAATATATTAATAGTTGTAAATGTATGGCATTGAGAAAGGTGTTGAATCTGATGAATTTTCAGTTGCCTTATTACCATGATTTTGCAACCAAAATATAAAAAAGTACTTCAGTATGTGCTCTCTTTAATATTTATTGAATTCTAATTGCTCCACCAGTACTGTTCCATGAAGGAAATGATGCTTGTTTGAAAAAGGCCTGCTTTTTGAAAAATATGAAATGCACAATTAGTTCATTGCCACTGTACCTCATAGTATCACTATTTTATGGAGTGGAAAGGAAATCTTAGTCTTTTGAAGTCAACACTGTAAAAAATGAACCGCTAATGGATCAAAACTGTGTTTCCAAAATCACTAAAAGTTAGTTATAACTAGAGGTGTGCATACACCACTTTCTGGTATTGCTCAAAGATATGAAAGTGAAGAAATACCAAAATGAAATACTTTACATCTAGAAAATTAATTGAAAATTAGTTTTCAGAGGACTATTTCTATTTCTTTGTAAAAACTTGGATAGAAAGAAGACATGGAACTCCTAGAGATATATAGCAGGTTCTGAATTCTGAAAATACTCCTGCCACTGTATGATTTTCTGAAAACAGATTTTTTAAAAAGTTTCGAATGGATACTTGGTTCTTTTTCTTTGGTATTGTTTTTCCCTTGAGCACTCCATGCCAGTTTAGGTTGAGTTTTTTTCCAACTCAGCTTGATGATAAGGTGCAATCTAATTTTATCCATGGAGAATTCTTTTGAAGATACCAGACTACAAAACATTGGTGCCTTCACTGCCTCCCTTGTTTGAGATAGTTGTTTATGGGTTCTTTCTTATTTCTTCTCTTGGTACAGGTTTTCATGTAAATCCAATTTCTCTTTATCATTCTAAGTGCAAAAACTTCTGTAACTAAAGGATTGCCACTTAGCTAAATATTCTTTAAAAGTAACTATTTAATCACGGTGTTTTAATCTCATTAAAGAAAAACAGTCGGTTCTATTTCTCTGCAAGAAAAGACGTTGTAGGTGTCTACACCACTTTTCCGTGAAGTGGCTGAATTTTCCGGTGTGTAAATAGAGCAGGAAGCCAAAAACTCCAGAGTTTCTCCAGGCAAGAGCCCCCATTTCTGCAGGTACAGCAGAGCAGTATTGCCAGAGCCCTCTTGTGGGGATGCTCAGGGAGGGTTTTTGGCCGTCCGGGCTGCAGAGCATCTTTCGCACCCCGTGCCCCTCTGCCCGTGGCTGTTTCACGCCCGGAGCTGCTCCTGGCCCGGGACTGCAGCCCAGAGCCCTGCCCTGCCGCTGGAGGATGGGGAGCTGCAGGCGGCAGGGAAACCTGGGTAAATGAGCATAAAACTCCTCGGGCTGGGAGGTGGAAATTGCTTGTTAGCACCCAGGAATTTCAGTGGTTTTCTTGGGTTTTCTTCCCCTCAAAAATTTTGAAAACACTTTTTCAGAACCCCTCCCGTTTCTCATCCTAAATTGAGGTGTTCTTTGTTTTGAAGTTAGAGAGAGAAATTCGGTATTGAAAATACAACGTTTCATTCCAAAAGTTAAAAAGTTAACACTCCAACTCTGCGCTGTTGTCACAGAGTGAGGATGTACCTTTCTCTGTCACTGCTGAACTTTTATTTCACAGTTACACAGTTTCACCATGATAGCAGTAGTTGAAAAGTGAAAGAATGTGTTTGCTTGCTAAGCTGCATTGAGGTTTGGTAATACAGACTTTGGATATATTTGTCAGGAGGCAAGTGGAGTAAATAAATAAATATCCCAAGCAGTTTTCCTTTGTGATTTTTGTGAGTGATTTATGGGTATTTTCTTGGGTAAAGCTGGATGTGCTCCTTGGTTGCAATGACAAATGTTTGGGAAGGAGCAGAATGTAAATGATAATTCCTTCATTCTTTAGTTTTCTAAGAATCCATAAAATAAAATTAAAATTAAAAACATAAAATTACAAGTCTCAGACTGTACTTTTTATGTGTTTGAGGAATTTGCTCTAAAATCTGTTAAATAAAAACCTGGTTTTCAGGTTTTTTATTCTCCATTGATTTGGTTATTAGCAAATCTGAAAGGAAATAACTTATTTTTGTAAGAGGATTGTCTATCAAATTATATAAATTTTCATTTATATAAACGAAAATTGTAGTAGAACATCAGTACATTAGGAGAATGTGGTATTTTTGATCAATTATAATATTTTAAATCCGCATATAAAATATATTAGAGGATAGAGCTCAAGTGTTTTGTTTTGGTTTGTTTAGTTGTTTGGGTTTTTTTTTTAAATAAATATAAAAATGTAGATTATAATCTGGAAGGAATGGATGATAATTTACTATTGAGACATCATTAGCAATTGTAATTTTAATATTCCAGTTTTTTATACATTTTTATATAATTAAGCACTTACATAAATAAGTGTCTGTATAATTAACTGTGAATTTGTGAGTAATTTCACGCTTTTTTTTTCCTCGAGTCTCAGTCATTTGTGTCTTACAATTTTATGTTGTGTCTGGAGTGCCAGAAAGGTGTTCTGAGTATTTGGAACCTTGTTCACCAACGCTTTATTCCAGTTTCAGGGTCATTGCAGGGTACTTTTAGCTTGCACCATGTTACACTTGGTTGAATTTGAGCCAGCTCTGTTCCTAACGCTGAGATCTCGTCGCTTCCCCTTCCCGCCCCGTGGAATTTGGAACGCACGTTGATGGTGCCCGTTGTGTGTTGCAGGATGGTTTCACACCTTTGGCAGTGGCTTTGCAGCAAGGCCATGACCAGGTGGTTTCCCTGCTGCTGGAAAATGACACGAAGGGAAAAGTCCGCCTTCCTGCCCTTCACATCGCGGCTCGCAAGGACGACACCAAGGCAGCGGCTCTGCTCCTGCAGAACGACCACAACGCCGACGTGGAGTCAAAGGTCAGTTGGGAAAAGCCAGGAGGTTTGATGCTATCAGGTGCTGACCACATCCGGGGGAGATCTCCCTGGGTGTGAATTATTTTACTGCAGTTACACAGAACTTTCTCCTCTAACACCTGATTAAGAATAACGTTTCATTTGCCTCCTTTGCCTCTTTCTCCCCCATTCCCTTGCTGTTTAAATCAGGGTTAATTTCTCTTGTAGAAACCTTGCAAATGGAAAACAATAAACCAAATATTATTCGAATCATTCTCTTGGAAACAAAAGCCACTCCTGAAAGCAGTGGTGAGCTGTAGGTACTGTACAGTAAAGCCATTTGATCAGTTGTCTGTGCAATTGCTACGTGGAGAACTTTGGTAAACATGTAACAATTAGCACTCAAAGTACGCGCTCATTCGGCTTCCACCCCGTGGAGCTTCCCGTGTGTGCCGGGCGTGCTGCCACCCGAGCTGCCATGCCACGCAGCCATCATGAAGCTTTCCGCATCCATGTCACCAGTGGTGGACTAACCGTTCATTTTTTCCCCCTTTTTGCTTCCAAATGTGTTAACCTAGATGATGGTGAATAGAACAACAGAGGTATATATAAATATATATATGCATCATCACTCCTCCATGACTTAGTGCTGCTGCATCATTTCTCCCTCCTGTCTGCATCGCCTATTATAGGATAGACACCTGCTTTAGATGAAATGAAGTAGCATGTGCTAGAGAAGACTGTAGTTTAGAGACCAGGGCTTTCTGCAGCTGAAACTAGGGTTTAAAAGTAAGAGTGAAGCATTCTTGGGAACTGACTGCCGTCATAAAAGGGCCGTATTATATGAGATGGAGTTTTCAGGGATTCTCATGGAGCACATGTTTATCAGATGTGTCAAGAGCTGCAGACAACCCTGTCACGTTGTGCATCCAGGACTGATTCTAGGCTTCTGCATGACACTTACCTTGATGGTGTCAGCAAATAGAATGATCTGAGAGTGGTTTTATAGCTGCAAAACTCCCAAAGCAAGGCAGTGGCAGCTAGCATGGCTTGCTAACAATTTAGAAATGCATCTAGTTCCCATAAGGTTTCATACTTTGCAGGACTGATGGAATTGCTGCATGTTTTAGCATTATTTTAAAAGGAAGTAAAACTACTTAAATATGAAAATTAGTTGCTGAAGTGATTTTATCAGTAAGACATCTTTTAATTAGGGTGGTAACTCGTGGTGTCTGAGCATAACCCGGTGTGATTGCCCGCAGTGGGAGACTGATCTTTATGGTGCTAACCCTTGGAAAAAAAAAAAAACAACCAACCCATATTAATAATTTAAAATAGTCTTTGATGTTATTTTCATTTGCATCTACTTTGAATTTATAAAAATCAGTTAGCAAATATCAAATGACTTGTATTTGAACTTCTGCAAAGAATCTCTAAGAGATTTAACTTGCAAGACTGACATAATACCAATAACTATATATTTCTAGTTAGAAGCTAATTTCTTATAAAAGTCAGATCATTGCTTTAATACTCAAATGTTTTGCTGCTATTTTTCTGGAATAACTGAAAGTTTTATTCAACTTCTTATCTTCTAGAATAATTATGTTAATTTTTTTCCCTCCTGCATAGCACTGTGATTTTATTTAGATTCTCTGAGATACTATAAATAAACATCAGTGAGTGAAAACTAGTACAGAATTGGAGTGGTGACTTGCAGCAGACTCCTATTACTAGCTTTTGTCAGTGATGTGCTACGAATTGTGGAGTACTAGTGTGATGTTTAACAAAAAGTGTCTATTGGTTGTGTTTTGTTTTGTTTTTTTGCAGAGCGGGTTCACTCCCCTCCACATAGCTGCTCACTATGGGAATATCAATGTAGCCACGTTGCTGTTAAATCGGGGTGCTGCTGTGGACTTCACCGCAAGGGTAAGTGTGGAGTCTGGGTTGTGCTTCATTTGCTTCATCACCACTTTATTACTGAGTCCCCTCTGGTCCTGTGGCTCACTTGCATGAACGCACAGACGCAGGGATGGCTTCAGTAATATGAATCCGATGGCAAGGAGTTGAGAAAGGTCCTTGCAGAGAGTTCCACAAACAGCAGTTCATTGCTTGAGCTCGTGAAGGGTTCCAGAGGCATTGACCCCGAACATGTGACGGATCGATCTTAAATACAGGGGTGTGGCTGACACCAGGAGCCAACCAGGGAAATCAGAACTGGGGTACATTACCATAACTGAACAGGCATCCTGGGAGAGGCTCCTTTCCCTCACCATAACCGCTAAGTCTCTGGCAGCAAAGACCCTCTTACAAGAGCTCTCTCTGTCTCTTGTACCACTGGCTAATCGGCCACCACACCACTTGGCAACAGCTTTTGCGCATCGCTCTCACCAGCGGAGGGGCCTGACCTGGCTGGGCTGGTTCTGTCAGCACCGGGTGCAAAGGGGCTTTCCCTGGGCTGCTGAACCAAGCCTGAGCTTGCGACCTCACCTATTAAAACTTCTGTTTTAATCAAAAGGAGCTGCTATTTTCATAGCAGCTAAAGGTGGGCTGGGACACGAACGCTTCCACCTGTAGCTGTGACATATGGCAGGAGTGATGTGTCCCTGCTGAATTCTCCTCACCGTGTAGTTGCTTCCAGTGAACATCAGGTGAAGGTGTAGTGGTGAATAAAGCATCTGTGCCTTCACTGCATGCACAAGAGCCAGGTGATTCACAAAGGAAACCTGAGAAACTGGACAAGTAGGAAATGAAACGAGATCTAGAAGCGGAGTCCATAATGTAAGCAGGAGAAAGACAGGAAACAATAGAGGGAAGTTAAATAGAGTTGGAAGAGCAGGGGGAAAACCCAAACATATATGGATAGGGCTACAACAGAAGGGCAAGGAAAGATTGTGGTGCCAGGCATGAGACCAAATAAATAAGTAAACCCCCAAACAAAACAAACTGAGGCTGTGCAAGGCTTTGGCTCACCAAACCGTACCAAAGCAAAGCCAGGGAAGAGATGTGGTAGTGATCCAGGACAATAGGGAGATAAAATGAAGGCAACAAGAGGCATTCAAAGTGAAGGCAAACGCTGATGTGAGAGTAAATAGGCACAAATTGGCCATGGAGAAAGATTGTCTAGAAATTTAGAGATTTCCTATTAAATCTTAGTAATTAATGCCATTTAATTAATAATTGCTTAATAATGAATATTAAATATAAGTAATGAGATTATGGAGCAATCTTTCAATTAAACTAGAAAAAGTAAAAAAAAAAAAGCCAATATAAATTCAAGATTATATTTAGGAGGGGAATTATGTCACATGGATAATCCAGCAGCTCCTCTTCTGACATTTTGATCATGTGTTATGTTTATTACTTTTGCAAGAGGAAAAGTACTATGATACTGCTTACAGCATTTGCACAAAGGGAAAAGTGAGTTTACAATATTTTACTTCAGATAGTTTGTATAGCTAAAAACTTGAATGCTTCTGTAGTTAAGGAACATATTTACATGCAGCAAAGTTTTTATGACAAGCACTGCAAACCCATTGCTTTGCTTTCACTGATAACATTGACCTCTGATTTCCAAGTCCTTTAACTGACCCAATTAGAGCATTAAGGCATTTCATACCATCCTAAGCTTTGGCATTGAGTATTTGATAAGCCCTAGTCACAGAAGCAAGGAAGACAAATGGGGTCTTGGGTCAACTCTTTCCCACTCAGAAACGAGATTAGGGATTAGCAATGCTACTACATTAGCAATTAGCAGTTTTAGTACCAGTGCATTAAATACCATCTGCCTATGCTTGTTTTAATAAAATAATGAGTCTTAGGCTTCAGCAGCTCTGTTTTGGATTAGGGGCACTTACAGAGAGCACATCCAAGGTAATAAGGCCATTCTTGCCTTCTCTTCAAGATCTGGACATTCTAAATTCTGTCTCCATTAGTTGTCATCATCAGAGGGAGACGGAGTTCTGGGATAGCTGGGGAAGTGCGGATGCAGTGACATCAGCCTGAAGGAGCGGTGGGCTGAGGCTGTGACTCAGGGAGCACTGAGTGTTTGTGCTTGTGATACGGGGTGGGGGCATCCAGAGAGAGAGAGCGAGCTCATCTCTCTCTCTTTGCAGTTGCAAATCCAGACAAAGTTGTTGAGACAGAAAAAATTGCAGTATGAATAGCAGTAATATGGAGTTGAATTTTGTTCTTTAGTGCCTATCAGGCTGCAGGGGAAGAAGGCGCTGCACAGAGAGGTGGGTTAGATTCTGGTAGAGCAGTGGATTTGTAGGCAAACACAGGACATGCAATTTTCAGCACCAAGTAGTAGAGCCCTTGCTTGATCTTTGATTACCCAAATTGCAAAACAGGTACTGAAAATGGCCCACAGGTACAGCCTGCTCGTTGCCACCTCGCTTCCTCTTGTTTTAATTTCCGTAAGCACTATCCACAGCGTACTGTCTTCCCTCTGGAGGAAAGGCTCTTATTTGAGTTGCGGACAATGTGAGATGAGCAACAGAGCAAAGATGTGGAAGGGCTGTAACCCAAATAAAGTATTACCATATGTACTGTAGCTTTCAGCAGTGCAAAGGGCAAACTTTTAAGATGGGGTATCAAGTGTGCTTTGTGCCTTTGTGAACCACCAACCATTTTTCCTTTGTTCTTATTAAATAAATACAAATCGACACTACTTGTCTATCTCTCAATTTATGTTCAGATTCTTCAGGAAAGTACGAATTCTGGGGAGAGGTTTGAACAAGAGGAGAGGATTATGGTAACAGAAGAAGCTTATGTGACGGGGCAATGTGACGACAAATGTGTGAGGGCAGGACAAGTAGCCAGCTGTCACCATCGGTGTAGTCAGGGTGGGGAAAGGTGGAGAAAATGTGAATGGATGTGTAGGATGAAGGCAGAGATCTGAGCCTTAAGGCCAAGGGCAAGTGTGGTGAAAAGAAGAGCTGGTGAAAGGATGTAGAGAAAGGAGGGCAGGCCTGTGGCAAAGGAGATCTCCTCAGCTGCTGTTTTCAGTGTGTTTCCAAGAGGCCTGAGGGAAGAAAGAGGTTCCAGCAGCGAAGGCAAGGAAAGAGATGAGCTTGCTGATGACTCTCAGTGTGTGGGCAGGAGGTGAGCAGTGGTGCTGTACTGTAAGTAAATGATGCCCCCTGAGATACTCAGCAGCAGCTGCTCCCTCAGCCCCACCGGTACACACCTGCCTGCCTCTCAGCTGTCACATACTCCCCTGGTCCCTTCTTTCAGCGCAGCTAGGAGACAGGCACAGCTCCAGGAGCCCTTACAGGTGTCACAGCGCCTGCCAGCCTGTGTACCTGCTGACTGTAGAGGCTGGGGGGTTGGAAATGTCCCTACTTTTACAGGTTTGCAGTCCTGCAGCCGAGTGACTAGTGTCATGTCAGCTCTTCCCTTGAGCTGCATTAGCACGTCTGAGTCTGTGCTTTCTTCTCTTGCCTTGCTGCAAGTGCAGGGAAGATGGCACAGCAAACTCCCTATTGGGATGGATGGAAATCATTTTGGTAAATCAGCTTGTGATGCCCTTTATTCCACCTATAAACAAGGAGGCAGCTCTGGGAACCATCCTAACCTCATTCCAAGTGAAACAAGATCTCCTTATTCAGCTGGATGTTTGCCATTTTGTAACAAAGGAAAAACAATCGTTCCAAATTGCTTGACTTCTTGGGCTCAAACTCAACAGAAAACCTGTCACAATTACTGGCAGGGTATGCATTGCAGAGTAACAGGCATTTTATGACTACTCATCATCCTTTTTCTGTAGTACATTATCAGGTGTCTGGCTGTGCTTCTCCAAAATACTTCAAATACTTCATTGTATCACCATATTTCCCTCATGCTTAACTGGGATACAATCATACAGAGGCTAAAGAAGTGGAGGAGTATAATAAAGGGTAACTGAGGGTGAAGTTGGCCTCCTTTCTTAGCCAAATTAACACTTAAGTACAGTCACTACTTGGGCTTTGAAGGATTGCAACAACTCCAGGCACCATTCTCTTAGCTGACAGTGCCACTTGACATTGGAGAGCTGTGGGTGAATCCCAGTTACACACTGAAGGGCAGCCACATGCCTTTAAGTGAATCTACTTTACCAGTTTTTTCAACAGGAAAAACTAATTCCTGCCATTTTAAAACTATTGTTTATCAGCCACTTGTGCCTTTAAATCAAACTGTGTCTGGTGTCTTACCTAGAGTTTTAATGATTCTGAAGGTGTTTTGAATAAACTGGGAATTATAATGAAGAAAAAGTTGTCCTTTGAGGTGTTCACAGAGTTTTCAGATAGCATTCTTCTGTCTGAGATGATCTTCCAGTGGAAAGATCTGTTTAGCCCAGGTGAGGAAATGCCTTTGAAGCTCCACCTGTCTCTGAGGAAAACTGTGATTAGAAAGGAAGGAAGGATGAAATCCTCTGCAGCTTCCAGAGCAACATCTGAAAGAAACCCCTGTGACCCCCACATCCACTCTGTACTTGAGCAAGTCAGGAGATGGAGGTAGCCAGGGAATCCTCTGTGTGAAGATGACCTCTCCCCGTATCTTTCTTGCCAAAGCAAACAGGAGCTCCTCACTGTGCCATTAAACTGCATCCAGCCCTGGGAACAGCCTTCCTGATTCACAGCACTCCTTATCCTAGAGGAGATCTCAGTTCCCCTGGGAGTGGGCTTTGCCTGCAGAAAGTTTGCTTACTGGAAGGTTGGGAAAGGATTTGGTAATTTTGAGGTTGGCGTGAGGACAGCATGCATTAATGATGACCCTGAGGCTGAGAAGCGGAACACCATTAGCCCATCAAAAAGAGCAGGCAATATCTAAGTGACAGTGGCATAAGAGAAAAACAGCTTTATTTCCCCAGTGGTAGTTGGCCATAAGAGCCCCTTTCTGTAGTCTTCCTTCTTTTCTTCCAGGATTCATTTTATACATCTCAACCCTGAAGAAAGTTAAGTATATAAGCACACAAGAACTAAAATAGCACAGTATAAGACTTACTGCCATTAAGGAGAGGAGGAAAAAAGCTGGAAATTTATGCACTCTTGTAGGGTTTCCTGGAAAGCATCTGATTGTGCATTTTTATCTTTAATTTCTGAGACATCTGTACAAGCCTCAGTGATCCCAGTAACTGCTACTAGAGTATAAGACTTTTCTCTGCAGGGATTCTGCTGTGGTGTAGCTCCAGTTCTGAGTTGCAGAAAAATACAGGGGAGGCTATTGAGTGCTTTAACATGCAACGTGTTGGTGTAGCTGCATAGTTGCATATGAGAATCTTCAAATGCACACCACAATCTTCCCATACCTCCAGGATCTGGTAATAGTGGTAATATCAATGCAGTGGTGCTGCTGGCAATTCCAGTATGCAACAACCACCATTATGCTCTTTCCTTAAAAACCCCTGCTGGTGGAGGGATTTTCCAGACTCTATGAGAAATTTCTGTTGTAGCAGTCTGGCTGTTCTCAGCTTCTGTCTTACTCACACATTCTGTGTCAATATTAAGCTCTTCCTAGAGTCTGCTCTCAGATGAGGATTGAGAAAATCTTACTAAATCCCAAATTAATCTGAACATTTTGGTAAGAAACTCTTCTGGTTTGTTTTAATGCAAGGAAGTGAAATTTGAAATCAGATAAGTGTAATTTTTTCTGATTAAAGCTGCACTCTACTGAGGGGCTGGGAGGAGAGCTCAGAGGTGGGGTTAAGTTCTCTCACTGGCAGCAAGGAGAAATTCCAAGTCCATGTGACTCTTTACAGTCCTGATGTGATCAGCTGCTCAGTCAGCATTATAAACCAATGCAGCACATGACTAGGAAAGGTTTTCCCTTTGTTTAGTGCCTTCCTTTAAAGGTGTGCTTCAGAGCCCAATATGAAGCTGTAAGTGCAAACACTTTTCTTAGTTATTATTAGCGTCCTTGTGCTTGTAAACTCCAGCTGTGATGGGAGAAGGAGGCAATCCCGTAGGACAGCATAGCACACCAGGAACCAGGGAGTGCTCCTGGTTTTCTAAATGCATTAAAATATAACCATATAAGATCTACTTCACACACTGATAATTTCAACCCTATTTTTTTCTTGACTTCCTAACCACTCGTGTTGCTAATTTGTAGCAGAAGGGAGCAATTCTGACTGCTGCGGTGACCTGTGATGGATAACGCCGTGTGTCAGAGGGCAGCTGATCCCATTTCAGATGGGAAATGTTAGGTGGCTCATTTCTCAACACAGGATAACTCAGAGGTTTTGAATTTTCTTGGGAAGCTGTAGATAGAGAGCTGCAGCTGGAAAGGCTTAGTGTTCCCTCTGATGAGGTACAAGCAAAGGACACTGACTGTAAAAGCAGGTCACTCCTCAGCCATCGTATTTGTGGATGTTGTGTGGCTCTGGAGGAAGGCACAAGCCCTGTGTGAGGGGTGGTGGGCTGCAGCAGGCAGTGCGTGGAGACAAAGGGAAAACCACCATCCACGATGTTGTGAAGTGTAGAAAAAGTTGCATGCACCTAATCCATGGCATTTTGAGCTATGTACAGTGTCAGGGTGCTTCAAGTCATCTGCCCCAGGAAATCTGCCAAGAAGGAGAGGAAGGGTTATGTTCTAGTTGATAATCCTATGAGCATTTATTGCATAGTTTTAGCTTGCTGTTCTCACAAGTGATGCCTCAAAATTCCTGAAGAATTTGTTAACTCACAAATTGGACCTCGGTGTCAAGGGATCTACTTGAAACATTGCCCAGCCTCTGATTGTTCAACAGCAAGGGCAAGCAGCACTCCAGCAGGAATTCTAGATCTGAACCACATCTCTTAATGGCAACTTTTGGAAGGCATTTCAGCTTTATTACTGCAGGAAAACAGCTTCAAAATTTTCCTGATTTACTATTCTATCTTCAGAACAAAGGGAGAAATTTATAGAAGATCAAACAGATAAAAATAGACTGAAAAGACAGCAGATGCTGTTGGTATACTGAAGAATTCAGAACCTTACATTTGGTGCCTATTTTGTTTGCTGATACCACAGTTTTACTGTTAATAAACAACACCAAAGTTGCACGTATTATGAAGCTTTTTTTATCTCTTGTTTCTTGTAACAAGTACAAATAACTCCCATTTTGAGTTCCTTGCTTTATGTTTTGTTGTCAGAAAAATTAAAGATGGTGTTGTCTGAGGTTTTTTCACTTCTCAGTTCACATTCTTAATTGTGAGATGAGAGATGGGGAAGGACCATATATATGAAACCTCTAGCCGTGATTCTTTAAGACTTGGTTCAACACAGTATTGACCAAAGACAAGTTGCTTGGCCTAAACATCAGTGTACAATTATTTAAGCATTCACATAATGCACCTCTCCATCTGTTTGGAGTGAGAACTCTCAGCCAGCAGAATTATTACTTCATGTTCTTTGCTACCAGTAAAAGCTTAAATAGCTAAATGGCAAAATTAAATTCTGAACAGAGACTTGCCCCCTCTCTCTTTTTTCCCCTTCATTTCCTCACAGTGTTTTCCTGAGATGTTAAGGGTGAAAAAGGCTGAAAGTGTTTTTAATCCTTTGTGTCTTATTTTTTTTTTATGAACTGTATGATCAGGTTAGTAAAGTACAACAAAAACTGCAAACTCCTTCCAAAGGAATGAGTGCTCTTTCCCAGGGAAGAGGAGCTGTTTGGTCATTCATAAGAACAGATATTACACTGGACATACAGAGTGTAATTTGCTTGATTTCTCCTGCTCTGTTAAGTATTTCAGGGAAACTGTGTGTAGTTAGTTTTCCTCACAAACTGTTTCTGGAGCAATCACATCGTTTCTCCATCCATCCATCTCTCTGTAGTGTGAACTCGCTGCCTGTTTTCAGCCAAATGTAACTCCAGGTTTCAAGACATTAAATTTATGTGGTTTTTGTAAAGACAGGTGACCACATAGAGCAATGATGGATTGCTAGCTCTCCAGCTTGCACAGGGGAGCTCAGTCCTTATTTGGTGCTGGAGAATTTCCCCACGATTCCAGCCAGGGTGATCATTCCTGTCAGAAGCTGGGAGAGAATTATGCTGTCCTAATAGTTTTGGTAGCAACCCAGAAATAAGACTTGGTTTTGAACCTGAAAGTGGATATTTTTAGGGGTTTTTTTCCCCTGTTGCAAGCAAACAGTGTGACCTAACCCTTAACTGCTAAGTGGAAATCATCTCTTTTAATTTTGAGGTTTGTATTTGCCAGCACTCATCCATCTATTCCAGAATCAACTCTCCTTCATTTATGGCAACAGAAGCCGTGACTGGCAAATAATTAGATCCAAAGTGCACATTCTTGTGTGGTTATGCCCTCCCCTGTGCTACACTAGATTCAGCTTAGTGTTGAGATGAATGAGAACCAGACTTGTAATAGGTATTTGTCCTGCCTTTTGTAATGCTGTCCCTTCCTCCTCCATTTCTTTCTTGATGCTTGGAAAAGGCTTTTTGTCTCGTCTGTGTATGAGGCAGTAAATTAATAGTACTAAATTATTTGGATGTATTAACAGGGCACAAGGGTTTATGAGGCTGAGTTAACCTCTTTGCCCATCAACATCAGCAAGTGGAAAAAGGTGTTCCTTTAATCTAAATTACCTGCAGTATTCTTTACTTGAAGACACAAAAGTTATTTCCTTCACTGTTTTTTTTTTTTCTCAGGAAAGTAAAATTCATCTCTCTCTCTCTCTGACCTCAGTAATATCTTTCCTCCTGGGAAGAGAGAAAAAGCTGAAAGCATTTCCACATAGTTGTTTTTCTCCTCTCTTTTTCTGTCCTCTTTGTGACTGATACAGTAATGTAGTGACCCCATATTATATCCAATGTCAGCTCCCAGTCAAATAGAATTAATTCTTTTTTTCAAAACCAACTCACAGAAAATTTAAATGATCACACAGTTTTACCTCCCTGAAAGGACCAGACATGCTGCACTTTCTGTTTAATGTGCTAAGCATCTTTTTGCTTTACTTTGTTTTGTAAAGGAATGAGAAGCTACCCCGGCACAGTCATCACTTTGATACTCTAATGATCATGAATATTGTAGAAAGAATCTCTGTCACTTAACCTTGCTAACATGTATTTTACCTCCATAATAATATTAATTAGTACTTTCTAGTAGCTGTGAATTAGCTTCATAGTGAAATTTTGTGTAAATGACGATGCAGCAACCGCATGAGGTACTTGGTGTTGTGATTAGGCTGTGAGTCAGCTTGTCACATCTGAGAGGGGATCTTTTCCCCGAGCTGCTTCTCTGTCACTCCACTCACCTGCAGTTCTGAGGAAGCGCTGATGAGCGCTCTGTTAGCCAGGTCAGACACCTGTACCCCTCCCCAGCTACTCAGAGTGCCTTTCTGATTCAGTCAGCCGCAGGACACGCTCGCTGCCTGTGCTGCTTTCCGCTGGGTCCCAGGGGTGCTGGCTTTACGCAGCCAGCTGTTTGTGCTGCCCCCGAGCACACAGGAACACGTCCTTTACAATTCTGTTTGTCTGCATACACTGGCTGCGTGCTCTATTTAGATCCTGTTATTTTTACTTGGCTCCATATGATCAAATATGTACAGGACGTGGCCTTCATACGCCACGAGATAAAGGATTCATCAGAGCATGAAGAGACGTCCTGGCTGCACCTCGCTGGAGAAGCGCCCCGGTGTGCGCACGCGTTGGTTATGTAACTGTCCTGGATGTGCAGCATCCCGCCTGTGCCGGCCTGCCAGGCACTGCTCAGGGAGGCACACGCGCTTCTCTGCAGCCCCACCTCGAGCACATCCATTACAGGAACAAACTGGGTAGGCAGAATTAACGGTGGAACTGAAAGGAAGGTGCTCGCCAGGCTTTCAGAGTTTGCTGGTAATGTTCAGAAATGAGTAGCGTTGGCATCTCATTATTTTTGGATGAGAGCTACAGATATAATGGTTTCATTAAGTTTTCTATGGCTTCTATGAGGCCAAAGAAGTTGAGGTATGAATCCTTATCACTACAGCTCAGAAACAACCACAGCTGGGTTAAATTGCTAGGATTCAGTAAAATCACATGAGTTTAACCCTTAAGAAAAAGTTGTGAGCTGAGGCACAATCATGTAGTCTTATAACTCTAACCACAACTTGATCTTTTTCTTCACCATGTGCATGTTGAGGTATCAGGCCAGTAATTCACATGAGTGGTTGAACACAGCTTCCCTTTGCTTTCATGCTCCCAGGGAAACAAACTTTGTTATGCTTTAGCAGATTGGGCATATTTCATTCTGTGAGCAAACCAAAAATGGGATTAATGAAAGACAGACATATGCATATTTATTTTCATGGTTTTTTCTTCCACAGAATGATATCACGCCATTGCATGTTGCATCAAAAAGGGGAAACGCAAATATGGTCAAACTCCTACTTGATCGAGGAGCTAAAATTGATGCCAAAACAAGGGTAAGCTCAAGTGTGAGTGCTGCAAGTGACTGTGTGGAATTATTGCCTCTGACCTGTGTGTTGCTGTAGGACTTAAATCATTCATCTTCCTGGCAGGCTACTACAGCTGCACTGCATTTATTTTTTATGAAATGATTGCAGCAGGATACTAACATTTTACATTTCTTACAGCAGTGTGTGAAACACGAAGTATGGCAAAGCTCAGAGCCAACCATTTTCCATGTTCCCTTTCCAGTATTTAATTAGGAGCTGCTTCTATCTGCTTGGGCGTGGAGGTGAATGTACAGGAAAATGCTAAAAGACGAGAATTCAACTCAGATATTTCAGAATTTGAATGCTAGCAGGGTAATTTTGAGGCACGGTGTGTTTGCCTTTCTCTGTCCACAGGCTGTGTCACAGAGCAGGGTGTGGCTGATGGGCCTCCTGCAGCTCAGGCACTGTGTGAGGGATGCTTTGCTGCTGGCTGGGATTTGTCAGCACGTGTGTCGGGCACAGGGATGGTTTCCATCAGGCTGACACCTATCTCAGTGCCCTGAATGACTTAGAAGCTCAATGCATATGGTTATGTCTGATTGCTGTGGGTATAACCCAACCAAACCAGGGGTATTTTATTTACTTAAACAGCAGAAAGAAAAAAAAAAAAAAAAAAAAAAAGTAGTTCAAATGCTTGGAAGTAAACCTGGAACCAGTGGTGCTCTGGGCTGTCAGGGCAGTTGTTGCAACAAGCTCCTGTGTGTGTGAGGGAACTCTCAAGAGCTGTCCCAGTAACCTTTTGACAATTGTAATATTCTTGAAATACTAATTTATCACCTGTACCTTTTCCATCTTGAATTAGTCTGTATAAGTTCTACATTCTGAACAAAAGCATTCTAAACAAAAGAAATTAATAACCTAAGAATAGTTTTTCTACAGGTATTCCTGTATTCACAGGTTTCTGTTTGGTTTTCTAGTGTTTCTGCAGTCTCTGAGATTTCCTGCAATGCTTGTTAGGCACATTCACTTTTTTTTTCCTCTGGCGAATTCAGAAACTGGGTCAATTTACTTTGTCATATCTTCCTTCTCTCCATGTGTTTTTCCTTAGCTCTTCTATTTTACCTGTAGTTGCTGATGATTTATTTCTAAAATGTTTCAGTTTTTTCTAGTTGGGGAACACGGAAGAGATGACTTGTCATGGGTAATGTGGACAGTGGCTATAATTTCTGGACTGAAGTACCAGCCTCCTCCGTGCTACACAGCGGCTACCAGGCTGAGGGGTGTGAGTCTGCCTTGTGGTGGAGAGGGCCACACGCTGGTGGTGTGACAGATGTGCATTTGGTCAGAGCAGAGAGAAAGGGATTTGATGAGGGATTAGTTGCTACCCTCTGCAAGTATTTGTATGGCCCACTGCAGTCCAAATCATTAGGGACCAGTACTTTAAATAGTTGGAGTCAAGTTAGTTCTTCTAGTTAGGAAAATTCATGCTCTGCTTCATTTCCTGTATCACAAGCTCCGGGGTCAGACGCTGGGATAATTTACGTAACTAAAAATACGGGCTGGGACAGAAACAGGATCTAGGAAGAGGGCAGAAGCATTAACAGCTCCTGAGTCTGGCACAGCTTCCCAGTGAGGCAGAGGCAGGGATGACTGTGGTTCACGAAGCGGTGGTTTGTTTTTTCTGGCTTCCCCCAGAGACTGCCTGTTTCCCCAGACACCCGTCCTCTCCAAAAGTCAGAAGGGATTTGCACAGCTTTTGCTGCTCGTGCTGTACGTGTGTCACTCGTGGTTGCACTCGCTGGCATTACCAGAGGCATCGTTTCCTGGCAGTCAGGGAGTGATGGAAGCTGTGCTCCCAGCGGCACTGACTCATCCTGGCGGGGTTTGCTGGCTGTGGTCGGGGTGTCTCTGCCGAGGAGGCTCCGGAGCCTCACACAGATGCATGATCAGGAAAGGGAACAGCACCAGCGGGGTTCAGAAATCAGTACCAAAAGCAATAGAAGGCTGAGAGGAACGTGGTGCTGGGTGAAAAAAGGGCATTGTTTCGGGAGTGCCTGCCTGGTTCTCCTATTCAATAGCAAAGATTGATTGCTCTGAGCTGGCACAACACATGTTCCTGCTAAGTCTCTCCTGTTGTTCCGACCTGACCCAATGTTGTTTTCCAAGGCTGAGCAATTAAGATATGTCAACTTTGCAGATATTTCATTTTTTTTTTATCACTATTCTTCTTTTCAGTGTCCTAGATATAGAATGGCCCTACAAAAATACAGGATGACAAAAGCTGTGCTCATATCCTTTACAACAGCATTGCCACTGCTGAATGCCTTGAAAGGCAAAGAGCAGCTGAGGCTGGTTTTTCTGATACCTGTGTCAAGTCCTGCTTATCAGCTGGATGCCCAGGCAGAGCCCAGCCTTGTGTGTTCTGTGAGGGGCAGGTGCTGAATGCACACACAGCTAAAAAACACGTGGGATTTGCATGTGAAAATAAGTGAGGCTCCTAGTACCACCCCTATAAATGTGAGACGTCTCCCTTTTTTCCTATTTTTTTTTAAGAGATGAACAGAATTTTTGTGTGTAAGAGATAAGCAGAATTTTTTTTCTGTTAAAATAGTTTTTTGTCTTGGACATTATGATATTATTTAATGCGAAGATTGATTATGGGAGACAAAATACCTCCTTAAAGGTAAATGGCAAAGGTTCTGTTCTGTCCTTATGAAAGGACAAAAAAATATCTTGAAATTGCTGGTTTCTATTGCTCAGGGGTAGAAATTCTTAGGCCTTTGTTTCTCCTGTTTCATGTCTGTATTTCACCTTTAAATGAGAATGCAGAATATACTGTTTTGTGTTGTTGACCAAACACTAACAGAGCCAGGATTTGCTACTCTGACTCTTAGATGGGACAGATTTAGCTATTCAGCTGGCATTTTGTGGTCTGTTCCTGCAATCCATTCTCTGTGTGGGATACTGGAATACTCTCCGCATAATGCCTATTTTTATTGTTCACAAACGGAATCATTTTATAGATAAATTCGCACAGAGCCTTTCCTGAGTAATAAGTAAGTTAAGGTAATGATTGCTTTTCCTGAGTCATTTCCATGAGCATTTGCGTTTGCTGCTGCCAGATGGTCCAGGAAACTGTAGCACTGAAGTACTGCACAAAAGGTTAACATGAAGGGCTAAATCCTTATCCTGTTTAAATTACTGTAAATCCAGGAGCTCCCGCTTTCTCTGGACTCATTAGGACTGGGATTTGATGAGCACCGTTATACCCTTAAACACCTGCACACTGTAGTTGGGAGTTGAGAGAACATATGAGACACGTCCAAAAACGATGTTAAAACTATTTTGAGACTCAGACATGGCTTCTTTTTTTTTTTTTCCATTTTAGTTCACGCTTATGTTGCATTGTTTATTTTAACCAGCTGCTCATCTTCCTTCTGTTGCTTTTTTGTGTGTGAGATGTCTAGCAACTGGTACTTGGGGCTGGGTACTGAATTCTGAAGGGTACCCCTCAAGAACTATGTGCTGCCAGGGCAGCTTTAATCATTCTGGTTTTTAGCTAGCATTCTGGGCAAAGGCCTGTTAATGCCTCATGTAACATGTTTACTGAATGCTGCCCTAATTATGTTTTTTCTGTCTTCCAGAAAAGACTTTAAAAAGTAAAATTTAATTAGAGAAGTTGATTAAATTAGCTTGATTTGCTTTGGCTGTCTAATACTGTATATGCCAAAGTGAATTTGTGTCTGAAGCAGGCAGCAAGCAAGTTTTAGCCTGGATTAACAATAAGTGCTCATAATCTTCATTCTGCTGATTCCTCAGCTAAATAACAGGCCCAGCACACATATCTACATGAAGACATGCGGGGTATGCTCTTTGAGGATGCATCAGGTCATGCATAAGCTGCTCCAGAAAAAACACATGCATTAAAACATAAAATAACTGCAATAGCACTGCCTTGGCACTCTGCGTGTGTTGTGCATGTGCAGGGAGAGCAAACCTTGTTTGTCGCCCTGCTGCCCAGAAGGGGCAGCTTGCAGCAGTGCCAGTGGGGTGAAGAGTGCCAGTTCAGGAGACGTGGAGCACGGAGGGGCTGCGGGACACAGAGCCCTGCTGGGCTGAGCGTGTGCGTGGAGAGTCACTCAGCGGTGCTGGGCACACAAACCCAGGAGGCAGCAGTAGCTGCTCCCTTGGGAATGTGTGAGCTGTTACCTCTGGCTCAGGGGACAGGAGTGCCTGCTGCTCCTGCCAAGGCCAAGGACAGGCTCTGAGAGTTGGCTCCAACTCTGACAAGCTCCTGGTGAATGTTTACATCACATTTAAGCTCTTACTGGGTATTGTGCTTGGTTTCATTGCTCTTAGGCTGGGTTAGAAGCTGATGCTCGCTGATGTGAGAGCTGTGGCACTGAGGCTGCCGTGGCTTTGGGAGACGGCCCAGAGGATGCCATGATGCGAGGGGAATCCTGGGTGAGGTTTGACTGGGAAGAGGCAGCTGGGAAGTACGAGGAGGCTGCTCTGTGCTGAGCCCAGGCTGCTCAGGGGTCCCTTAAAGCCGTGTGTGGTGGTGAGGAAACACACTGCAGCAGGGAGGCTCAGTGTCAGGACAGTTTTGACCCCCATGTAACAAGATCAGGGAGCTACACAGGTACCTGAGTCTCAACAGGGACCAGAAACAATGTTTAGGTCTCATTTATTTGCGTATGTGTGTGTGTGTTTGAAATAAAAGCCAAAGCAGGCAGCAGCCCCAGAGATGGGTGTGCAATGCTAATGGGAAGCTTGTGCCTAATCAGAACTCCTCCTATTGTCCTCTTGGCTTTGCTGGAGCTGCTCTCAGGCTCTCTGGAGGGATAGATAATGCAGATGATATGATTTGTCATGTCAGTGCATACTTACAGAGTCCTTAATCTGCAGATTATTGTCATAATCGTTTGTAATGGTTTTTCTGAGCCATTGCAGACTATCATATTAAGGCAAGTTTGCTTCCTAATACATGTAATATATTTTATGCTTCACGTAGTATAGTCTATGTGAACAGTAAATAAGCAACTGGAAAAATCTCCTGACAAAGTCAGTGAAATCTTGCTGAGCTCAGAGCAGTCTGTTTTAATCTCAGAACCTCTTTTTAAAAAAGAAGTCTTTATGATCTGCATTTCAGATTGTCTCTGCACATTTCTTTACCTGCTCTAAGTGTCATGTAGCAATTAACTAAACCAGTGAATAGACAGTGTCTTTTGAAACTACAGGGGAAAAAAAAAAAACCTGTGCAGCTAAATTATCTGTCTTGGAGTGTATTTGCTCTTTGCAGTGGGAGACCTGACATCCTGTGAACAATAGCTACAGATCAGCTGTCCCAACAAGCACCCACATGCGTTGTAATGTTGTGTCACACGTGATGCATCTGGTGGTAGTGACTGCTCTGTGGCCCAGAATGAGCTCCAGCTGGCCAAGCATGACTGCCTGCTCCTCCTGAGCCACAGAAACCTTGTCAGCCAGAAATACCCACGGAGGGCTGGGGCACTGTGCTCTGGGAGGACTGGAAGGGTCTAAACTGGTACAGGAAGATGATCAAGTGTTTCTCATTCTCTGTGAGCATGGTATGTACTAACCATGGTATGTTGGTGAAATGAGCTGGGGAGGCGTTAAATCTGGAAAATGGTCTCTAACTTTTGTGCCTGATCTCCTTGAGCATCTACCTTTGATGTACCTGCAGAATGTGGTAATTACAGGAAGTAAAAAGAACAAGCAGTCTAATATACATGATGAACTTTAGCTCCTGCCTGCAGGTCTGTAGTTACCTATCCTTGCTGGGTTTGATTTTCCCTCCCATACAAGTTGTTGTTTGGTTTTTTTGTAGGTGATACATTCATATCAAATGTTTTGTCTGCTCAGTACTTGATATGCCTTTACCTGTGGAAACTACTGCTATGAGAAATATGCATTACCCATTTTAAACACTGGTGAAGCTATTTTGCAACAAAACATTTGCAACTCAGCTTAGAAATGCATAGTTTGTAGGTTTTGGTATCTTTGCCTTTACTTAAGTGTTTTGAGCACTACATCTGGATTTTGTGTAGTATCATTTTAACAAGATGCACTTCCAGTGCTTTATGGGCTGAAATAGCAGGAAGAAGCAGAAATGACAATAGAATTGACTTGAGAGGTGTCAGTAAGAACATTGTGGGCCAAGCTGCATTCATCTTGTGGGAACGAACGACTCCCTGAGTTCAGGGAATTGAGTCTGAACCAAAATCTTTTCTTCATTTGTGTCAAACATATATGCCTTACTTTAAATGCAGGAACATGCACAATGAGAACCGTACAAGTTTGAAATGAGAGCAGCAGGAAGAGTTTATCATGACAATTCCTACCTGTTATCTTTCACAGGTTTTTTAGGAGCAGGCAAAAATGTAGAAGCACAAGAATGTAAGGCTCTCTGAACCACCTTCTCCCTCTCCCTGGCTGCCCTCTGCACTTTGCAGGGCTGAAGCTGATATTCCACTAGAGTGTGGTTTAGGAGTTATCAAGGAAGAATATTATAATTGCACATGAAACATATGGCTAAGGAGGTACCTTAATAATACTTGCTGTCATACAGAAATGGAGAGGAAGTGCCTGTGTGTGAAGGGAGCATCGGGTGTGTGAGAAGGAATTTTAGATAATCCCTTATATAAAAATGATGTGACATACATATTCTGGACAACACAACTCAAGTGTTCCAAGAGCACTGGAAGACACCGGAGAGGAACCCCTTCCTTTATGACTTGTAAATGGGAAACCAAAGTTTCCGAAAACTGTGGCATCATTATTTGCAACAAGCAATAGGATGTTGAGTATTACTAAGCAAACTATTCTAGAAGACGTATGGTGTTGGAGTGCACTGGGTGGTGTTAGAGAGACAGGCCCTGAGGATCAGAGAGAGGGCCTCTGTCCTGGGCCCGGAGGTGACCCTGGGAGTGCATCCAGGTCACCGGGGACGGACTGAGAGAGGATTGTGTGTTTATGGACAGGCTGGGCCTATGAGAAGTGTTAATTGTAGTTTGTGGCCTTATAGGGCATTGTTTGCCTATTACCATACTAGGTAAAATCTGTGCAATGCCCCAGGTGATTGGGGGACACTGTGGGGAACATCTTTCCTGTTTATATGATGTGATATCCTGCTGGGTGCTGGTATTTAGGGAATTCTGACTGCGCAATAAACGGCTTTGCCGCTCTCCATCTGATGAGCAAAGTCCTTGCCCATGCATCAGTACTGCAGTATGGACAGTGTGCCTTGACTCTAGGCCAGTCATTCAGCTGGAGGTCGCACGAGCACAGTCTGCACAGCAAGAGACAGAAGTGAATCCAGCATTCTTCCAGCACCTGGGATTAAGATGGTTTTCTCATCTGCTGTACACTTGTCAAGATCAGTGTAATAAAAAAGTCTGAGGAGGAATTTCTTTTCCTCTCAGACTAACTGACTATCCACCGACTTTGATGCATACTGACAAATGAGAGACCCGGTTTTCTCCAAGGCATGCAGGCAAAAAGTACTTGAAGTGCAGTCTCATCTTTTTTTTTCATGTGCAGTGAGGGCCTGGAAGAAGCCCATTGCATGAGCACCAATGTGATATGACTATTTACGTGTTCAGAAAATCAGAGCCAGAATGTGCTCTGTTGGTTTGAGCAAACAGGTTCATCTGTTCATTTGCAGAGGAGCAGCATCCTGCAGGAATTAATGAACCTCCTGGGACATCACAGGTCTTTACAAAAGCGTGCAAGATTTTAGCATGTCTGACACTAATCAGTTGTAACTCTGGTTCCCACAGGATGGGCTGACCCCCCTCCACTGTGGAGCAAGAAGTGGCCACGAACAGGTTGTAGAAATGCTGCTGGATCGTGGTGCCCCTATTCTTTCCAAAACCAAGGTAACTGGTACTCTTTCCTGCTGAGATAATCCTTGTCCTTTTTTTTTTCTCCCCTAATGCAATTCTGTATGTCTCATATGTTTAAGGGTTTGGCAATAACTTTCCTATTTCTTAGTTATTTAAGGTAACTGTGTGGGAGCTCTCCAAAGTGAATGCCGTATGTAGCGCACGTCTGCATATGTAAAATGTGTTAAATCGAGATATATGAGAAAAGATTTCTGTGCCAACCAAAAAGGCTTGTGTGGTAACCCTATCCCTCAGAATTTCAGTAGCTGAAGATCTCTGTGTCTATCCTGGAATAAATACACGGTGATTACAATAAATCTTCAGCTTGTACCAATTTACCCTAAGGCTAGAGAAGAGACAAGAGATAAAAATAGAGCAATGTCCCTTTGCAGAGACAGCTCGTATTTCCTAAGGACTTAGCCTGATTACCAGTTTCTCCACTTTATCTCTCTCTACAGTTTATCACTCAAAATTCTTCCTGGGAATTTGAAATCACCTGCACCAGGGTGCACAGATTGCTCTAGACCCAAGGGCTGGCATTAAAGGAAGCACTTGCCAGAACTCTCTTGGCGGTGGTCTCTGCTGGGCTGTTACTGCTGATTTCAAATCTCAGAGCAGCAGCTTGCTTTGCACCACTGCAATCCATGGCTTTCCCATTCAGGGATGACATTTGGCAGTTTGTTGAGGTTCTTTCCAAAGATAACCTTCCACTACCTGTTTTTTTTTTTTTCTTAGTCTGTAACCAATGTGTTTCAGCAGCATTTCTGTTCCGTTGTTATTTCTTTTCTCTCTCTGTCATCCTGTCCTGTTCTGTCTCAGCACCCTTCTATATTCTGCTTTTCTCCTCCCTCTTTTTTTTCCCCTTTACTGGAGTATATTTAGCATTTGTTTGGGGAGGTTGGCACCAGCTTTCCTCTGCTCAGTGCGTCACTGGCAAGAGCTGTCATGGGTAATCTGACAGACAGTTTTCACCCATCCTCTGCGTGTGGAATTCCATGGACTCCCACAGCCCTGGCTTGCAAACTCCATGAGCAGGGGAGAACCACAAGGGGCTGTCTGGGAATCCCTTGGGCCACATCTCCCACTCTTGGAGCCTAGAGCTCATACTCCAGGGAGAAAGGCTCTTCCACCCTCTCGGTTAGCTCTTTTTATTACTTAAAGGGAAAAAAAACCCCAAACCACCACCAAAACCAAACCACAAAAACCCCAACCAAACAAAAAACCCCACGGCAACAACAAGCCAAACCCAAAAACACCCACATAAACATACACCCTATTTCTTTCATTTCCATCATCGTAAATGAAAACCTCTCCTAGGGAACTATATTTCTTTGTTGCACGGATGTTGTATTTTCAGGTCCTACCCCTAAATTTAATCTGCTGTTCAAGAACTGTAGGTTTTGAATTTGTTACTCTGCCTGAGCAGACTCACACAGCCTGGCGCAGAGTTCACTAGACAAAATCAGGCAGATTACATGGGATAGTGGGTTTGAAATTGCCTAAGGCTGAAAGACAGGCTGGATGTTGATCTGCAGAGGCTTATATAAACAACTTTTGCAAAACAGGAGCCTCCTCTGGAAGAGGGAAAGCTGTTACATGTTAAAAAGTGAACAGGAGAAAGTGCAGAGCTTCCTGCATTTCCTTCTGATGTGTTAATTCTACCATTTTCAGGAGGTGAGCTAGGGAGTAGCTGTACCTCCGAATGGCATAAATGAATTCATTCATTTGGCACTAAACTGCAGTACTGTCCTCTGCAAAAATAAGTGGCTCCATTCTCTTCAAATTAAGTAATATATTATTGGAAATAGGACACATCTTTGAAAGAATTTGAACTTCACAAAGTTTTCTCATGTTATATAAAACTCTTTCAGAATAATAACCAGGCTGCAGTTTGATAGCAGTTTCCTGCTAGAGATGGTTTAGTGTAGTGCTGACCTTTTTTTGCACTGGAAGAACCTTAGATTTACTTTCAGGCAAGGCAATGACCTAATGGATTATATGGAGGTTTCTACAGGCAAAATGGAAAGGGAGTTCTAGTCCTGAATATGCCAATGATTTTCTGTGTACAGAATTACATCTTTGTCAATAAATGTCCATCTTTTTTTAATTACTGATTTTCCAGACTTCTCTTTGTCTTTTTTCTTTTTTTTTTCTTTCTCTAGCGTTAATGGCACTTTCCCTGATTAAAGTTCTTTGACAGACCTACAAAATAAGCTCTGTAATTTTATGTTTGCCTAGTCAGATAGTTGATACTTTTTTCATCTCTATGGTCCTGTTTTGTTTTG